>CM075204.1:5170354-5535354 GCA_037577475.1 Chaunax sp. Z400
TGTGTTCCAGGTGACTATCTGGGTGGGGAGGCGTACTGGGCAGGCGGTCTGCACCTCTGCACGCCGCTGCCCTTCAGACCAGGCAAGGGCGGCTTTGGAGACCTTTTCAGAACGCACTTCTTCCTCAACGCAGGCAACCTCTGCAACCTCAACTCCGGTGGGTGAACTGAACGTATTAAAACAGCTGCTGTGTTAAAAAGAGTTCAACACATAAAAACCTCACTTATAGAAATATGACCATCAATAGAAATTATACAAAACATTTGTGGAGCTTCAGAGCAAAACAGGTTTTGCAGCATTCTTCACAACTGATGAAGATAAGGACTTTACATAAAGTAACTCCATACAGCTAGTATGTGTAGTCCAGGTCCCCAGAAGCCCTAAGATCACAAACTGATTGTAAAAAATGTTATTAACACCCTTTATGAAGCTGAAAACACCCTGTCTGAGGAAGGTACAGTACATGAGCTAGAATGCTTGTACATGGCTGCTATTTACGATCAAAGAGAACTTAAGATCTCTGCAAACTTAACGATTTCATCTTTAAAAAGGTGTAAATAACATCTTCTTAAATACATTTGGGATCCTGGGGCTCCTGGAGACTTGTATTACACTGTATGCAGTCATTATGTGTTTGTTCTTGGTTGTTTCATTACGTTCTTCTTCAGTTGTTCAGTAGAATGCTGCACAGCTGTTTGGCTGTGAACTTCCAGAAATGTTTGAGGACCAAGTAACTTCACCTGACTTTCTATCAGCTGATCATGAATTTTCAAATTTTGATTTCCTAACTTTTCATTATTGAGTGTTGTTTTAATGAATTTTGAGTGATAATGAACACTAAAGTCACGACTATATGATGCCACTGTATTATAATAAATGTAGAAAAAATAAAAAAGTCTTAGACTTTTCTACAAAGACTCACTGAGGAGCCTGAATCAGGCCTGTTTCAGTGTCTCAGATGGTTTGTAATATGTTGAGTGTTTTGTGTGCAGGTGACGGCCCCCGAGCACACCTTCAAAAACTAGCTGAATGTATTCGCTGGTCATACGGAGCGGGCATCGTGCTGCGGCTCGGCAACATCGCCAGACTGGAGCTCAACTACTGTGTGCCCATGGGGGTGCAGAGTGGTGACAGGTAGACTACTGTTGACTGCCACAGGAAGAAGGCTCACCCATGTTGTTTCTACTGACTTTATAAGGGCAAATAAGTTTTCATAAACAGTGAGACTGAAATTAGTCTTGGATTGAATTTTAAAAATAAATATTCTACCTAACAGGATTTAAGGTTTTCATCCAGAATCCCCAACATAATCTTAAAGTATAAGTTTAATAGTACTGTGTAATCTAAGGAAGCTAACTTCTTCCTTCTCTCCTGTCTAGGATATGTGATGGTGTCCAGTTTGGAGCAGGAATCCGCTTCCTGTAACATCTCACTTCACTGCCCTCAGTGCTCCAGCAGAGGCGGCAACGTGAAAAAGGAAGAACGTCTTGTTGTTTGTCACCTGTAACCTGTTGTAGAGTGTGTGACACTAGCATGGGTCATATGTCCTGGGGCAATGTGCCTGACCCCACCAACCCTTTTTTGAACTGCACCAGTCGAGGCTTTTGAACAGCAAAGTGCCAGTGGTGAAACTCTGTGTGGTACAATCTGAGCAGCCTTTTACAGATTTGAGAGATTAAAGTAATCAGACATAAGATTTCTTTAGCAGCAGCCACAGCAAGGCTAATATACAATCATGGAGGATCTTTGAGCGTTTATTCTCCTGGAGCCACTGTTCCTCCTCCATTGGTTTGACATCTCCACCACTGGCATTTTGAAAAGTCAGCCACTAGTGATGTTACTCACTGTTTTTCCTGTGGTGACACAAAGTTTCCACAATGTTGAAGAGATTTTCCCTGTTTTCCCTCCAGGACTGCTTCTTTTTCAGGAGCATGATTTGTTAATCATTTAGTTTGACAGTTAACCAAACACCACAAACTCTTGTGACCCGATGAGATTTGTCTAGTTGACCTGCATGATCAAACTATCGCAGTTGAAGCCAGGGAATGAGCAGAGAGGAACCAGCACTTTTCAATCCAGACGGTGCTGTTGGAAGGGAATCGACCCTCATGCCAAAGCAGCTCGTTCAAACATTGCCTGATGAGAAGAACGGCAGGTTGATCCCTGGGTTCGGCAGCACAAATTGGAAACCCACCCCAACCCCCGAGCAACATCCACCACCAGTGCGCTTACCCTTAGTCATCTTTTTAATGTTGTATCGATTCACAAATAAATCACAGCTGCTCCCCTCGTCTCTCTGTGGATCTTTTCTTTCTTTATTCATTCATTCATTCATTCTCTGCAATCAAGTGTGTAAAATGAGCTGATGCAGGTATCGGCTCAAGAGGCACTGTTCACACCTGGTATACACATCCATCCTGAGTGATCTGACAAGTGGACGACTCTAAGTACAGGTGTGACTGCATGAAGACACATTGAGTATGTATTTGAAAATCCAGCCACTCAGATGTGATGCATCAAGTATTCTTCCTTCCTTGTAGAAAGTGACAGACTACTTTGGTTCTAAAGGTGCTGGGTCAAAATTTAGCATCTGTTTCAAAGGATTTCATCATTTACACCAAATTTATGAAAGAATGACACGTTTTATTGGCATTAAACACATATATTAATAAAAGGCTAAATACTTTTCATGGTTAATTGATGTTAAACTTTAGTAAAGCTAAATGTGTATTTTGCCAGATATGCTCCAGACAAAATGACCATCCCTCAGTATCACCTGAAACGTTTCTATAGTAAGCACACAAAATAAAGTTAGTATCGAATGTAAAATATCAGAAGGCACAACTACTGATCAAGGATCAAATATGTGTAAAGTTTGGTGAAGTTAGTATGTTATGGACAAGAAATGACTGGACAGACATGCTGATGACTCCCCACATCATTTTATGTTAGTGGGGGTGCTGACAAAAAACAAACAAGTAAATAAATATTTAAGATAAATCACATTCAAAAGGCAATAAAAACAAAAGTAAAAAATACATAGTCTCAGAATTTAAAGTAGAATATATCTATTTGAATCCCACGCTAAAAAACTTTAAACACACTTCTAGCAGACCTCTGGGAGGCAGGAAGCTTGTTGCACAGGTGGGGAGCTGCTTCACCTTGATTGGTTTAAATCTTGGGAACACTGAGTCAGCATTTCACTGATGTCCTGAGGGTCTGGATGCTTCACAAAGTAAGGAGAGATGTATTTAGACCTGAGACAATTTAGTGATTTGATAGTGATTTGCTGATGAGCTGCAGCAAACTGATTGTTTTTTTACAAGGACCGGTGATGACAGCATTCTAGCAGTGTAACCTCCATCCATCCATCCATCCATCCATTTTCTATAGCTTATCTGGGTTCGGGTCACAGGGGCAGTAGTCTCATCAGAGAAGCCCAAACCTCCCTCTCCTCAGCCTCCTCCTCCAGCTCTTCTGGGGGTACAGAGAGGACCTGTCAGCAGAACAGTCTTTTAGCTTTTAAAT
The DNA here is from genome assembly GCA_037577475.1 of Chaunax sp. Z400. NCBI lineage: Eukaryota > Metazoa > Chordata > Actinopteri > Lophiiformes > Chaunacidae > Chaunax > Chaunax sp. Z400. The sequence continues at coordinate 5,173,883 of CM075204.1, forward strand.
AAGTGCAGATCTGTAGCCATTAAACCTGATTATAATTAAAGACATGTAGTAATATAACAAATATGATCTCTATGTAGTTTTAGCTTGTTTTGTCATGTTGGGCCTAAATGACCTCAGAGACATCAGATGTCTTACAACATGTCAAGAACAGGATTTGTCAAGTCACTTTATTTATATAGCACATTAAAACACAACATTGAGTTGAACAAAGTGCTTCACAGTAAATAGCAAAATAAAAACCATAAGTTTTATAAGACAAAATCATATTAAGAAAACACTTAAGAAAACAGATAAAACAATTAACCAGATTTAAGCTGATACACATTACAAGTGATCATTATAAATACTGGTAAAAAGGGGTGAAATAATGAAGTGTGGTCAGAAAAAAGCTAGTGAATAAAGGTGCGCTTTTAACAGAGATTTGAAAACTGGTAGTGAAGCTGATGATCTGATCTGGAGGGGGAGGTCATTCCACAGTTTAGGGCCCGCCACTGAAAAGGCCCGGTCAGCTCTAAGTGCCAGTCTAGTTTTAGGCACTACTAAAAGCTGCTGGTCCAGTGACCTCAGCTGGAGATGAGCGACATAATGGTGTAGCAGGTCTGACAGATAAGTAGGGGCTTGTCCATTCAGGCATTTAAAAACAATCAATAAAACTTTATAAGTAATCCTAAACTGAACTGGTAACCAGTGTAGTGATGCCAAGATTGGTGAGATATGCTCAAGCTTGCAAGTGCAAGTCAAGAGCCTAGCAGCTGAATTTTGGACTAGCTGCAACCTGAATATGAATTTCTGGTGGAGGAAATTATGAGCAAGCCGTGATTTAAACTCAGCCACACAGTTTGAGAGTGAGTTAATGGATGAATCAGTGTCTGGCTTCAGAGGGAGGTAGATTTGAGAATCATCAGCATAAAAGTGATAGGCTATGTTGTGTTTTCTAAATATATAGCCCAGAGGCAACATGTACAATGAGAACAAGATTGGACCCAAAATAGACCCTTGAGGAACACCACAGGTCAAAGACGCTGACTGAGAGGAAAAGCCACCGATGTTGACAGAAAATGATCTGTCAGTGAGATAGGACCTAAACCAATTTAACGCAGTGCCATGGATGCCAACGCAGCTCTTGAGACGGGAGATCAAGATCTCGTGATCAACTGTGTCGAAGGGGCAGTGAGATCAAGTAAAATAAGGACACAGGAATCACCACCATCTGTAATGATTAAGACTCAGACTCAGTGGAATGTTTAACTTAAAACCAGACTGAAGTACCTCACCAATACAATTTTAGGTTAAGAAAGTCTATAATTGTTGGAAAACGACTTTCTCCATCACCTTGAACAGGAAAAGTAATGTTGATATAGGCCTGAAATTCAGGGGGTTGGTAGGATCCAGATTTGTCTTCTTTAATAGGGTCAGACTGTTGCCTGTTTCAGGTATGCTGGGACTGAGCCAGTCACTAAGCTGCTATTAATAATTGCTAAAGTGCATGGACCAATAACAGCTTTCATAGCTGAAAGGGAGACAGGTTCAAGCTGTGATAAGGTAGATGACAGAGAGAGCAATGTGATAGGATCACATGAAAAAGACGGAATATATGATCTGAGTTGAGTCATTTTGTTTTGGAAAAAATTCAAGAAATTGTCACACATTTCAGAAGAGATACCTAAATAAATGGGGGTAGGGGGATTAATGACAGAGTCGATAATACTGAATAAAAGTTTTGATCTATGGCTGTGAGTTGAAATCAGATGTGAAAAATATGTTACGTGAAGCCTTAACTGCATTTTGATAATTAGTGAGGTTAGTTTTCATGACTTCATATGACACATGTAGTCTATCTTTCTTCCACTTCCGATCTGCTCTCCTACATTCTTGTCTGAGGGCCCGAGTCGTCACATTTAGCCGTGGCTGAGGTTTGGGTTTGGGGCGGGAAGACCTCAAGGGGGCAACAGCGTTAAGGATGGTAGAGCAGGTATGATTGAATGAAGACAGGATATCAGCAGTACAAAGGTGAGATGGATGAATATCACTGAGGTAGATCAGAGAAGAATCCATAAAAGCAGAAGTAAATTGTTCAGCTGTTTTAGAGGTGATTAATCGAGACCTCTGGGTAGGAACATAAGCATTGGAGATTAAAGCAGGAAGGCACATTTCAAAGACAATGGGTGAGTGGTCAGAGAAAGTTGGATCACAAATATTAGATATATGTAAAGAAATACCAGTTGACAGAACAAGGTCAAGAGTGTGACCCAGGTCCTGGGTGGGGCCTGTTATCAGCTGGTCCAGGTTAAAAGAGTCAATGAGGTTTAAAAAGTCTTTAACCATAGGCTTAGAAGGACAGCAGACATGAATGTTCAAATCACCAAGAATTAAAATGTTCTCATATTTTGGGATAGTATCAGCTAAAAATTCAGAAAATTCCTGGAGAAAATTGTTGTTGGATTTTGGAGGGCGATAGACCAATACACAGAGTATTCTGTGTGATTTATGAAATTCAAAGAGTTGTAGCTCAAAGCTAGAAAAAGGGTCAATATTCACCTGACGGCACATGTACTTATTGTTAAAAACTGAAGCCAGTCCTCCTCCTCTACCCTTTAACCTGGGAGAATTTCTATAAGAACAATTTGGAGGAACAAGTTCAGAGAATGCACTATAGGCTCAGTAGTGAGCCAAGTCTCAGTCACACAGAGGAGGTCCAATCCCTGCCAGCAGAAGAAGTCATTAATTATGAAAGTGACCTTTCATTTATTAGGACCATTCTGATTACTTCAGATTTATCAGCTGTTTTGGTTGCATGACTCAGCGGCCGGAGATTACGGAAATCAACCCCACATCAAATGATCAGGTTGGGATGAGGTGACAGGGTGCCTGGAAACTCTCTGTGAGATTATGGTCTGTATGTGGAACTGGGCCAATGGAGAAAGTGATGAGCGATGACTGTGGGAGGAGCTAGTGATCTGGATGTTTGTTTGTCGAGCAGCTGTAGAAGAAGAGAGTGAGGCACACGTGTGAGATGTAAACAGTCAGTCCCGTGGGAGGGACTGAACTGCGTAATGAAAGTTGTCGGACAGAGCTATCGAACCAAGCTTACTCAGGTGTAGCCCGTCTCCTTTGAAAAGGCCACCACGGTTCCAAAACAGGTTCAAATGATGTATAAAACCAGCACTGAGATCTACAGGTTGACTGCAGCCAGCTGTGGAGACTGAGGATCCTGCTGAATCGACCGACTCCGCGGCCAAGAGGGAGAATGGGACCAGATAAAAACACAGATTTTCCACAGGATTTAAGATGGTCTATGAGCTGGTTAAAATCAGATTTAGTCAGTTCGGACTGTTGCAGGGCAGTGTCGTTGGTACCTACATGAAGAAGAATTCTAAAGACTGTGTTGGGGAGTGTCGGCAGAAGTGCTATGAGTTTAACCAGAATATCTGGAGCGGTAGCACCAGGAAAACAGGGAGTGATTGCATAATAGAAGCGAACGTGATGTTGTGATGATGTGATGTTTGACGGCATGCTGAGAGGTAATAAGTAGCAAAAAGTATTTCAAAAGTCATTAAAACACAGGATTATATTCAGCTAGCCTAGTCACACGGCTAAACAAAGAAAGTGAAACTTTCAGCCTCTTGCTGACATCATTCTGTACCAATGTCAGCCTGACATGTTTTTACCCCTCTATGGTTTTATTCTTAGAGCGGCCTGGTGTTCATTTGAACTTTAATGGTTAGACAGCACTATGTGCCGTATTGAATGTGGTTTAATAGAAAGTAACATAAGAAATCAGTAGACAATGCATCTACTGCACATAAGGTCACCACTTTAATTGTTTTTTTTAATGAATGAATGAAATGAACTGTATCTTCTTATATAGAGAATAAGTGTAAGTGTAAAACACAACAATACTAAATGAATTAAATAGATCAGAAGAACCTGAAACAACAACAGTAGTTCAAGAATGAAATATAAAGCCGAATAATTCGTTTTTAAAACTATGTACAGATGTTCAAACGATTCTGATGAATTCCAAAATAAGCTGCTTTAATTTAGAAATGTACTCCTCTTAATTCTTCGTCTTACTAACGGCCCCTACATTAGAGTCAAGCTGGACATTTGAAATGCTTTTGGGGCCCCCTGGTGGCCACATGGGCCCTAAGCAGCCGCTCAGGTGGCTGATATGTCTGATATATGGCTGATATTATCAAAAGAGCCCGACATACTGTATCAGATACAGTAACAGCGCTGCTGAACTGCTTTATTGGGTCTTATTATTTGTATATTATGTTGTTCGGACAGTTCATGAGATTTGGCCCCAAACATGTTTTAATAATGAGACATAATGTCACTGTTTCTGTTTTCAGGAACCATGAAATTACGTCATGTGTTCATTTCTGATTTGAGTTGTTTGGATTTGAATGATATTTAAGTTCCGTCACGTTACGTTACGTTACGTTACGTCACGTCACGTTATCTGCCAGTTAGTGAACAGACGAAGTGACACCGCGGACAGTTTCTGTCATTTCATTTGGTTTTTTCTGTTCGAGAGAGAAATGGCTTCAAGCTCAGCGATGATTTCGAGTTCTGTTGAGGGTCAAGTCTCCAGTAAACATCTGGGTGAGTAGCTGCAGTCCACGATTTCAATTTTGACCGAAGAAGTTTCGGCCTTTCGCGGATTAGCTTGATAAAAGCTAAATTAGCATATTTCATGCTATGGTGTCACGTTTCAACCCTTTATCCTAAATATTTTAATGTAACCAATAAATCTTAAACACAAGTGGAAATTCAATGTTGAAATCACATCTTTTATTTGGTATTGATTGTGAAGATCAGATCGCTAATTATAAATATCAGCTATTTGGCTAATTGGCTAATCTCAATAGATTTTCTTCATGTAAAGTGACTTAGAGAGAGAGAGATTTCTGTTCACTGCGCTGTGACTTTATTTCCTATCAGAAACAGTCAGTTTGCTAAACAGGAGATTCACAAATAATAAAGTGGTCCCTGGTTTGAATCCCACCGTTAACACAACTTGAATTCTTGTTTAGTTCATCAACTAGTTCATTTAGTTGTTGAAGTTCATCTTTTTACTATAAATCACATATTTGTTTGCTTGCTCTTAACTGGTTATTTATATTTATATTACATATAATTATATTATATGATATTTAACAGTATATATTCATAATTTTGTGGGGAATATTCAAATATAATATAATATAATCCACAACACACTCACATAAAACAAACATATAAATACATTTTAGTTGTGACCAAATTTTATTTAACAACATAATACTATTAACATTATTAATATTACTAATAAGTAATATAATAATATGCTGTTCTTACTTGTTAATCATTCAGATTTAGTTGATAGTAAAATGATTATGATGGTATTTACTGGTGGACAGTTGAAGTCCTTCACACAGTCAATAATGTAGTTTACATTCAGCACATGCAGCTAACAGATGATGTTTTTTTGTTTTTGAAGGACGCCACACTGGCCCCAGCATTCACACAGTTCAAGACCGCCGAGATCAGACAAAGAAATACTACAAGAGAAGCGCTGATGAGAGTCCTGAAAGACCCAAGAAGAAGAGGAGGACGAGTCGGACCAGTGCTCCCACTAATACCAGAGGTAAGATGGGATATAATACTAGAGCTTATTCTACTATTTATACTGTGAAGACCAAAGGCTGGTTAAATAACCCTGATGATGTCATGGTGGTGTTTGAAAGAGATGGGAATTTAGGAGAAGGAGTTTCTCATGAAAGATGCCTGTGAGCTGCATTATGGGAAATGTAGGTTTTTGCAGCTTGACCCATGCTTGGGACTAAACATCTGGATATCTCAGCCTCTGCTGCATCAATCAGTACCATTCTCCTTTAAATGTCCCTTGTGAGTCTGTTTGCATCTTTCTTGCTCAAAAGTGAGATGAGACACAATTTTCCCTGTGTCCAGTCTTTATGCTAAGCTAAGCTAAGCTACCTGGCAGCAGGCCCAAGTATCTGAAAGGGCATCCGATTCTTTGAGGGTTCAGCCTTGAGTTTTGGGATTCGTATTGGAAATGGGATTCGATTTTAAAATAATGCTGCTATTATTAGGGATTAGTTTATAAATTTAATCCATGAAAGTTGTGAAAGAATTAAATCAGACTGTTCTTGTTTGTATTTTGTTGTTTAGCTGCCTTCAAAGCCAAGTATGCGAAGAGGAGACTGCTGGGTAAAGGAAGCTTCGGATCCGTTTTTGCTGGCTACCGTCGGCACGACAACATGCCTGTAAGACTCTCACACATGCCATGTATGACTGATGTAGCCACTCTGTGTGTAGTGTAAGCTAAATGTCTGTGTTTCCGTCCTGCAGGTTGCCATCAAACGTATCCGCCTGCGTGGCACGGACTTACCAAAAGTAAGTTCTTCATCTTCCTGAGTCCTTTTAGTAACATTTCTGAACATTTCTCTCTTTAAAATGAGTAGAAAGGAATCACATGCTCATGTTCATCCGGTTTAAAACAGTTTTCATTTATTGACTTCAACTTTCCTCTTTCCCTTTTTGTATAAAGTTTGCATTGGTGCAAAACAGGATGGTCCCTCTGGAGGTGGCACTGATGCTGAGAGTCAAACCAGCATCAGGAGGTACCAGTGGAGTCGTGGGCCTAATAGACTGGTACGACCTGAAGGATGAGCTGATCCTCATCCTGGAGAGGCCAGTCCCCTGCGTGGATCTGTTCGACTACGTAGACTCCACACACTCCACCCTGCAGGAGGGTGAGGCTAAAGTAAGTAGCTGATGCCAGGTGCATTTCCACGTTTAAATGTGTCCAAGCTCACAGTGTCACTCAGTCTGCATGTCTGTTTGTGTCTCCCTCAGATCATCACCAAACAGCTGGTGGAGGCCCTCAGGGAGATCCACTCCAAGGGTGTGTTTCACAATGATATCAAACCTGAAAATATCCTTTGTGAAACCGGCCCTGGTGGTCCACGCATCCGGATCATCGATTTTGGATGTGCCACATTTTTGAAAGAGGGGATGTACACCACACCACAAGGTAGGCTGTCTTTCTTTCAGTCCTGCTGTCTGAGCCAATGCAGCATCTTTGCTGTCTCTGTCCTCTGCCTCCATCCCTCACCATTAACGTTGTCTCTGTGTGTCTGTGTGTGTTGTAGGAACCAAAATGTACTCCAGCCCTGAGTGGTTCCTGGATCGCCGCTACAGGGCCGAACCGGCTACGGTGTGGCAGCTCGGTGTAGCGTTGCACACGATGCTACATATGGACTTCCCCTTCGAGGACATCACAGAAATCGCCTACAAAGATGTTTGTGTCAGGGACGACCTTTCCTTTGGTAAGTCATAAAGACACACACACAGTAGAATCAAGCAGAAACACAGAGCACATGTTTGTATTAAAATATTATTCCTGTTTGTCTGTCCAGACTGCAGAGACCTTCTCCTTAGCTGTCTCAACAAGGACCCAGCAGCCAGACCCAGCCTGGAGAGACTGATGCATCACCCCTGGCTGATATAAATCTACGGAGGCCCTGAGGTCCAAAAACACGTAGGAAAAAGGTACCTGCTGTCAACAAAGATCATCGCTGATATGACAGACGCACACTATTATTATTATTATTATTATTATTATTATTATTATTATTCTCATTATTATTATTATAACTATTATTATTGCTATTAATATTATTATCATTAATATTATTATTATCATCAGTATTATTATTACTATTATTATTATTACTAATATTATTATTATTACTATTATTTTTTTTAAATATCATCATTATTATTATTATTACTATTATTATTATTATTGCTATTATTATTACTATTATTATTGCTATTATTATTATTATTATTATTGCTATTATTATTACTATTATTATTATTATTGCTATTATTACTATTATTATTATTATTGCTATTATTATTACTATTATTCTTATTCTTATTACTATTATTACTATTATTATTACTATTATTATTGCTATTATTATTACTATTATTATTCTTATTATTCTTATTGCTATTATTTTCCTTATTACTATTATTACTATTATTATTGCTATTATTATTATTATTACTATTATTATTATTATTATTATTGCTATTATTATTAATATTATTATTATTACTATTATTTTTATTATTGCTATTATTATTGCTATTACTATTATTATTATTTCTATTATTATTACTATTTAGTTATTTTTTTACAATTTGTTGTTGTTCCAACCCAACCGGTCAAAGCAGAAGGCCGCCCACCTTGAGTCCGGATCTGCTCGAGGTTTCTGCCTTTTTAAAAAAGGCAGTTTTTCCTCGCCATTGTCGCCAAGTGCTTGCTCAAGGTGCAATGTTGGGTCTCTTTAGAATAAAGAGTATGGTCTAGACCTGCTCTTCTTGGAAATTTTTTTTGTGATTTGGTGCTTTCTAAATAAATTGAATTGAATTGAATTACACTACTGTTGTCTGTAGTTCCTATGTATATATACCTACATATACCTACATTAGAATAGTAAATAAATATGAATATATACTAATCTTCCTCCTGCTTCATAATAATTTGACACAATGATCATTTATTTGTATTATTTTACATGTGATTGTACAGGTGTTAATGATATTGTACCTGCTCCCTGGCTCTGATCATTCAGTCCTGGGCTGTGCACTGATGTACTGACCACATCTGTAACTACAGGTCATGTGATACATGGACCCACAAAGACTATTATCAAATCACATGTCTTTCTGGAGTAAATACTGGAAAACTATGAAGAGGCTCTTAGAATCAGCCTCAAATAATGATGAAAAGCTTATTGATCGGAGTCAGTATGGAAAATGAAACATGAAGGAGTGTCTTTCAGTGAACCTGAAGATTCAGTATTTAATAGTCCTGAGGTGAAGTCATTTGGTGTCCAATGAAACCTGAAACTTTACATTATTGGGATAAATAAGAACTTCATTTATAATGACAGGAATTCATCATCTAATAATGATCTAATGTGAATAGTAAATAGAGGCTGTTAAATAGGTAAACCATACATTTAACAGATGAATAATGAAAGTTACACAACTTCAACATTTCAAGTTTAAAAGGTTTATTTGTCACATGTTAAAATGAAGGGTTGCAGATTAGTGAAGACTAAATACTGCAGTGTACTACTAGTACTACTAGTACTACTCCTACTACTACTACTAGTAATAATATTATTATTATTATTATTATATGGGTTACCAAGTGACCAAAGTTTATAGTTTAGTTGATAAGATGATGATTCTGAAGAAAACTGAAAACAAGAATCAGAGAAAGAAATGTTAAAATATTCAAATGTACTCAGTGCAAGAGGTTGAAAGAGAATAAAACTTCATTTATATGATTTGAAAGTATTATTTGATAGTTGGGACGTGAACCTGAACCGGACCTGTCTTTTATTTGAGAGATGGGATCCGGGCCCATGCACTGATAAAGTTTGGATCCAAACCTGGCCAGGAGTCACAGACCTGACTGGCACCGATTGAACAGCTGATTACTAAGAACATTAAATGTTCATTTACAGGTTGTCAAAACAAAACGTGGTCTCAATGTAGTGTCTCCTCTGCGCCTCGCAGTGACACAAAGTTGGTGAAATACATCCAGGTTTCTGTAGTATTCCTCTTCCTGCTGATTGAGACAACTTGGCTGATCCACTCCTTCAGTCCACTTGTTGTGGTGGATGATAAACACAACCTGTGCAGAATCAGGCTTGCAGTCCTGTTGCATCTCTTCCCTTACTGGATGTAAATTCCTTGTATGTTTACACATACTTGGCCAATAAAGCTGATTCTGATTCTGATATGCAATGATCACATATGATATAAACCCAACAGCAGCTTTCCTTGAGGAGGATAAGCAACGAGACACATATGGTATAAAGGCTTACACCAAGGCGCCCCCAAGCCAGCAGAGAGATATAATCCCTCCAGCACGTCCTGGGTCGACCCCGGGGTCTCCTCCCACTGAGATACAGCCCAATTACCTCCCCAGACCAGGAAGTAATGAGTTTCACCTGTTCTCAATTTAGCCGTCTCCAAAGCTGTAAGCAGCCAGGTAGAAGGTGGCTCCATTCTCTCCTGACCTTTGCGCTGCAGTAAATGGAGATGAACGTCAGACTAAGGTGCTGTTACAGCCAGACCTGAGAGCTGATGGTCGCTCTCTCCTCCCCCTTTACACCTGTAGAGCACATGTGAAGATTGTGTATTGTTGTGGTGGCCTGACGATTACCTGAGGGTGGATTGTTTGGGCTGTAATGTGATTAATAATGTGAGCCTCTTGTAATAGGACTGAGGAACATGGTGTCCTGTATGATCCAGTCTGATGTTTACTTATGAAGTTAATGACATATAACTTACCTTTTGCGTGTTTTCTCCCACTGATGTAAATATTTAATTTGATGTTATGTTTTTGCCCCATTAGGAGGATCTCTGTTGCCACTGCTGTTTTTGTCCTTTAGTTAATTCCTTTACCTAATTTGTTTCACCTTTGCTCATTCTTTATTTGATTGGTTTGCATTTGATGGTTAGTTTGACAGGAGGCGGGGCTCCCTGTCTTGTGGTTGGGTCTGGCACCATGGAGACGATATCAGCTACCTGAGTGAGACACACCAAAAGACACAGAGGTGCAAGAGCTTCAACTACAAGGTAGGTCACAACATAACCAATAAGGGAACAAGACTAGGTGGACACTAGTGTACGGCTGACAGCGTATGGTCTAAAATGTGAATTCTTGGATGCTTAATGTTCACCTGAGCTCTCCCTCATGCTTCTGTCCTGCTCTATACTGGACTGTTACAGTGTGCCACCAGTTTCTCCATTCACACATCAGTAGGTTTTATATCTTCCAGTTTCATTCCCTTTGCCATCAGGCACAGGGTTTCCCCAGAAAGCTGTCAGGCCAGGTGGCATGTATCTTTTGAACGGGGCCCGTAGTTTGGGCCCACCACAGGTTTATCCAACAGATGTGGTGAGTTACAAGCATTATGAGCTGCTTGAGCTGTGTCTGCCTATAATGGCATTGATTGGTTTGAAGAGAGGCTTGTGTCTGACATCAGTGTCTATTTAATTTCTCTCTCTCACATCCTGTCAGAAAATGTATTAAACTTTTCATAATGTTTGTGTTGGTAAAAATACTTATTAAGTAGTCAGACAAATGTTATTTGGATCAAACTAAGTGGGAAAGTTTGGTCTAAACAAGAAGGGTGTTAGAAAGACCCTCACTCAGTAAGTCTTCAGCCACTTTAACAAAGCCTGTTCAAGGTGGCCCGTTGTGCCTTTATTGGCCTCTCCATTCTGTATGAAAGTTGCAAAGGTAGAACTGCAAGAGACAGTTAGCAGCTGGATACAAATAAACCCAAAATGTCTTCCATTTGGGGAGACAGCACACGGTTCAGGAGCTCCTTAAAGTTGTAGCCAGTATTTTTGTCATATTTTCTAAAATTGTCACTATGTCCTCACAGCAGCAGGCAGATAATCTGTGAAAAACATCAGACTCCTGCAGCCCCACCTAGTGCTCCTAATGCCGTTTGCAAGAATCCACCACGCCTGAATCCAAACCACCAATCAGAGCCAGGCAGAGTGTCTGATGAAGCGTCAATAACTCTGGTGCTCATGCTGCCGGCCCTCTTTCAATGCATACTCTCACTCGGTCACGCTTCTGTTGGGAGGGGCTTTTGAGGCAGGGCGCTCAGCATGGGGGGAGATGGAGGGACCTGGAAGCTGTACTCATTCAAATTGTCAAGCTGAGTCTGCTCTCTTCTCAGTCTTATCTCTTTTGCTTGTTGGAGGCTGCCGTGCCATTTATTACACTCTAATTATTATTTTTACTACACTGTTTACAGAAAGAGTGAGGAGTGACAAAATCACAGTAATATTGTGCACACACTGACATAGTGAAAAATGTGCAAGGGAGGAACGAACCTGAGGTGCAGCAACTATGTGCTGGATGGGCTGAGAAGAACCCTGAGGTGTTTGGCCTTGCAGGATAGGAGGGAGCATCATGGGTGGAGGTGGAGGAGGCCGGGGTAGAGGAGACACAATAGGAGGGCCACGCATTACCTGCAGTTTCTGACGCATTACCTATTAACACAGTGTTAGGATACTAAAATAGACATGAAGTGGAGAACAGATTCACCAACTATACCCTTGTGTTGTGAAGTCTGCATCACACTGTAGCTCATGGTCAAATATACCTGCTGTTTATGTCTCTGTCAATACTAGGAATGATCTGGTTGACGATTTGTGTATTTCTCAGTTCAAGTTTTCTCTTGTGGTGGTAAACTGGATTGGAACTGAATTGTTCTGGGGTTGTGGGGAAATCGAATGTGTGAAATTTCAATGAATTCTGTGTCGCGGTTTTTGAGGAGATGCAGACAAACTATTACCCATGATGTAACCCTATATGCAGCCCTCTCAATAAGTTTACCAGGTTTAGCAGAAGGGGAAGCGAGCACAGTAGAAGGCAGGGCCAAAAGCCCTAGTGTGCCTGATCACTTGTGATCCAACTATACTGCGATTAATCTCCATCTCTGTATGTGTGTCTGTATGTATTTATGTACGTACTTCGCCTACCTAAAGAGCTGTTCATCTGATGTACTTCAAGCTTGGCATGTCAGTTGCAGGAGGCCCAAGGAACTGCAGTGTTGAATTTGGTTCAATATGGATAGATGCTTAATAAATGGGATGAGGCATAGGGCATGTCCTCACCTACCTCTGTGCTCATTGATTACAGGTCACTTTTGCTGCTGGATGCTGGATATAATGTATGACCAAGAAAGCTGCAACCAGCAATACCACCGGCCAAGCAAACAGCTCATTCTGAACATGCATGTTCATGGTATGGACACTGCACCAGTCTAGAGTAAAAATAGGGGGTTCCTGGGGCGATTCTGCATATCACGTAGACTGGATACTACGATGCCTAAAGTGCAATTGATTTGTGTCACTGTTTCAATTGCCATGAAAGGCTAGGATGTGAGAGATGGAGAGGGAAATAAAAAGAGAGATTATGTAGAGGGGTGTTAGATCTTTACCCTGGTTTTATTTCCTTTTGAAAAGAACTGCTACTGTGAAGCTGTGTGATGCAAATATTTACAGAGGAAATACCGCAAGTTAGTGAATAAAGCAGTAAAGTGAGAGAAGGTGAAGTGAACCTTACCAGGTCTCTGTAGGATGTGGGGGACAAAGGCTGGTCTCATCATGGGTGGACGCACTGGTGGGACTGTGACAGACACAAGTTACACAATGTTAATGACACATGGAAAAAGGCCCAGAATGACAGCAGAATGGAGTCTGTGCTGTGAGACAATTCACCTTAAACAGTCTACAATAGAATAGAATGCTTTATTGTCACTGAACAACTGTACAACAACATTTCTGTCAGTGGAAGGAAACACAAGGTTAAAAAATGACACAACACATAATCACACACAAAAATAATAAATAGTCAAATAATACAAAAGTAAAAGTTCAGTAATAAACAGTATCATAAAAAAAAAGGTATTGACTCAGTCCAGTGGATCCAGTACTACCAGTTTACAGAGTTCAGTTCTCTGAGGGCTCATGGGTAGAAACTGTTAAGCAGTCTAGAGGTGTGGGTCTTAATAGACCTGTAGATCCTTCCAGAGGGCAGCAGACTGAGAAGATGGTGTCCCGGGTGAGATGAGTCTGTTTGTGGCCCGACGCAGACATGGGACTCTGTCTATGTCCTGGAGAGAGGGAAGCTGTGTTTATGATGTTCTGTTCTGATCCAATGACTCTCTGTAGTGCTTTCCTGTCAGCCTCAGTGCAGCTAGTAAACCACACCAGGATGCCATAAGAGAGGATACTTTCCACAGAACAGTGATAGAAGGACAGCAGCAGCTGCTGAGACAGGTTCACTCTGCGTAGAGGTCTTAGAAAGGAGAGCCGACGCTGTGCCTTCTTCACCAGAGGTTGTGTTCACTGTCCAGAGACGTCCTGGAGATGTGTGCGCCCTGGAATTTAAAGTCAGTGACTTTCTCCTCTGATGTATGGTGGAGCAGGTTCCTCTCTCTTTTTCCTGAAATCAATGATCATTTCTTTTGTTTTGGAGATGTTGAGGACCAGGTTACAGACAGAACACCATTTGGTCAGTTCATGGACCTCGTCCATGTAGGCAGCCTCGTCACCGTCGTGTCATCTGCAGACTTGATGAATGTGTCGGTGCTGTGGGTCGGTGCGCAGTGGTGAGTGTAGAGAAGAGGAGTCAGCACACGACCCTGAGGAGCTCCAGTGTCAGGGTTGATGATAGATGTTTCCTCATCCTGACAGACTGTGGTCGGTTTGTTAAGAAGTCCATGATCACACTGAATATATCTGGCTGACACCCAGTTCCAGCAGTTTGGAACCAATCTGCTGGGAATGATGGTGTTAAACGCAGAGCTGAAGTCCAAACACAACATCCTCACATAAGAGCCAGGGTGTTCCAGATGAGTCAGTGCAGTGTGGAGAGCTGTATTAACGGCACCTTCTGTTGACTCTATAGGTGAACTGATGATGGTCCAGTGTGGGTGGGAGAGATGATTTGATGTGTTTTTGGACCAGCCTCTCAAAGCACGTCATCACAGTGGAGGTGAGAGCCACAGGTCTGTAGTCCTTAAGGCTGCTGGTAGCGGTTTCCCACTGTTGTGGCAGACTTGAAGCATTTGGGGACGGTGCATGCTGACAGGGAGAGGTTGAAGATCTTGCTGAAAACCTCTTCCAGTTGATCTGCACAGTCACCCCTCCCTGGGATGCCATCAGGGCCAGCAGTCTTCCTGGGGTTGACACCACGGAGCATCTCCTCACCTTGTCTGTGCTGACAGTGAGTGTTACGCTGCTGGTGGTTGGTAGCAGTGCAGATCTAAAATATCTAAAATTACTTGTGTATTTTAGGTCATTCTAGTTACAGCTATTTATGGGAAGTTTAATTTTCCACTTCATTTATAAATGCATTTAAAATGATTGATACTTTCATCCATTTCTTATGGCATAACTTAGTAAGGAAGTGAAAATGAATGGTGCCAAGAAAAGTGACTGAACAGCTATGATGATCTGGATCATTCTAAGAACAATATATGGCTTTTGCTTTGAGGCAACAGCTGATATGACCCTTTTTAACCTTTGTGTCGTGTTCGTTTCTTCCCCCTTACTTTGGTGCTCCCGGTCAAATTTGACCGGCCTGTTTTAACTGCTCTTACATTAACACAAAAACCATTGATCATCACCAAATTTTATTTAACTCCCTTTTAAGCTGTAAACAATGTCTCAGACTACTGGTTTACACGAATAACTGCAGTGAATATACAAAGAATAGACACAGAAATTGTAAATTGTATTCCAAAATTAACATTTATTGTAAAAAAAAGAAACAAACAAAAATCAAAACAGAGACCAAATTCACAGAACATCAGAACATCAACATGAACACATCATCTGTGTGTGTGTATGTGTGTGTGTGTGTGTGTGTGTGTGGGCGCGTGTGTCTTCACACACAGGAGTGGCATTTTGCAATCTCCTGGCATCACATGTTGCCCAGATCTTGATCCCATACTTGCCTGGTTTGCTTGGGATGTACTGTTTGAACGGACAGCGACCTCTGAAAGGGACCAGGCGCTCGTCCACTGTCACCTCAGGGCCTGGATTGTACATCAGTGGTAGGCGCTCCACCCACCTGTCCCAAACATTCCTGATGGCAGCCAGTTTGTCGTCTCGCCAGCGGAAAGGTCGTGTAGTTCTGTCATCAAATCGGATAACTCGTGAGAGGACATGAAACTGTTGCAGGGACATAGTTGACCGGAATATAGGCCTCCCTGACTCCGCATCCCACAGACTTTTTGTAGCCTCATTGTTGGACCGATATACTCCTGCTAAAATCAACAGACCCATGTAGGCTTGGAGGTCTACCTGGTCCAATGCTTTCCATGTGTCCCCAAACACACGCCTCCCCTCCAGGTTTGTCATTTCCAGTATAATTTCCACAATGGACTCTGGTAAAAAGAGTTGGAAGCTGGACTTGATGTCATCCACATGAGATGTTGCATATCGTGTTGGCCCTGGCGTCATCCTAACAATATTTTCCACTCTTGCTCTGCCTCCTCTGTCCTGGGTGGATGAATACCAGAGCAAATTGCCATCCTTGGACTGGAATGTCACCTCAGGTGCCTCTTCCTCAGGTGCCTCTTCCCCAGGTGTGTCTTCCTCAGGGGCCTCTTCCTCGCCATCTATTGACTGGTCGGTCTCACAATGGTCTGGATCAAAATCGGGATCGATGTTGTCTTCTATTTCTGAGACATCCTCCTCTATTTCTGGTTCAACTTCAATCCCCTCTTCATCACGTTGAAACAAAAGTTCAAGAGCCTCTCTGACGAGAAATCGTCTGACCGGGCGCCTACTCATTGTGTTCAGAGTAAAATGAGAGCAATGCACACAAAAAAAGCTATATATAAGGGGTCTGTGAGAAGATATGATACATTTTGTATCGGAAAGTGTGGTTCACGTGGGGGGGTGGCCACATAAGCCCGGGAAATAGACAGGTTCCCATAACAAACACCTAATTGTTTACTTTGAAATGTGGAACAGGTGTTATACGTTTAGTCTGGAAGGTGTGGTTCACGTGGGGAGATAGGCACATAAGCGTGGGAAATATGTGGGACGAGGAGACACCTAATTGTTCAGTCTGAAAGGGGTTCACGTGGGGTGGAGTGTGTGTGTGTGGAGTGTGTGTGTGTGTGTGTGTGTGTGTGTGGAGTGTGTGTGTGTGTGCGTGTAGGTGTGTGGGTGTGTGTGTGTGGTGGTGGTTGTGGATTTGTGGTTGTGTACTATCTGATGGATGAACACAATCTAGGGTCACCCATTAATTTCCTATGGCGGTCATTTTTGACCGGGAACACCACAGGTTTTACAAAGTTGACTAAACCACTCAAAATTCAATGAAAGTGGTGATCAGCAATTGTATATGTTCAAATGCCTAGTGTGGAGGATATCATAAGGCCTTGAGACGATCAAATGTAAAACACAATATTTATGATTGATGAAAGTAGGAAATCGGTCAGATTTGACCCGAACACGACAGAAAGGTTAACATGACATGTTCCCATGATCAAAGCAACAGTTTTCCCAGTTTGGTGAGGTTTGGTTTGGATTGACCTGCACAGAGCCCCGACCTCAACAACATTCAGAAACCTTGGTCCTCATTAGTCAACATCACTAATACTCCTCTGGCTGAATAAGAGCAGATCCCTGTAATGAGGATCCAGTATCTGGTGGAAACCCTGTCCAGTAGGGTGAGGCTTTTATAACAGCACTTGCAGTGTGTGTCCAGTTACTTACAGTGACCATTTACTGTAGTGGAACTGAACACTATATGGTTTCCTATGTCATCAGAGTTAATAGAAAGCAGACTACTGATTTAAATGTACTTCAGGGTGTGGTGGCTCAGGCTCAGGCATGTTGGGTCCAATGACAGCGCCACCGTCTTCACTCTCCTTCTTGTCCAGTAGACCTGCTGCCATCACTGCTGCCTGCTGCTCTGCAACCCGTGCTGCCAGTTCCTCCTGAAAAATTCCCATTAGACACACAGTGGCTCATTATCGGGAAATCTGATGGTACAACAGCAGCGTACCTTCTTGTGTGTCACACCCTGTCTGTTCATGTAATGATGACTCTCAGACAACATAAACAAAATATTAAATCGCAAGACAGACAAGCACACAACAAGCTCTTAGGACATAATACTTTGACAGTATTCTGTTATATATGAATCAAAATGCAAATACCATTCTGGCTTGTCTCTCGGCTCTAACATCATTTCTTTTATGTCCAACTGCTGACTGGGAGAGGTTGAAGATCTTGCTGAAAACCTCTGGCAGTTGATCTGCACAGTCACCCCTCCCTGGGATGCCATCGGGGCCAGCAGTCTTCCTGGGGTTGACACCACGGAGCATCTCCTCACCTTGTCTGTGCTGACAGTGAGTGTTACGCTGCTGGTGGTTGGTAGCGGTGCAGACCCAGTCTTTAGAAGTTCGTATCGGCTATATGTGGAGTCGCTGGTCGACAGACAAGCAAACAAAACAGTCAAAAACAACCACATCGCAGAGAGCTAAGCTGTGCATATGTGCGCGCCGCCATCTTGAACATAAACATGAATCTTTTTGCAGTCTCAAATTGCCAGTGACACATATGAAGTACTTCCACTGAATGGTACAGCGTGGCTCCAAGTTTTCAGTACTGACCACTATGCCTATGTATTGAGCCTTCATTTGTAAAAATCTATAGATCACTGGTTTCAGGCCCTGACAGATGTAGTAGCCAGTCGCTTTTTCTTCATTTAGTCTCAGTCCTGTGTTAAATGTCCTTTTTAGTTTTTGTCATATGTGAAAATAATCCTGTTTCGTTTCAGTCGACTAAAATTCTTGGTCTTTTAGTCTTGTTTTAGTCAATAAGGCAATAACATTTCAGTCAATCTAGTCTGGTGAAATACAATCATTTTCTCCTTTTACTCTGATTTGACATTAGATTTATCTGCTCATTATCTGATGAAAAAAAAGGTCGACTGATTAAAAGTGTAGCTTTGCAGAAGGTGTCTGGTCTGATGATGTCAATTTAAGGAAAGCATCCGGACACAGAACACGCTTGGATTTGCATATTTATTTTGAACCAGGTGCAGCTCCATGCCAGTGAACCGGGCTTCTTTCCCACTTAGAGTTGGAGAATGTTTAAGACCATTTTGGCCCAAAGACCTCGAAACATTTGCCCTACCAGCTGAAACTGCCAGACTCTGAGCACCAGCTGTCCTGAGGGAAGCTTCAGAGACAACCAGCTATGTGATGGTTCTATTAGTCTTTTGCCCCTATTCCCAGGTCTGATGACCCATTTAAATAGTTAAATTTAAAGGGGCCCATGGAAAATTCACTACTGTGAAATAAATAGTAATGCCACAGACTTGCAGCTCAGATCAAAATGTAGGTGAAACTGTGCTGAGTGAGTTAGGTGCCACATTTGAAGTATCATTAAAAGTTACTGAACTCCACCTTTAAACCATCTTTAGTGAAATACTGTTTTTCTTGAATAACTATCAATCTAATAATGATACCAATGTCATTCTTCATTCTAGTGGCAGGTTTTCATGGTCCAGGAGTCATTATGAGGGTCAAACTAACATGGGAATGTTGCTTCTAGGTATAATGACATGATGGGGAAACGGATCTGCCTTGGTGGAGGTTTGTGGTCTGGAGTGCTGTCAAAACTACAATCAATTCCTTTTCCGTAGCCTCCCATCTTTCAAATGACACCAGAAATATGCATTTAAGCCTTCACATAAAGGGGGAGGAGCTGTTTCTCATTCTTTTTGGTTGCGACTGGGCTTGTTACATTATATCAAGTGTGATTACCACCATTTTTTGTAATGTACTGCAATTTTCAATTTTTTTTAAATGAAGAGGGGCTCAAAAGTCACCCTAACGCTACGAGACTTAGAATGGTGATGAGTGTTTTTCACAGAGTATGTTATTTCCAAACCATCTTTGATCTATGCGTGTGAGAGTTTATGCTCACCTGGTCCCACAAAAGCCGGTGGTGGTGGACCAACAAAATGAGCTGCTCTGGCTTCCAATGTCTGCTGGACCTGAGAGAGACGAACATGAAGTGTGACAAAGAGAGATGGGGGGAAAAAAGGGTGTGAAAGAGAGAGGACAAGATGAATGATGAGCAGAATAGAAAGAAAAGATATTGCCTCCATCAGCAGAACTACTTTATTGTATTGGTCATTAAGAAAACAGTACACCTACTAAAAGCCGTGTGTCTGTACCTCAATAACCAAATACTAATAGAATGGTACAAACCTGTCTGTAGGTGTTGGTGCCTATAATTGGCCGCACTATTGGAACCGCTGGAAGAGGAAGAGCTACAGGTACTGCCTCCAAAACAGGTGGGCTTTGTGATACTGGTAATGGACCACCAAGAGCTTCCTGCTCAAAACTACAGAACAAAAGGTACAGAGTGAGACAGACTGAGCTGTTACCTAATCTGGAGGGTTTTAAAGGATATAACTAACAAGCATGAAATCCCTGCCACAGGTGCATTTATTTGAAGAAAGACGGTTAGAAATAAGTTAATCAAGTTGTTCCTGTTCATTACAATTCTTGTTAATTGCATATCTGAGAAACAGTCCAATTTAAAAAAATGTTTTTGAAAAAAATGCTTGAAATACATGGAAAACCAAATCTGTCTCCTATATTATCCTTGCTTCAGATACGACACTCTTTCAAAGTATACAAAATGTCGAGTGAACCCAGCCTAAAAAGTATTTGAAAACGTACGCTCTGACAGCATACGCAAACACGTACACTAAGTAGTTATCAGGGGACCTCCCCACAGAGCTCCTGGTCCACAGCTTTCAGTCGCTCCCTGTGCTTGTTTCTGATGCAAGTTCTGATCAAAAAGTCATAAATACGTCATCGAGCAGAATTGCAATGGCACTACTTGAAACTATTGGGTACTCCTTCTCCAGTGATATCCAAAACTTAAGGCTGTCATAGGCTAGCCCTTAGTTATGCTGCTATAGGCGTAGACTGCTGCAGGACTTCGCATGATGCACTGAGCTTCTCTCTCGTCTCCCTCTCTACACATCCATGTCTCATTAATGCTTATGTAGCACCCGTCCCATGTAGCTAGTAGGTGAATGAAGTTTACCGGAATATTATAGTACTATGGGCGGGGCCCTGGGTTTCTTTTATTTAATGGCTGACCGTAATAACCTGTGTGAACACTTTAAAGAGTGCAAGGATTCATTTTGTAGACTTGAATCTTAATTCTGACAAAGGGTCAGTGCCTCCACTTAGCTGAATATGTGAAATAAAAGGGTTAACTCCAGCTAAGAATATTGTTTTATGTACTATTTTAGTGTCTATTTTAACCACTTTCTATTTGAACAGATTTTAACAATATCAAATATATGAAATGCCAGTAGGAAAAAGTACAAAATACTTTAAATGCAAATTATGAATTTAGTGAAATAAATAATAAATCAAAATGTTATAAAATAATATCAAAACAGTAATCACTTGTACCCAATGAAATGTTTCAATGCAATGTACTTTGCGACACAATTTCTCTCTCACTCGCACTCTGCTTAACCAAATAATGTTCTTTGAAATAAACATTGCAGGCCTGTGTCGATGCTTGTGAGCGTTGTGGTCTGAAAACTTTGTGACCGTTTCACTTGCAAAGCAAGGAGAAAAAAATAAAAGTAGCACGTGCAAAAGTTACTTACAACCTCCCTTGAGCAGTCAGTTGAATAGTAGGGCGATGAGCTGGTGAAAACAATGAAGAGTGGGACAGCCAAGAGAACTAGTGGTGGCTGATGGCATCAAACCAGCGGAGATGGCTGAAACCGGGATCTTCTATGCTCCAAAAAAGTCAAATCTCCTGGTCCTTCCTTCCTTGAGCATACACAATTTCATTTTAGTCAATTTTCTTGTCTAAAAGTCCTTTAAAAAACTCATTTCGAGTTCATTTTAGTTTCACAGTAGCTTACACTTTGGCTTTAGTTAGATTTAAAGACATGCAGCTCAGTCCAGAAAACATAGTCTATGCTAAAGTACTTCAGGTACGTGGATGTGGGACAGAAGGCTGGCCTCTGGCTAACAATCTCAGCTATTGGTGGCCCGCTGGTTCTTATCCTCCAGAATGAGCATGTTTCCCAATCCATCCATCTGCTGTCAGTATCTGCATGAGGCCATGCTCATATGGCACACATGCAAGTAAACACGGCTGAAATCATCTGTGTGTGTGTTTGTGTGAAGTAACACATGGGTGTGTGCGTCTGAGTCCAGCGGAGTGAAGAGTCATACCTCTGGTTTTCAGCGTTGCAGGATTTTTATTTCCTCCACATTGCTTTGTGTGCTGCCTAAACAGAGGGCCTGTAGGGACACAGAGACACTCAGTTATTCATTGTCCCATTAAATTAAACATTGAATACTAACTGCATGTGCCAGCAACCGTCAGTCACACTTTTTTGCGAAAATGGGTCTTGCGAGTTTTTCCTGAGAATGTTTTTGGATGATGCCAAGTGACTGTCAGGACTCTCAACTTCTATTGGTGCAACTAATACCCTAGTAACGCATGAAACTGTGTGATAAAAGGAAGAGGTAGACAAGCACAGATTGGTCGAGCTGGAAAAAATGAACCCAATCCACATAGAGAGACTAAATAAATAAATAAATGGGTAAATAATCTCACCTGACTAACACAGAACCATGCCACTATGATGTGTCTAATATTCCAGCTGTTACGCACAGGTTGCTGCAAAGAGCACTGCCAGTTTTAATCAAAACTAGTAACAACTAGTAACAACCAGTAACAAACAAGAGAGGGGCAGCAATGTAATGTGTTCTCATACGGTTCCATAATCCATGTTTTCATTGTGTTATGAGCTCCACATGAACACAGCTCCTTGTTCTCCCTCTGGCTTCAGATCCAGAAACCAGGTTCTAACGTGTGAACGAGGAGACGATGACTTCTCAGAGAAAACAGGCAGAAGACCAAAGAAGAAGAAAAGTGAATGTTTCACAGATCATGCTATACGATTACGTAATAATGAATGAGATGCTGTTTTTAACTGAGTGCATCTGACAATCACAGTTTACATATACAGTCTGTACTGTAATGTAAGAAATTGTTGTTTTTATACTGTATATAGTGAAATTGTAGAACTTTTAGCTGCAGTCTATTTTTCATGTTGTATAGTTAGTACAGTGTGTAGTTTGTACAGTGTTTTCAGAGTGGCTGACGTATTGAAATAAATATTTTATCACGATAAAAATTCAGGGCATTGGTGTGACTTTTTAATGTAGTGCTTAAACAAAATATTCATAAAAATAAATATCCATAAGTTTGGATGCTGCCCTCATACTGTTAAAAGGACATCAGTCTATGTTTCCACGTCTTTCTCTTACTTCTACATCTACTACTTACTAAAGTCTCTTAGTTGTTAGCTTCCCATCCTGTACTCTCTTCTTCCATTTTGTTTTTACTTTGTCATTTTCCTCCTTTAACTCTGGCTCACTTTTTTGGTATTCCCTGTTTCTTCTCCGTCGCTCCTCCACTGATAGCTGCTGCCGAGACAGAGCCTTCCTAAATTACATGAGAGGAAAGTTATTATGAAATTGTGTACTATAAATTTAATTAGTTTAATTTTGGTGACATTTTATAAAATGATTCTGAAATGGTGCAGCTAAAGTCATCTGTGGTTTTCTTTTCTTTTTAACATCTATATGGATGATCTGTCAATGCAGCTACAGGGTGTATGGTTGGAAATATGTATGCAGATGATTTGGTGATGTCCATGTAGTTCTGGTCTTCAACAGGTATTGAGGACATGCTCTCAATATGGTACAGATTTTGACGTCACATTCAACTCAGATAAGAGTAATATTATGACAGTCAGTATGATTCAGTAGAGTGTTTTTGATGTGAATGTATTTCACATTGCTGACGCCCAACCTTAAATCTCCATCAACAGAGAAAACTCTCGCCGTGGTTGGGTCTACAAATGAAGTAATGTGTCTGACAAGCACTTTAAAGCACTGCTCAATCAGAACCCCTCTAACAGAAAGTTGTGTGTTAAAATGGTAGGGTGTTTCTGGTCATTTGAAAAACATTTGTTTCTAGTGAATTTCTGTACGCATTTGACTTTTTTTTTTAAAACTATCAATTTTTTCAGTAAGGAAGACAGAAAATGAGTCTTTCCTGATTTCTTCCTGTCTGGCATTGTCCTTAAAGTGTGTAATGAGGCTAAATATGTGGGACATATTTGAACTAATGATCTATCAGATGATAAGGACATTTACAGACATGGCTCGTAAATTTGTTTATGCACATTTTAGAGTTGTGCAATAATCATGCTGTCTAATCAGCATCTTGATATGCCACACCTGTCAGGTGGATGGATTATCTCAGCAAAGGAGAAGTGCTCACTAACACAGATTTAAACAAGTTTGTGAACAAAATTTGAGAGAAATAGGCCTTTTGTGTACATAGAAAAAGCTTTAGATCTTTGCTTTCAACACATGAAAAATTGGAGCTAAAACAAAAGTGTTGCATTTATATTTTTGTTCAGTATAGTTCACTAGACTTCAGATCATAGCTGCAGTTTGAACTTGAAAGTTGGACTTTAAGAGAAAAAATCAGGAAGAAATATAATGTGCATTATGTAAACTAATGTAGTCAAAGAGTGACCGACTGAGAATTACTATATAAACCAGTTGCTGCAAATGAAACAGCATATAGGCGACACATTATTTGATCATATCAGAAAGTCTTCCTTCAAGGCAGTAGTGGTGAGCTGAAGACACCTGTAACCAGCTTTTATCTCATGGATGACAAAAGTGACACTAAACGCCTCTTTTTGCTAACAATCTCCATTAAAAAACTGTTTTTCAGTTTGAAAATAGTATCATGGCCACCAGAGCACAGGATTAGACCAGAACCAATTTATTGTGACAATAATCACAGTCACATAGTGAATGTATTGATTATTATAGAGCAAGGCATCACAAAATTATCAATTATGTTTTATTAAATATAGACGTTTAAATCCCTACATGCTGTTTTGGCTCTGGCCACTAGAGGGAGCCAGTGAGCCCCTGAACCAAGAGGAGACTTTTGGTCATGAAACCTAACATGATGTATTTTTCATTTTCAGACACTCCTGAGTGTAAAGCCCAAAATGAAGGAGGACACCTCATCTGTTGTCCAGAGGGCAGTCAATGGAGCTTCTACCCTGGAACCTACACTCCACCAAAGGGTAAAGCCCAAAATGAAGGAGGACACCTCATCTGTTGTCCAGAGGGCAGTCACTGGAGCTTCTACCCTGGAACCTACACTCCACCAAAGGTTAAAGCCTAATAAGAAGGAGGACACCTCATCTGTTGTCCAGAGGGCAGTCAACGGAGCTTCTACCCTGGAACCTACACTCCACCAAAGGTTAAAGCCTAATAAGAAGGAGGACACCCCATCTGTTGTCCAGAGGGCAGTCACTGGAGCTTCTACCCTGGAACCTACACTCCACTAAAGGGTAAAGCCTAATATGAAGGGGGACACCCCATCTGTTGTCCAGAGGGCAGTCACCGGATCGTCTACCCGGGAGCCTACGGTCCACAAGAGAACACAGCGGAAGTTTGAAGATTGGAGTTTCCACCCCAGCAAAGCTGTCATAATAATGGGGGATTCCAATCTCGCTCGGGTCCCTGAGTTTTCGTCTGAGCACGTACAGATGGACAGCTATCCAGGGGCCCGATTTGACCATCTCACAGAGATGCTGAGAAAGGTTCCAGCAACCAAGTCTGTGAAGACAGTTGTGTTGTCGGCGACAAGGAGACATAGGATGAGAAATTCAAACTATGCTGAATATATTGTGTGTTTTTATGCAGGCCGAGACCTTGTGACAACTCCAACCCAGGAAATGGTTTAGTTTGATAACATTTGTAGGAGTCCAGTAAATCCCATGGATAAAGTTTAATGTGGACATGTCTCACTCATATCAGTTGTCATATTTCTTAACCATCATTAAACATCTTCCAATGACAAACAGGCATTTTTATTGTTAAACATCCCATAATGATTCCAAGAAGCAGACTTTAATGATTTATGGACATTTCTTTGTCCATGGATGTTTTTTCCCCCTGAATTGTCATCCTTTCCTATCAGTGTATATCTCTAAACATGCATTATGGTATGAAAACCAGAATGGGGTACATCTTTTGCACATGACATGCTTTCTGGTCCTGCAGTCCCCTCTCTGTGGTCCTTGCTGGGATGTTGTAGGTTGTTCCTGTTCAGGGACATTGGGGAGAGGGGGTTGTCTCCTCCCCCTTCTCTTGGGAGGGTCTCTTGATGTTGTGGGCTTGGTGGAGGTCTTGGAAGAGACGTCTGTGCGTCGTCCCTAACAGTCGACCTGTTTTTAACTTTTAGTGGAGCAACATTATTTACAGCAGATGACAAGCCGCTGTTGGAATTTATACTGTATCAACACTTGTGATGAAGACACATATGAATAAACTTGACTTGGCATGTACCATATGATATAACATGAGCTGTGTTTCGAAACATAACACTGCAAACCACTAAGGATCTGATAAATGTCATTCTTAAAGGGAGTTAAGGCACAGTCATTTAGTAAATGTGTAAATCCATAGGGCATGACAGTAATTCAAAGTCTACATTCACAGTCAGTCATTATAACTTCTTTTTTCAAAGGGGCTGCTTAATGTAATGTAATACCTTTGTGAAGTGTTTGTATGGTATTTCTTTTGTTTGTAGAATAAACTGATCATTGATTAAATACTAGTCAAAGAAAGAGATTATATTTATACACTTGCTCCATACAGGCAGAGAATAATGACAATAAATGTTGGCATTGAAAATAAATTGAAAAACTGAAAGACTTCAAACCTGTTGTGTGTGTGGGTGGGGGGGGGGTTGCCTCCAGCTACAAAGGGGCCCACTCTGCCTGACTGAATATTTTGTTGATTAGTTAAATATTTTGAACTAGACAGCACTCAGAGCACAAACAAGGTGATGTCATCGCACGTAAAACAGCAACAGTTCCATGATCGTTTGAAGCTCATAATATGACTCTGCACCATGAAAACCTGACCCTATAATTTGGAATCACATCGTTATTGTTATTAGTTTGATAGTTATTCAAGAAAAATGATATCTCACTAATGTCGGTTTTCTGGATCTAGCTCCAAAATGTAATATTTTCTTGCATGGCCCCATTCTTCCACCCAGTTTCATGGTAATCTATCAAGTGGAATAAACGTTCCAAAAACCCCTACCCCCTCCACCCCTTTATACAGATATTTATTTATATAGATATAATAGTCATTTATGTGTGATAAACATAATAAAGCCCTATCTCCCAACGCTAAAGAAAGTGAAAAAGATCCCGACTCCAGATCCACTCCAAAATGGGTTCTTCCTGTTATTCCGGTCACATGCCCAACCCTCCCATCACGTTTCACAAAAATCCATCAAGGAGCTTTTGTGTCATCCTGCTAACAGGGAAACATACATAAACAAACACGTGAAAACATAAAAACCTTGGTGCAGGTAATAAAGAATCACATTATGTCCATGTCCTCTGTAAAGATGACCCTGAACCCCCACCACTGCCAAGGGGTTCTCCTCTTGTGCAACAAACAGCACCATCTGCAGCCCCATCTGTGCCTTGTTTGGATTGTATTTTATTTATTATTATTATTATAATATTGTAATATATTATTTTGGCTGCTTGCCTGCTTTTTCTGTTTATCTTGCTTTTCCAAACAACAAATGTGGCCAGATCAGAGCATTTCTAAAATCAGTTTAAAATCAAGAACTGATGTAACATCATTACTGATGTCTGTCACTGACCATCTATATAATCTGTAAATGGACTAGGATAAATCTGTAATTAGCTTTGTTTTAAATGACCAACTATATAATCTGTAAATGGACTAGGATAAATCTGTAGTTATGTTTTAAATGACCAACTATATAATCTGTAAATGGACTAGGATAAATCTGTAGTTAGTTATGTCTTGAGTGCATGATGTATGATTATGTATGACGAGTGTATGATATATGATTATGTATGATGAGTGCATGATATATGATTATGTATGACGAGTGTATGATATATGATTATGTATGACGAGTGTATTATATATGATTATGTATGATGAGTGCATGATATATGATTATGTATGACGAGTGCATGATATATGATTATGTGTGACGAGTGTATGATATATGATTATGTATGATGAGTGCATGATGTATGATTATGTATGACGAGTGTATTATATATGATTATGTATGATGAGTGCATGATGTATGATTATGTATGACGAGTGTATGATATATGATTATGTATGATGAGTGTATGATATATGATTATGTATGATGAGTGTATGATATATGATTATGTATGATGAGTGTATGATATATGATTATGTATGACGAGTGTATTATATATGATTATGTATGATGAGTGTATGATATATGATTATGTATGATGAGTGTATGATATATGATTATGTATGATGAGTGTATGATATATGATTATGTATGATGAGTGTATGATATATGATTATGTATGACGAGTGTATTATATATGATTATGTATGACGAGTGTATTATATATGATTATGTATGATGAGTGTATGATATATGATTATGTATGACGAGTGCATGATATATGATTATGTATGATGAGTGCATGATATATAATTATGTATGATGAGTGTATGATATATGATTATGTATGATGAGTGTATGATATATGATTATGTGTGACGAGTGTATGATATATGATTATGTATGATGAGTGCATGATATATGATTATGTATGATGAGTGCATGATATATGATTATGTATGATGAGTGTATGATATATGATTATGTATGATGAGTGCATGATATATGATTATGTATGATGAGTGCATGATATATGATTATGTATGACGAGTGTATGATATATGATTATGTATGACGAGTGTATTATATATGATTATGTATGATGAGTGCATGATATATGATTATGTATGACGAGTGCATGATATATGATTATGTGTGACGAGTGTATGATATATGATTATGTATGATGAGTGTATGATATATGATTATGTATGATGAGTGTATGATATATGATTATGTATGACGAGTGCATGATATATGATTATGTATGATGAGTGTATGATATATGATTATGTATGATGAGTGTATGATATATGATTATGTATGACGAGTGTATGATATATGATTATGTATGACGAGTGCATGATATATGATTATGTATGACGAGTGCATGATATATGATTATGTATGATGAGTGCATGATATATAATTATGTATGATGAGTGTATGATATATGATTATGTATGATGAGTGTATGATATATGATTATGTGTGACGAGTGCATGATATATGATTATGTATGACGAGTGTATGATATATGATTATGTATGATGAGTGTATGATATATGATTATGTATGATGAGTGTATGATATATGATTATGTATGATGAGTGCATGATATATGATTATGTATGATGAGTGTATTATATATGATTATGTATGATGAGTGTATGATATATGATTATGTATGATGAGTGTATGATATATGATTATGTATGATGAGTGTATGATATATGATTATGTATGACGAGTGTATTATATATGATTATGTATGATGAGTGCATGATATATGATTATGTATGATGAGTGTATTATATATGATTATGTATGATGAGTGTATGATTAAGTAAGTGTTTCACTTACTTTATATGAACGTTTTTTTAAAACTTAGTCTCTCTCTTGTCTCTCCTCAGACCTCAGCAGGAAGATGTCTCCATGAGAGGAGAGGAGGAGCAGCAGTGCTACAGATGCAGACAGGCCTCCTGATGATCAGCTGTCATCTGCTAGGCAGCTATTTTAATATTTAAGTCCTGTGTGCAATAAAACTTAGGCTCTCCAAGATTTCACCTCTTTGTTGTCTTTCTTACAATAACTCCCTGCTTTTATAGCTCCAGAACCTGGGGACAGCAACTGATAGATAGCTTCTCTGTCTTAGAGCATTTCAATTTTCACTTTCAAAAATATTACTTTAAATCCTGAATCTTCCACTCATAAATGTAAATAGTCACAGGTTTCAGGCATTTTACACAAGCTCAAAACTGAGGTGAGACACTAAAAACACTTCAACATTGTTTTGTCTCATGAAATCAATAAAATACACTTTTATATATTTTGATGCTTTAATTTTGAATGTCTTCACCGGAACTGTTGAGGTACGGGTGAATGGCCACCTCCTGTGGTCATTATCCATAATTGCACTTGTTTAATTTTAATGTCTGTCTCCAAAAACAGAGATGATACAGATTGACTTGGACAACATTTATTAAAAGAATAAAGAAAGAAAGAGTGTCTTCTCCTTTTGTCTGAATGTCCTGTGCAGTGAAATCATTGTTTCGTGCACATTTCTGCTCAAAGTACCGTCAGATAATATGAGATTAAAGGAATCCTGGTGCCTTGAGTCACATCAGAAGTGTTATAATTCAGAGCCCCAAACATCCTTCACAGGTAGGTTTTTGAATGTGATATTTCACATATCCTCTTAAATATCTAGGAATGCCATGAAATTTGATACCAGCATTTATGTTGCCATCAGGATTAAGCTTTACACATTTAGAAAAGTTCTTATTTGGTGAAATATTTAATATTCTAGTCATATTTAAATACTTGATGGATGTATGAATAGAGCTATGATTGCATATGATGTCATTGAGTTTGGATAGCGCACCTAGTTAGGATGCTGCTGCAGTCCCTGCATACCTGTTTCAGGTATGCTGGGACTGAGCCAGTCACTAAGCTGCTATTAATAAATGCTAAAGTGCATGGACCAATAACACCAAAGACCTCAATAAAAGGTCTGGTGGGGATGATGTCAGAGTTGCATTTAGTTGGTTTCAAACCATCAACAATTGCAGTTAGTGCTGAAAGGGAGACAGGTTCAAGCTGTGATAAGGTAGATGACAGAGAGAGCAATGTGATAGGATCACATGAAAAAGACGGAATATATGATCTGAGTTGAGTCATTTTGTTTTGGAAAAAATTCAAGAAATTGTCACACATTTCAGAAGAGATACCTAAATAAATGGGGGTAGGGGGATTAATGACAGAGTCGATAATACTGAATAAAATTTTTGATCTATGGCTGTGAGTTGAAATTAGATCTGAAAAATATGTGTTACGTGAAGCCTTAACTGCATTTTGATAATTAGTGAGGTTAGTTTTCATGACTTCATATGACACATGTAGTCTATCTTTCTTCCACTTCCGCTCTGCTCTCCTACATTCTTGTCTGAGGGCCCGAGTCGTCACATTTAGCCGTGGCTGAGGTTTGGGTTTGGGGCGGGAAGACCTCAAGGGGGCAACAGCGTTAAGGATGGTAGAGCAGGTATGATTGAATGAAGACAGGATATCAGCAGTACAAAGGTGAGATGGATGAATATCACTGAGGTAGATCAGAGAAGAATCCATAAAAGCAGAAGTAAATTGTTCAGCTGTTTTAGAGGTGATTAATCACCACATAGTTAGTCTAATGAAATTAATTTAAGTTTAGTTTTCACTGGTCAAACGTTTTAGTGCAACAAACTTCAGCCTTGTTGTATGAACTACGATAATGGTGCCAACATGAAAGGGAGGAACAGAGGAGTTCAAGCCAGGCTTCTTGAGAAGAATCCTCGTGCACTTTATGTTCCATGTGGGGCACATTCACTAAACCTGGTGGTGGCTGATGCAGCAAAAGCTTCAACAGATGCCATCAGCTACTTTGGCAATGTACAGAAACTGTACAGCCTTTTTTCAGCAGCCCCACAAAGATGGACAATCCTAAAGGAACACGTGACTGTTGCACTGAAGACTTGGAGTGACACACGGTGGGAGAGCCGTATTAACAGCATAGAGGCTGTGCGGTACCAGGCCTCTAACATAAGGGAAGCCTTGTTGGAGGTCAGGGAAAAAGTGACAGATCCTCTGACCGAGGTTGAAGCCCAAATTTTGGCAGAGGAGGTTGGGTCATACCGATTTCTCATTTGCACAGTAGTATAGTATGACATTCTAAACCATGTGAACCATGTTAGCAAGCTCCTGCAGTCTGCCACAATGCAGCTTGATGTGGCAGTTGACCTCCTCACTAAGGCAAAAACATCTCTGACTATTTACAGAGAAACTGGCTTTGCTTCAGCTCAGGCCTCTGCTAAAGACATGTGTGAGGAAATGAATGTGGAGGCTGTGCTGAAAGAGAAGAGACTAAGAAGCACAAAAAAGCACTTTGCCTATGAAGCCCCAGAAGAGCCAATCGCAGATGCCATGAAGAGGCTGGAAATAACATTCTTTAATGTGGTTGTTGACACAGCCATTGAATCCTTAAAGGATAGGTTTGAAACACTGGGTGAAGTGAGAGCCAGATTTGGAGTGCTGCTCAATTTAAAAAAACTGGATGATGTGGAATTGTGCAACCAGTGTGACAACCTCTGCAGGACATTAAGCACTGGAGATGAAAGTGACACTGATGGAAAGGAGCTGGCTGTGGAGATAAAAAAAAAAACTTGCCAAGCTTGCCTTCTGATGACATGACTGCTCTAGAGCTTCTCACTTTCATCCACAAAAACATTTGGAGGAACTGTATCCCAATCTGTGGATTGCCCTGAGAATCGCCTGCACTCTGCCTGTGACTGTGGCCTCAGCAGAGAGGAGCTTCTCAAAGCTGAAGCTCATCAAGACCTACCTTAGGTCATCCATGGGACAGGATCGCCTCACTGGTCTTGCCATAATCAGCATCAACCATGAGATGGGCAAGCAGCTGTCATACGAGGACATCATTGATGACTTTGCTAGTAAAAAAGCCAGGAAGCAGACATTTTGAGGATAATACACTGTGACTGTGATGTTAAATATATAAGTGTGATGTTGATAAGTGTGAGACTGTGATGTTAAATATATAAGTATTATTTTTAGTGTTGGTTTATTTTCATTGTTGCACTTTAAAATAGATGCTGGTTTATTGTATTTTTATTCCAGGCTTTCAAAATTTAAAGTAAAATTTTTTTATTAAAACACTCAATATCTGTTTTATTTATTGACGTATAGAGGATTGTTGTTTTCCTTGTATTATTGTTTTTTTATCAGTTTAACTTGCCTGAGTGGCTCAACTTAAGATGGTTAATTTTAATATGAGAGGTTATCATGACTGTAGCCTGTTTTGCTCGTGAAGTGTAATAGATTGTGGCATCTTCAGGGATCATCTAAAGGGTTAGGAATCTCTCCATCGTAGTTTGACAAACTAGGGGCCCCCAAACAGCATCTTGCACAGGGCCCCCACAAAGCTAGAAACGGCCCTGGTTGCAAGTGCAGAGGAGGAGCTACCGTTACATCTTGGAGTCAACACAGACAAAAGAGCTTGATAATAAGTTTGATCATTAATTGGCACAGTCTTTTAATTATTTTTTGAAAGTTCATTAATTAAGTTAATTTAAAGTTTTAAAAAAAGAAGTCAGAAATTGCGGACTTCCAGAAACGTTTGGAAACCAGTTTTTTCCAGAGGAGAAGACGTGCTACACATCAAGTCCTGCTTCATCTCCATCGACTGGATTGTTCATCTACAAATTAGACGGTAATTAAAAACAATCTTATTTTTCTTGTCAATAGGCTGTCTTACCATATAAAAAGGCTTTAAATCAAACTGATGTTCAGCAAGCTAAGTTAGCTGGTGAGTTTGTGATTTTAAAATGTCACTTATCAGTGGGGCTGAGATGTGAGTACAGCTCGCTAAAACACTTATTTTCGTGCATTATAGGGTCACCATGTTTTAAATGCTAACCATTTTGGTTAATCTGTGAAGCATCTTGCATCAACCATCTTTTGCCAATTGTTAGTAGTTGCAAAAATGCTTTACAAACTTGCCAGTTTGAATAGTGATGGGATCATTTTGGTGTTTTATCTTTGGGAGGAGAGCAAGCTGATAATGTTAATGTTAACATATCTGTTTACATTGGTTTCATAGCAAACCAAGGTTAACACTACAACTGGTTGAAGATCATAAATTTCAGCGCCAACATTGATGGAGGTGGCAACTTACTGAAAAGCAACCACTAATTATACTGGGCTTGTTGTTGACACACTATTTCTTCTTGCATTGGAAGCAGACATGTTCCCCTGTCAGGTCTGTGGTCATAACTGTGCCAGGATACTGGCTTGTGTAAGACACATGAGAATTCATAAAAATACACCTAATTTAACTTTTAAGTGTGTTTTGCCAGATTGCAGACGGACTTTTCAAAACTTTTACACTTTTAAGTGTCACACTTACAGACATGAAGACAAATGTGTGGTTAGGCCTAGGTTGTGTGGTTGAACTAACATGTCATATTGACTTCTGCAGTGCAGTGTGTGAGAACTTGACGGCCTTTTACGCTCATTTGAAAATACACATCAGAGAAGGGAAAACAGTTGCTTGTCCTTATCGACACTGTGACAAGAGCTTTACAGTTTTATCCACATTTACGTCACACGTTAGCAGGAAACTTAAATATCGTGCTGAGGAAAATCTGGTTGATTCAATTGTGAATCCTGGTATCTTCCATGTTAGTGAACAAGAGCAGTCTGGTGTGCAGATTGATCCTTCCAGTGATGCAGGTGATGAGCTATCAGAGGTTTATGCAGAATATGCTGATGAATCCCAGTTCTTGACAAATGTAGCCCTGTTTTATTTGAAACTGCAAGCAAAGCTGTTGCTTCCCTCCTCCGTCATTCAGACAATTCTTGAAGATTTTCAGGAAATACATGACATGAGCCAGTCACATTTGCTTTTCAAACTGAAAGAGAAGTTGGTTACACTTGATATTTCAGAAGCTGACACAAGCAATGTGATCAGTGTCTTCAGGATCTCTTTAGGGCCTGCAACACTCAGTCACTGAAAACTGACCGGAAAAGAAAAACTGTTTTCAAGAACAGCTTCAACTATGTTGAGCCAGTTCAGATCTGTCGAGGTCAGAGTGAGGAAGGCAAAGAGTGTTTTGCTCAGTATGTTCCCATTAAACAAACGATTGAATCTCTCTTTCGTTGTGTGTCTGTGTGGGAACAATAGAAGCAGTTACACTCCAGTATCGGTTCTAACGATATTCTTCGGGATGTGTGGGACGGCAGAAATATTGCAGAGAATGTGTTCTTTCATACAGAGAGCTCATCATTGAGCTTAATCCTGTATCAGGATGCATTTGAAGTGGTAAACCCACTAGGATCTGGAAAGAAAAAATACAAGATACTTGCAATGTTTTTCACTCTTGCAGATTTAATGCCACACAATAGATCAAGCACAGATCACATGCAACTTGTTCTTCTCTGCAGAGAACAGGACTGAAAGTATTTTGGTCAAGACTTGGTTATGGGCTCCCTGGTCAATGACCTTAAAGATCTTGAGCTCAATGGCATTACCATGTCTGATGGAAAGGTCTACAAGGGAGCTTTGTGTGCCATTGCAGGGGATAACCTAGGCTCACATAACATACGAGGCTTCATTGAGAATTTCAGCAGGAGTTCACACTTCTGCAGATATTGTGAGATCATAATGCAGATCCCCTTATCCAGGGCAGTAAATTCACAATGTAGTCGTACAGTGATCATGTTCAGAGTTGTGAAGGACAGCCTTCATCGAGTGGAGGTGTTAAATTTGACTCTCTGTTTAATACGCTCACATACTTCCATGTATGCCAGCCAGGGTTACCTCCGTGTCTTGGCCATGATCTTTTTGAAGGTATTGTATCCTCTGATCTGGCATTGTACATTAACCATCTTGTTAAGGTAGATAACATTTCAGCTATCTTGAGTTGTCAGTTCAAGTATCTTGGTGAAGACGCTAATGACAAACTCTGCGACGTAAAACCAGAGGGTGGAAAACTTTGGGGGCATGCTGTGCAAAATTGGTGTTTGCTCAGAGTGTTGCCCGTCTTGATTGGAGACAGAATAAAAAATCCCAGTGACAACTAAATATGGCAGTTGGTCTTGCAACTTGTGAAGTTGTGGAGCTCATTTGTGCTCCAGCCATTTCAACTGGCCAGATAGCCAACCTAAGAGTTGTGATCGATGAATATTTGCAATGCCGAAAGGAAGCTTTTCCTGACCACACACTGAAACCCAAACATCATTATGTCAGTCATTATCCAGAGCTCATTGTCCAGTTTGGGCCACTTATTCATCTATGGACATTAAGATTTGAGAGCAAACACACATATTTTAAACAGTGTTTGAGGACATTGCGTAACTTTAAGAACCCATGTTCTACTCTTGCAGAAAGACATCAGCTTCTACAGGCCTTTCTGAGCACTGACAAGTTCTTCCCTCCAGCTGTTTCAGTGGAGAAGGGGACAGTTTTTCTCAGGTGACTACAATGATGACATCAGAGAAGCAGCTGCACGTCATGATTTTGAGGCTGTAAACACTTTGATAGCCCACGAAGTGACTGTGAAGGGTACAAAGTACAAAAAGAACATGTTCATTGTAATTGATGATGATGATGAGGGGCTTGTAATTGGAAAAATCAAAGTGGTTCTCGTTCATAAGGATTCAGCTGTATATTTTATTGCTGAAAAATATCATGCCATGCGTCTTCCTGACATAGGTGTCTATAGCCTTACACTGATGCAGAGAAACTACTGTTGTGTACAGTTACTACCCCTTGCCTGAGCACACTGTCCATGGCACACCAATGATAATTCTTCCCCATTCTTTCCCTGTATTCCAGAATAATGGCTGACTTGAGTGAAGAAATCAAGGAGA
This sequence comes from Chaunax sp. Z400, assembly GCA_037577475.1. Taxonomy (NCBI): domain Eukaryota; kingdom Metazoa; phylum Chordata; class Actinopteri; order Lophiiformes; family Chaunacidae; genus Chaunax; species Chaunax sp. Z400. Next base: position 5,210,297 of record CM075204.1, read on the forward strand.
TCATCTGCAAGACCTTGCCAAATCTCTCTGAAGACATCCAGTGGAAAAATAATTTCTAAACTTCAGAGCTCTGGCTTGGAGTCAAAAGTAGATTTAAAATATGTAGAGCAGGAAGACATTGTTGACCGAAGACTACTGGATGCATTTAAATTAGGTATGGTTAATAATATGGTTATATGGTTGATTGAGTGTTCAGTAGTGCCTGGTGTCAGGCCTATACCTTACTAAAAGTGGGTAAAGGTATAGAGAATTGGTAAATAATTTACCCAGAAACATTCTGATGCCAAGAACTACATGTAACATAACAGAAACCATACCGAGTCTATTTTGTGAATTTTTCAAAAGAAAAAGAAAGGCCATAAAAGTTCTAAATCAACATTTGGCCAAATGTCTGCACTGACACTAATATAGCTTATTACAAATGTACCTTAAATCTGTCTCTTTATTTTGTTTCTTGTCTTTTTTTTAGAGACCGAGATAGTTACGTTGGATCTGCAAGTTCTTCCAACTCCTTCACCAGTGAGGAGTGCTTTGATAGTCTCTGAGTCTCCATCACCATCATTAAGCACTCTGTCTCATTGTAGCCCATCACAGCTGTCTGCCAATGCATGCCAGGCAGGAAACGGTGATCCAAGCAACAGTCCTTCCACATCCCAATTACTGAAAACATGGCCAGAAACATTCCAGGTCTCCTGGGAAAAAATGCCACAGGAAATACGTTCTGCAATTGTAGACGGCAAGAGACCTAAACCAGTGGAGTGACGCCAGATGGTACGAGTACTCGTAGATGAAATGAGGGGGTATGAGGCTAACCCCACTCGCTCACAGTGCCTCACGGTGATTCAAAATATCATCAGGCAGCACCCAAAGAGTTTCGCTGACATGACAGAAGATGGGTTTCTTTTGGGTGGAGGATATACATCACTTTTGATTCAAGTGAAAAGCCGCATTGAGAATGTAAACCGTGACTCAAGCTATGCACGCCACCGAACCTCTAGATCCAGCTCTACCTACAAGAGGGGGCCAATCGACAGTTATGAATGTACAAGATTTCAGCCAGAACTACCTCCAGAAGAAACTGATGAGAGTGTGGAGCAGAACCACCAAAGACTGGTGGAGATTTACAGACAGGAGGGAGCACCTGGAGCTGAAAGAGCAGAGGTCAAAAATCTAATGGAGCTCACATTCTGTCTACAACGCCGTCATATAAATGCACTTCCACCACCTGACATTGAAGATATGAGAAGCAAATGGCCTTTTCTTTTCACTCAAAGGTGCAAATATGCTCATTTTGAGTTGCTCACAGACATCAATGTGCTTCGTAGCTTGGAACTCAGTATGGAGGAATGTGGGAGAGCCATTACAGAATACTTCAGGGGAAAACCTACCAACAAAGACGTCAAGGATGTGCTCTCTAAGAATGAAGATAATGAGATGGCACTTGGTGTTGTTCAGCTGCTTATTGGAACACTTTGGAGAGACCCTAACTAGGCTGGTCCTTCTAACAGATGTAAGTTTGTATTCTCTTTCTTTCCCTGTGTTTTAAGTGTTGAATGCCATATTTATAGATTCACATCCCACTCCTTTTACCTCTAGGTTACTCTCACCCAGTGTCTTCTAATTGCTGACCTTTTGGTTTGTTTTACTCATTAAAAAGAATCACACTATGGCATTCATAATATGAATGTCTGTTCCCTACAGGTGTCTGCCACCCCAGCTGATGTTGAGACAACCCTCACTCTACCTGCAAGTCCTGATACTGCTGGGTATGTATTGGATTTATAGACATATTATATATCATGGCCACTGTTGTTTGAGTTTACAGATGTTTACACAAGGTGAGATGCATACTGATGTTGGTATTACTTGAAGTTTCAGATGGAACAGGGCAAGTCACTATTGGACACTGGATGATCTCGCTTGAGGGACTGATGAGGCATTGTTATTTACATTCCCTTTCTGGAGTTATTTTGACTAATTATTTTGTTTGTTGCTGTTTTATAGTGGCAATACTTGAATCAATGTAAAGAGAGGAAGAATGATCAGCAACGTTTTCCTGACGACGCTGTTATCGCTGCTGTGAAAAAGTTTGTCACCTCCACTGGTGCAGATTTCAACGACCGCGGCATGCAGGCTTTTGTTTATTGCTGGCAAAAGTGCATAGCTAATGGTGGTCACTATGTGGAAAAATGGCGTTTTGTAGCTAAGAACTTGCCCTATCCAGTGGTGTTATTGTGTTCCATGTATCAGATGCAGTTTCAGTGCAAATAAATAGGAGGTATTAGTAGGTGACCCTAATAGTACAGTTTGTTTTCCAAATGTTGCAAATGATTCATATTTTCAAACTGTTCTTACTGATTTATAGAATCCATTGCAGTCAATTTATATATTGCAGATATGCAGAGATTTTATTTTGTTAACTCAAAATATTTTTGGGTTGTTTCTCTGGGTTGTCCAGAGAAACAAGTTTTTGTTGTTGTTATTTTTTTTACAGTAGTGGTATTTATGTTGACACTGCCATTGTAAATAAAAGTGTTTGTTTTATATCCTTTCTAATGTTTATTACTTATTTTGCAAAATTTCCATAATACATTTTTAAAAAGATATCTGCAGCCCACAGAACAATAAAGTTCTAACGTGAATTGCATTGAAGATGCATGGATAAGATAACCAGAATATTACTGTAAAATCAAATAATCACATAAATATACTGTAATTCATTTTTACTGTAATACACTGTGAAATCATTCGACATACTGTAGATTTACAGTATATTGCTGTCGTCTCTGCTGCCTGTATTTTACCGTAAATTTAAAAAAATACAGAAATATACCGTATCTAATTTTTACAGTAACATGCTGTGAGGTCATTTCACGGTAAGAATTGTAAAATTATTTGCAGTGTTGCATTAACATGAAGTTTTTATTGCTATATGAAGCTCAGGGGTTAGACGTAACTGTAATTTCATGTACTGTACTTGTACTTTATGTGAGTATTTCCATTTCTTACTGTTTTATACAGTAGTGGAGTAATTGATTGGAATCTACAGCCACTCTTTTAATGCTAATTTTCTGTCAGACTGAATGAGGTAGTAAAAAACAACAATGAGGATTACCGGGTGCTCACGGTTATGAAAGTGTAAACTCCAGGTGAAGCCAGGTGCTCTAGAAGTTATAATGGTAACCTGTAGAAAAAGGAAAGCCTCTATGCTTACTTCAGGCACACCAGCATCGAGACAAGGATTTAGTTCAAATGCCTTTATTGATTAGGGCAGGAAAAGTCTCACAGTGTCTCAAAATGAGGAAAACGCCGACCGGTTTCAACCCTCAACAGGTCTTCTTCAGGGCGTGACTGGAAAGAGGTGTAAACCTGAGTGGAAGGCAGAGGTTCCTTATATAGACATATGATAGTCAAGAACGCTCAGTCAGCATGTCACACAATAGATATACAACAATACATGATGTGATATTGAGATCAATTATAAACACAGCTATAAATATGAAACATTTACAAATCTCCCATCACTTATATCACTTCCTGGTTACACTTATAACAATAATAAAAGCCTCAATGACATCAGCAACAATGACAAGAATTCTTCAGTTTACAAAAATGCTGTGAAATCTGTGTGTTCATGAAGGCCTGGATACACCAGAGCATTGAATTTAAAATCCAATAAGTCTCTCTGGAGTCATTTATTCAGACCATCACCCCTCTGACTGACTGCTCCACAAACTCAATGCCCTCCACTTTCATAAGATGATCTACATGATTGTTTTTAATGCCATGTTTGTGTCTCCACTCTGTCTTTTAACCTCCTCTTGGTGCGTCCAATACAAAAACATTCACATGGTCCAGTGAGGCGGAATGCCATTTCCTAACAATCTGACACTTTAAGGGAGAATAAAAATGGAGGCTGCCTCATCAATGCAGCTCAGCTCAAGGCCCCACTTTTCCTTGGAACTTTTATTGAATTTTAGATCGGACTTTTATAGCACATTTTACAGGCCTGTTTTAGCGTTTAGTTTAGCATTATTAGGTAGCTTCGATATTATTGTTAGTGTATTTGGGTGGTACCATCCCTGTTTTATATTTGTTTGTGTAATAAATTGAACTTTCATTTGAGCTCCTCTCCTGCTGGTTTTTAACTCTGCTCACCCCTGATTTTTAGATAACCTGCGAGCCTGTTTAGAGTCCTAGGCTCTAGTAATTCCTAGGTGGCGTTGTCGGTATTGGCAATATAATTAATTAGCCTAAATCTAAATTATAGCCCCATTTTAGTCGTAAGGTCGGGCCACACGTCTGAACCACAAAGGTGACTGAAGGATCTAGAAGACTGGATGTCAGAGCCGGGGTTTCATGCTGCACTGGTTGGTTGGTGATGAGCTCCAGGTGAGTGGAGCCACAGCTGCAGGTTGTCAGGCTGAGAGGGCAACCAGCCGGACAACCCAGTGTACACAAACACAGACCGACAAAAACACGAGGAGGGAGAGGCAGAACAGATATCCTAACACAAATAAAGTCCAACTTAACAGAAACTCTATCTGCTCACTAAATGAATGAATAGATCAGAGGAAGATAGAAACAATGGCTCCAGAATGAAATATAGAGCTGAAGACTTATTATTGAAAACTACAGTATGAACTGATGTGTAAGAGGTTGAGAAGAAATGAGACAAATTCCAAAGGAAACCACTTCAATGTAGACATTTAGTGATAAAGTCAGGTATTGATCAGCAGGAAGAGCCTTTGACAGCCAGAGTTCAAGCCTCAATGTCACAAACAACAGAGTCAAATAAAAGATGGGACACATGTTGCCTTGTTTGTGTCATAATCATGAATTATATTGTCTCAGCTGAAGAAGAGAAGTAAACATGTGAGTTTTATTCATTAAACATAAATTCTACAACCTTTTATAAAGTGCTTCACAAACAGGAACATAAACGGAGTCACAGCAAGAGCGAAAAGAAGAGCATCAGGTGTTCAAACATCAACAGTGGTGTTACGTTTCTGTTGGTCCAGCAGTTTTCAGCGTCCACAGCTCCAGATCAGCTCAGAGACATTTCTCCTGAAGGACAGAGCTGATCTGATCTGATGTTGGTGTTGAAGAAGCTCTCTGACTCTCTGTCTGCTTTGTCTCATTTATTGCTTCTTGGTTTCATGTCAGAGTCAAACACTGAGGTAGAATATTGTTAATGGAAACTATCTGCTGTTTTTTATATTGTCTCTCCTGATAGTCGGCCTCATTTGTGCCAAGACCAGTGAGTGGGCCTGAAGTGAACCGTGCTGACAGATCAATAAAATCCCTTAGTGGATATGGCCTTCACAGAGGATCTCAGATGTTCCCCTCCATCATCAGATGGTATGATTGCTCACAGATGTGTTTAAAGTAACACATGCTAACAGTCCACACTGAGAAACTGTACTGCTGCACATCAGCTGCAGGGTTGAAGCATCGTGGAGCTCCTCACCACATTTACTCACTATGACATGAATGAAAGCACACTTTCATTTGTTGTTTGTCGCTGATGTTCTGATCACAACTAAAGAACAATAGAAGACACGACTTCATCCACACAAACTCCTGACAGTGACCTCTGACCTCCCAGAAAATGAAGACATTTCTGACATCACATCACATTAGGCCACAAAACATGATAGAAGATGTGAGCAGCAGAAGATTTAATCCTCCTTTCATATGAGGACAAAGTTGAGACACTAAAACAAAGGCCCACAATGTCTCCTATCCTGTGACGCAGCTTCAAATGAGCTGATTTTACTTTCACTTTTCCTTCATCGCCTCAGCGTCACTTCTACCGAGTTACAAGTGACGTTGATGCTCAGGCTAAATTCCCATTGGCTCAGAAGGACGCGGAAGTCCGCTGCTCTCCGTGTTTTCTCCTCACTTCAGCCTTGATGGTCGGACTGGAAGCTTTATTTCTGAGTGTCCTGATAAAGAAACATGTCAGCTGTTCGTTTATCAAAGCTGCAGATGTGACAGTTCACAATGAACACCTTGATTTGTGTGTTTCTCCTGGGAATAGGTCTCCACGGTGCGGCGGCAGGTGAGTTCAGATGATTTCAAGCTGATTGGAAAAGAAAAAATGCTTCGTGTCTTTATAAAGCCTACTGTATGAACTGATGCTTCTTCTGATGGACCTCCTTACATATTAGGACTATAGAGATGTTCAAACGTGACCAACCTATAATCTTAAAGTTCTCCGTAGTAAATCCTGTCTGTGCAGCTCATCGATTGATTCCTATAAAGTTCCGTTTTATGTAGGAAGTCACTGTTGAACTGTTGCTCAGAAGGAAATCTTGTATTGGTGAAAATGTCAGAAAAAGTTTGTCTTCTTCTGTTTTCTTTCCCATCTTTTATTGATCAAATCAGGACTGATAGGATCGATACGGTCTGATCGATCTCAATGCTAAAATGGCAGCAGAAGCAGCTCCAAACAGTCCAACACTCACTGAGAGAAATAAAGAAAACAGGAACAAACACCAAAACAAAGGCTTTCATGTCTAAATATATTTCCTGTCTAGTAGGAAGTATTGTGCGATGAATCATTAGTTATTTTATGACGTCACTGTTTGATCAGTTATTGATCATTAGACATCGGCTGATGAACATATTGTTACAGTCTCCAAACACGTCACTACGTTTGATCTGAACTGTTCATATTAACACAGTTATGTGCACACAGAGAAACACAGTCAATGACAACCTGCTAACATAAATATTGACTTCATGGCGTCGTCGTTTCTTGTCTGACCTCCATATATTTGATGAAATCCTTTAATATGTAATGAATATTTGAATCCACAGAATTCCACAGTTTGACTCCACATAGTGAAACACATCTGCTTTAACGAAGTTCATCCACACTGAGTTTTGTTGGTTGGGTCGAATCACATCCCACTGGCAGTTCTTCCATTTCCTGTCTGTACAATAGATGCTGTTTAGTAGAGCTACATGATCAATCAGCCTCACATATATCTGCCCACAGTAGCTTATTGTAGGTATGTTGGTATCTGTGATGTCAGCTGATGAGGAACAAGAAACTGGAGCACAGGCCAAACTGGTGTTGAGATGGTTTAGAAACTGTGTCTCCCTGATATAGATTGTCCACCAGAGAGCACTGACAAGTTTATTTTCTACCTGTGAAATGTCCTGATCAGTTTGTATCAGGGTCACCAAAAACCTCCTGAATATTGATCAGCATCGGCTGGACAGCGCTGTCTAGATATTTGATCCGTGAAGAGAAATTGTGAAACCATAGAAGAAGAAGTGCTGCTGAGTTTGAGCTTCAAGAACCTCACAGAGTTCAACTCTGTGATCAGAAGAAGAGACTTAAGTTGTCATTGCTCACAGTTTATAGGAGAAGATAGAGACCATAAAGTGATGTGATGTCATCAGATGGAAAAAGTTTGAATGTGTTGAATGTAGAAAATCAAATGAGAATCTCAGACAGCGTTTGTGTTTTGCTCAGGTTTGTGTTTCACATTTCAAACTAATGGATAATGAGGAGTGTAAGCTACTAATGAAGCATCCTGAAGAAGAAATGAAATGAGTTTCACTTCACACGGAGATATCAGGACTAGAAAACATGTTTTTACAAACTGTCTCTATCAATGAGAGTCAGGTTCACAGCTGGAACACCTCCATCTCTGACTAGTGTCACATTTTATTTCACCATAAATAACATTCATCCAGACAGAATCATCAGAAATATTCAGGTAGAGTTCAAACTCAGTTTCTATGAATGTATTGTTCTATTTATTGACTGGACCACAGACATTATCAGCATGTCTTGAATGGAATGGACTTCTTTTTGATTCTGTGTGCAGGAAAATCAAATTGTTCAGTGATTTATAAAAGTGATATCATGGCATTCATGTTTCTTACAGTGACTCACTCTCTGAAGTATTTCGTCACTGGATCTTCTGGAGTCTCAAACTTCCCAGAGTTTGTGGTTGTTGGGTTGGTTGATGACGTTCCAATAAGTTACTATGACAGTAACACCAGGAGAGCAGAACCCAAACAGGACTGGATGAAGAAAGTCACAGCAGATGATCCTCAGTACTGGATCAGGAACACTGATGTCTCTGTGGGTCACCAACAGAGGTTCAAAGACAGCATTGACATTTTAAAGCAGCGCTTCAACCAAACTAGAGGTTTGTTTATGTTTCTCTTCATAAAATGTTGTTTATATTGTCACCCAGTGTTTAGTAAACAGATGTAAACACAAACACACCATTGTTCATCTGTCCAGTGTGTTTTACTGTCGTAGATCAAACTGTCTGATGGAGGCTTCTCTTGGCTGACTCAGCAGAAACATTACTGACACTGAGACTACTGGATGCTGCTATACTACACTGAGACAGTGTTTCTGTCCATCCCATAATAACCAGCAGAGATCATTAAGACTTGATCTCCTGTAGATCAGATCAGAATAAGTCCAGTGAACTGCCCACAGTGAGCTGGTCCATAATAAGTCCTCTGTAGGAACCTGTTGATCACAACAGTTTTACAGCACTCAGCTGATAGAGGAACATGACTGCTGGGTTTCTCAAACTACGGCACAGGACTGTAAATGGGACACAGGCTGCTCCTGCTGGGTCCCGTATGAGAGGAGTAGCAGTATGTTTGAATACACCTGTCTGACAGGACAACATGGTAAATGTCTGATTGAGACCAGAGGTTTCAAAAGTTCAACAGCACCACTCTACATACTGACCACACTGTGTCCATCCCATAATATACATGTAGAGGAGAACAACACATGAGATTATATTCTCTTTACTTCACCACACTGTGTCCATCCCATAATATACATGTAGAGGAGAACAACACATAAGATTAGATTAGATTCTCTTTACTTCACCACACTGTGTCCATCCCATAATATACATGTAGAGGAGAACAACACATGAGATTAGATTCTCTTTACTTCACCACACTTTGTCCATCCCATAATAACCATAGAGTCAATTAATCAATTGGTTGATCAACAGGAAATTGATTGATAGAAATGTAAATAATGAAATAGAAATATTTTGTTCCAGTAAAATGAGAAACACTTTGTAGTTGAATCAGGACACACAGACTGCCTCCCAGTGTCCATACTGGTCCTGATGGTGTGTCTTATTGGGACCAGTTGTAGTAACACACTGCTGAACTGGACACACTGTCCTGGTGGAGCAGGTGGAGTCTATGACTCATCCTGGACTCAAAGTGTCCTTCAGTGGAAGCTTCTAGAGCAGCTTCAGGACAGTCTAGTCTGTAGTTTGTCACAGGACCAGGATGTTGTTGGACTGGTCCACTGGCTGCAGAGTCTCAGTGGTGTAATGTTCAGTCCAGGATCAGGTTTAATGTGTGTCTGCTAGTCAGGACTCCACCTCAGTTTGTGTTCCTGCAGCTCACATGAAGCCACAACACCTGGAACAGTGGAGATAAAGTGTTGGTCTCAGTGGAGTCAGTGTGTCTCTGTGGTCAAACACAGGATATGAACTGTGTTTCCCAGCAGCCTCTCTGTCTCTCTAGAAGACATCCACTCTGTCCAGATGATGATTGGCTGTGAGTGGCCTCCATGGAGCCAATAAGAGCAGGAGGTGTAGGTCCTCTGTGTTGGTGTGTGTGGATCAGTGTGTCTCTGTGGTGAAGATGTGATATCAGCTGATGAGAGATGACTGGACTGAGATCTCACTCTGGTTTACTGTAGTCTCTGTCTCTGTCTCTCAGGTGTTCACATTTTCCAGAGGATGTCTGGCTGTGAGTGGGATGATGAGACTGGAGAGGTTACTGGTTATGAGCAGTATGGTTATGATGGAGAAGACTTCATAGTACTGGACCTGAAGACAGAGACATGGATCACTCCCAAACCTCAGGCTGTCATCACCAAACACAAGTGGGATCATAACAGAGCTTTGATGACACTCAACAAGCATTACCTCACCCAGGAGTGTCCTGAGTGGGTGAAGAAGCATGTGGACAATGGGAGGAGCTCTCTGCTGAGAACAGGTAGAGTCACATGACCTGATGGAGTTTAATGGATACAACAATCTTCATATTTCTCTTGTGTTTCTAACCAACAGTAACATCACAATAAATATGAACCAACACACAGAGACCCACTTTGTGTCTGTTTACACACATTTCTCTTTGTCTCAGCTTCTCTCTCACCTCTTCATCTCTGCCTCTCTCTCTCTCTTTACCTCCATTTTCTCTCTTTTTCTCTGCTGTGTTTCTGTCTGTCTCACTTTCTCTCTCTCTCTCTCTCTGTCTTTGTCACACTCACTGTCCTCCTCCCCCTTTCTAACCTATCTCACCCCCTCACCTCTCTTCACCTCTCTTCTCCTCTGTCCCTCCCTTCTTTTCTCAGTTACTCTCCACTGAGGTTTGTTGTCATTGCTTACATGTGTGTATCTAGTGTTTGTTACTCAAACATTTCAAAGTCCTTCCATCAAACAGGAGTGATAATAAACAGTGAATACTAATAAAGAAGCTATAAAGTGTCTTTGTCTCTCCTCTCCAGAGCTTCCCTCAGTGTCTCTCCTCCAGAAGACTCCCTCCTCTCCAGTCAGCTGCCACGCTACAGGTTTCTACCCCGACAGAGCCGCACTCTTCTGGAGGAAAGATGGAGAGGAGCTTCATGAGGACGTGGACCACGGAGAGATCCTCCCCAACCATGATGGGACCTTCCAGATGAGTGTTGACCTGGACCTTTCATCAGTGTCACCTGAAGACTGGAGGAGGTACGACTGTGTGTTTCAGCTCTCTGGTGTGGAGGACGACTTGGTCACCAGACTGGACAAAGAAAAGATCTGGACCAACTGGGGTAAGACTGGGATCAGAAGTGATGAACGTGGGAAACACACATTTATTTCACTAATAGTCCTACAGTTCATGCATTTTTATGTGTGTTGGAGAGAAGTTTAGTTTGTGTTCTATTGTTTTGTGTTCAATTATTTCATTTAGTTTTTCTGTCTAATTTTAGGGCTTAGATAATCAATAAACCAATCCACATGTCCACCTCTGGACCCTGACAAAGGTATCAGCAGGTCCCTGAAAAGATGTAAAGTGTTGGAATAAATGATTGTTGTCCAGCATTATTTCTTCTTTTTGTGGAGGCTGTCCAGTGTTTACTTAGCTTTGATTCCTACAGAACAATGTCAGTAATTAAGGACATGAAACTTCATTTCCTCAGTCAAGGAGGTTCTGATTGGACCTGCATCTGTTTGTTTGTTTGTTTGTTTGTTAGCAGGATGATACAAACACTACTGAATGATGACCATGAAACCTGGAGGGGTGGACATGGGTCAGATATCAACTCCTTCAGTTAGATGGGCAGATACATTCATTTTTAGAACACTCCTTTGTGTTGTGAAATCAGCGTTTGTCACCATTTTCCTTCATTTGTCCATAAATTGTGACGTAAAAAGTCTCATATTTATGATGTTGATCATTTATGTTATCAGACCACTTCCCTTTTCTTTTCTTCCTCCATTATAAGAGTTAGACAGACGTGTGTAGGATTGTTCAGCCTTGGCAGAGGGATGCACCTTTCCAACTGTTTGGTAGTTTGAAATCAAACTTGAGTTTTCAGATCTTTGTCAGACCCACTGTAACCATTTCAACATGTAACAACAGATGAGACATTTTAGGGACTATTAGTTTGAAGATGAGTAGATTTAGTAGAATGATTTAATCACTGGATGAATGTATGGATCTGTACATCAGTCACAATACAGTTTATGGGCCAAGTATGGTGCCAGTCTAAAAGGAATTAGAATATGATCGTCAGAAGCTCTGACTGAGCCACGAACCAACATAAGGGACAGAAACCAACATGACATGGAGCTAAACAAAGACAACAAAGCTCGACCAGGATAAAGCAGCAGAGATAGAGTCATGATGTCCAGACAAGTAGAGCTAAAAACATGAACAGAATGTCATCATATAATGTTAGAATATAATATACAGAATAATAATGACAGGAACATAACAGCAACCATCAAACATGTAGTGTCTGTATTCAGGATTGTTCTGCTGGGAATATGGATGTTCTTCTCTGAGCGGCTTCATCTGTGCAGGTTGTGACTTTTTGTTGTTGTTTTCTGCTCAACAGAGGAGCCCATTAACGTGACCTTCATCATCATCATCATCATCACCACAGTGGTTCTTGCTCTCGTCCTCATCGCTGCCATTGGATTGAAGGTTTACAAAAAGAAGACAGGTGAGGGACCCAAACAGAAACGGTCTCTTTTTCCTGGCTGTGATTTTAGACTTGGACCTGATGCTTTTATTCAACCTGAAGCAAACTTCAGTTCCCAGAGCATCAAAGTGTGTTCAAACAACAGGAAGTGGTGTCAGGCTCAGAGTCACAGTGTCATGATGACATGACTACAGAAGACAAAGTCATGTTTCAGTTCAATGTTCATTATTATTCTATGTTGATGTCCTGTTCTTCATAGACTCTGTTTAACAGCAGTTTACTCTGACCAAACCCACTTCTGTTTTATTTCAGTGTGTTACTGGTAAAACACTCACATACATTCATGTCACTGGAAGCCTGACTGACAGTTTGATGACATGAACAAATACTTTAAGGTAGTTAGTGGCTCACAGGCAGAGAGAGCAGTCACACCGTTTTCTGACTGTGTTGTAGATCATATTAAATACATTAAAGGTGGTGTTTTCTATTGGAATCATCTTTGTTTCCCTTTATTTCTTGTGAAGGAGCATAAAGGTCAAACTGTGAAGAAGGAATTGTCAGCAGTGAAATGATTTGTCTTTGTTTTCCAGCTAAATGTCCTCCATCTCCTGACGACAGCTCTGAGCTCTCTGAGAGACTGAAGCCAGAGGCCTGATGACAAACACACCACCCTGAACACAGTGAGTGGCTTCATATGGGACAGGAACACCTGGTGGTAAACAAAGCCATCTTAAACCATGTGTAGAAGAACCTTCTGAGATGGTGTGTTTATTCACTGGAAAAAAGAAAACCTTTGCCTTTCAGTTGGTTTTCCACAACAAAGGTGAAGCTGTTTAATCTGAAGTGAAGTGAGATTATTAAGAGAAAGACACAGATGCTTTCAGAAACCTTCACATCAGCAGGTCACAGAGGGTCATATTAAAAAGTCTCATATTAACCTGGAGAAAAACAGTGACAACAATTGATGAAACTGTGTTGAACCAAATTCAAACCGACGACTTCAGAGTCACAGCAGGTCAACACTTGTTTTAGAAAATGTTCACATTCAATGACTATCTGGGAGATTTAAGGTCCAAACCGTTCTGTAAATATGTGTTTTTTATGGTCCATGATTTAGTTTTCTGTTTGATGTCATCTTTTTCTTTTTGTCTCTTTAGGTTTATGGATTCATTTTGCTCTGGAACAAGGACTGGTGTCACCACATTGTCATGTTTGAACTGGGAATTCACTGGTCATTCATCCCAATATGAACTGATTAAATACATCAGGGTTGAGAATCTAGTGATAGATTATTGATTGGATTATACAGACAACGTTAACAAATATATAACAAACATTATCAAACTTAAATGGTGACGTTCAAATATTTTGAGGATCATTTTTCTCACCTGGAGACGTAAAACAGGATATTTCAAAGAATGAATCATCACAGCTTCTTCATACAGACATAATCAGTTTAAATACGAGCTGATCTAAAACAGATCCACCATAATTCAAGTGGAATACTTCTGCTGTTGGCTTGTTTCTTTGTTTTTGCATTCCCATTCTCATATTTGTCCTCCTAGGCTCTGGTGATTTGATGCTACCTGGAGATAAGAGATATGTGACGACCACTAGAGAGTCGTCTCTACTAATTCTACTCAGAAAGCCTTTCTTTGCTTCTCTAATCAGCCACATCCTAAAAGCTGCTGAATAACGTGGACACTAAATAGTTTGTAGCTGTCAGTGTCAGTGTTTGTCTGTCTGTGTGACTCCTGCTGATGAACTGGACTCCACCTTTCTCCCACTGCTTACTGGCTTTGACTCCAGTCCCCTGTGACTCTCAGCAGGAGAAGAAGGACAGGACCTGGATGGGTGGACTTTTGTATCACTGTGGTGAATTATCTGGATTGTAATTCATTGGACACATGTTTCCATCTGGTTACAGCTACGTCTCTAAATGATCAGCTGATTTATTTCCACTAAATGTACAGCAGTGATAGGTTGTATCAGTGAGGACCAACACTATGCAAACATACACAACATTTAAACAGCCAACAAAATTCATTCGACAGTTGTGTAAATAGTTTGTTTATTTTTTTAAAAGGGGTGAAAAGATTTAGTTTTGATTCCAACCTGGTTGAAGTAAATAATGAGTATTTTCTTTATTAATCAGGAGTTTGTTGATTTTTCTTCATGATATCCATATTTTTATCAGTGGTGAAAGATGATCTTTTCCTTTCCTTCAATGGTTGTGGGCTGTTTTATGCTTCTCAGCACACTGATAGAACATATGTCCTGCTGGTATTTAGGGATGAGGGACGTTTTCTGTCTTAGTTTCACAGATGAAACTGAACAGTGTTGCACAAAATCACTTCTTGTGTCGCTTCACTAGATGAATGTTGAATGAAGTTGTCCTGCTGCTTCATTTCTTTTCAGATGACATTTTGCAATAAAGTCAGACTTTTTCCAAAGGTTGGTTTCTTTTCTGATTCCTCCATGTACAGTCTATGTTTACAGATCTATGACAGAAGCTACAGTTCATGAATGTTCCTGAGTTCTCTCTTTAGTCACAGACACTAAATGAACATGACTGACCTCTAGATGTGAAACTGAGGAGAAGGAAGAACAACATTATCTGGTCAAACCTGCAGTTCTTTTACTTTTCACATGGCCAAAAATGAATGTGATGATGATGATGTTAATAAGATGGATCTTAAAATGTTATTACTGTATGTAGTTTCTCTAAGGAGACAAAAATAATCATTTTAAACCTCCTTATTCATGTTTTTATGTCTCATCAACATGGACAAGAGAAATCCATCCACTTCCTGCTGCACAGAACCAGTGTCAGTGTGGGGATCTGGTTTTCCCCTAAAAAAAAACCTGCTCCTCTGAAATCCTCCTGGCAACTGATGACATCACATCTTTGTAGAAATACTGTACTGTGGCTCCTCCTACTTCTCAAACAAGAATAATACATAAATAAAATAAAGCCTAGACATGAACTCACCTACTTTATATCATGTAAATATCGGTGACGTTTTGTCTACATTTTACCAGGCGTGTCCAAACACATCCTTTGCTTTTTAATGTGTTTATAAAGTCATTTTGTTAACTATAGTCTTCTTTGAGCTTCACAGTGTAACCATGTCTGACAAATCCAACACATCCTCAAACACCTTTGAAATGAAGATGACTGACCTGCTTTCTTCATAGTGAACATCAACACCTTGCTGGTGTCAAACCTGTGTGCTGGACTTCTGCATGGAAACAGATGTCATTGCAGCTGTTGCCACTACAGTCACTTTATTTTCACTCTGTGACAAAATGATGTTAATTTTTGTTGCATTACCACATGCATCAGTTCAGGTTCATCGTTCAGGAGATGAACAGCAGTGTTTATTTGGAGCTGTAAGATAACAGGATGTCTGGTTAACATAAACCACAAATGAAGCAGCGTTAAAATGTGCAGCACCAACGTTACACAATACAAAAAACACCAACCAAACAAAGATGTTAACAAGCTGACAATGACAGTTTTATCTGTCACTGTTAGGTTCATATGTAGGAGAGAAATAGCTCTGCAGCATTTCATGACCCGACTGATTGTCACAATTCAACACTTCCTCTGGAAACTGCTGTGACACAAAGAAGCGTCATTCATTTCAAAAGTGAGATGTCAACTATTTCAACATGCCTCTGAGAAAATGTGTTAAATGAGTTGATCATTTAGTAAAGACACACATGATTGGAGCGTATTCAGAGAGGGTGATCTGTGTTTAGGGCTCAGACTCAGAACATTCCCTTCCTGTAACGGTGGATCAACTCTGATACGTCTTCCTTACACACCTTTATCCAGCCATCATCCTGCATGTGGTGCACTAGACAAACACAAACAGAAGCACAAACATGAGCACACAGACACACACATATTCCCACAAATGTTCACACAAAATGACCGTTGAACCTTTTCAAGGGCTGAGACTACAGCTTTATTCATTTCAGGATGAGGCAACATTCAGTCTGTCAGTTTATTTCTGTTTGCACATGTGGTGCTTTTATTTTGTAGGTAACGTTAGAGACGTGACAGGACATGAGTGGGAGAGAGAGAGAATAACATGCAACAGAGCTCCAGCTGGACATGAACCTGTAGGGCAGGTTAGTTTTGAAGTAGACGCTGTACTTTCAACCAAACCTCCTTTTGATTGGCAGTGATCAATTCTTTTAGTTTTAATTCAGTGTCTGTGGTTTGGGGTTGACAGAGCCCTTATGTGTGCTGGTATTACTGGACGTTGATAGTTTAGTGCTGATGACTTTATTTTATCGTCATTACTGTCATTTATGTATTTGTTTTTGGTGTTATGTGTGTTCATTTCAATGTTGTCTTCATCTCAGGACCCCTTTAAAACAAGACGATGCATCTGAAGAGGTTTATTCCCCAAACTTTATCATGAATAATTAATGGCCACTAAACACAAAGTGCAGCTGAGGATAATGAAAATGTGGTTAGTTTAGAAGGTTTGATGATGGTGAAAGATGAACGGTCAGAGGATCAACAATTCATCCTGAAGGGACACCGATGAAAGATTTCAGTCGAGATGGAAGTGAACCGACAAAGATTGTTTTCAGTCCTATGAATTCAGTCATTATCTTCTCACCCTCATGTCCAAAGGGAAGTCGGCTGAAGTTTGTTGACTGATTGAACTGATCTGAGACTGATCTGAAAAACCATTATTCACACAGACCCATTGACGCCCATGTACATGCAGCCAAATGAACAAGAGCTGTCAGTCTGTGCGTATGTCAGTGTTTCCCTGCCACATGGATGTTGTGTCCCAGACAATAAACACTGAGGTATGTAGATATAACCACATCAACATAAAGTCACATGAACACGTGTTCAAGCTTGTGAAGGTTTCAGTCAAGATTTCAGCTTAAAAAGCTTGTAATTAACATCTTTTCAAATCCATTTAGGATGTCGGGGCTTCTGGAGACTTGGATTCCACCTTAAGAATATTTTGGAGTCATTTAATGTTTGCTTCAATATTTTATTCTATTTTAAAATCAGTCCCTATCATCTGCAGTGTTTTTAGAGGAACGCTGGTGTGAAGCTCCAGAAATGTTTGGTGGACTTTGAAACTTCAGCTGACTTTCCATTGGCATGAGGGTGAGACTGAATTCTCATGTTTGGGTAAACTGTTCCTTTACATTGAGATTCAGGACTTACTTAAATGGAACAAAACTACGATGACAAGTTTATATAGAGACGACTATTTATGATCACAATTCAACATTACCTCCAAACACAGAAGTGAAAAAGTTACATTATTAGAGTGTTTTTGAGTTATGTTTCACATTTAATGAGCTGCTCCATCAATGATGTCTTCAATAAACATGTAAGTTATATCTTCTCATTTTCTCAGGATTGTATACCTGTTAAAGATTCATTATTTTTCCACGTTTAAATGTGTCCAAGCTCACAGTGTCACTCAGTCTGCATGTCTGTTTGTGTCTCCCTCAGATCATCACCAAACAGCTGGTGGAGGCCCTCAGGGAGATCCACTCCAAGGGTGTGTTTCACAATGATATCAAACCTGAAAATATCCTTTGTGAAACCGGCCCTGGTGGTCCACGCATCCGGATCATCGATTTTGGATGTGCCACATTTTTGAAAGAGGGGATGTACACCACAGCACAAGGTAGGCTGTCTTTCTTTCAGTCCTGCTGTCTGAGCCAATGCAGCATCTTTGCTGTCTCTGTCCTCTGCCTCCATCCCTCACCATTAACGTTGTCTCTGTGTGTCTGTGTGTGTTGTAGGAACCAAAATGTACTCCAGCCCTGAGTGGTTCCTGGATCGCCGCTACAGGGCCGAACCGGCTACGGTGTGGCAGCTCGGTGTAGCGTTGCACACGATGCTACATGTGGACTTCCCCTTCGAGGACATCACAGAAATCGCCTACAAAGATGTTTGTGTCAGGGACGACCTTTCCTTTGGTAAGTCATAAAGACACACACACAGTAGAATCAAGCAGAAACACAGAGCACATGTTTGTATTAAAATATTATTCCTGTTTGTCTGTCCAGACTGCAGAGACCTTCTCCTTAGCTGTCTCAACAAGGACCCAGCAGCCAGACCCAGCCTGGAGAGACTGATGCATCACCCCTGGCTGATATAAATCTACGGAGGCCCTGAGGTCCAAAAACACATAGGAAAAAGGTACCTGCTGTCAACAAAGATCATCGCTGATTGGACAGACGCACTCGCCATCTTTTTGTTCCATATATGTCTTTGCTGTTGTCCTTCACCAGACGAGGGAAAAAGGTAAATGAACCAGGATGGGAGAATCAAGGACATTACGGTGTTTTGTATGATGGCCTTGAAGATCAGATGACAATGACAAGTATAGAAAACACAACAACAAATCAAAAAACACCACATTAACTTCAATTAGAAAATGCAGGTAAATGCTATCGCCAAGGATCGTCACTGATTGGACGGTGGTGTCGCTTTAATAGGAAAGAAATGTGCCAAAAGCTTTTGCTGTTTTCCTTCGCCAGACAAAGGCGTATGGAACATTTCCTTCCTGTTAAAAAGACGGCCAGTGTGTCCATCCAAGCAGCTACGATCTTTGTCGATAGCAGGTAGAAGTTAATGTTGCGTTTTCTGCTTTGTGGTTGTCTTTAGTGAGTTTTTGTTGTGTTTTCTTATTTGCTGTTCTGCTTTTTGTTTTGTTGTTGTGTTTTGTTGCTTGTCATTGTCATTTGACTCTCAGGGCCACCATACCATACGTCTTAATGTTTTTGATTCCCCTTCCTGGTACCTTTGCTGTTCTCCTTTGTGTCGTAAAGGAAAATAGCAAAGACGTATGAAATGTTTCCCTCCTGTTAAATGGACGGCCAGTGCATCCGTCCAATCAGCAATGATCTCTGTCAATAGCAGGTACCTACCAACCATTCCAGCAATTTGTTGCTGTGGTTTTTGATTTATTGTTATATTATTATTATTATTATTATTACTATTATTCTTATTACTATTATTATTATTATTACTATTATTATTATTCTTATTACTATTATTCTTATTCTTATTACTATTATTATTGCTATTATTACTATTATTATTACTATTATTTTTATTATTATTATTGCTATTATTATTATTACTATTATTATTGCTATTACTATTATTATTATTTCTATTATTATTACTATTTAGTTATTTTTGTACAATTTGTTGTTGTTCCAACCCAACCGGTCAAAGCAGAAGGCCGCCCACCTTGAGTCCGGATCTGCTCGAGGTTTCTGCCTTTTTTAAAAAGGCAGTTTTTCCTCGCCATTGTCGCCAAGTGCTTGCTCAAGGTGCAATGTTGGGTCTCTTTAGAATAAAGAGTATGGTCTAGACCTGCTCTTCTTGGAAATTCTTTTTGTGATTTGGTGCTTTCTGAATAAATTGAATTGAATTGAATTACACTACTGTTGTCTGTAGTTCCTATGTATATATACCTACATATACCTACAGTACATTAGAATAGTAAATAAATATGAATATATAATAATCTTCCTCCTGCTTCATAATAATTTGACACAATGATCATTGTGAAGTCATTTGGTGTCCAATGAAACCTGAAACTTTACATTATTGGGATAAATAAGAACTTTATTTATAATGACAGGAATTCATCATCTAATAATGATCTAATGTGAATAGTAAATAGAGGCTGTTAAATAGGTAAACCATACATTTAACAGATGAATAATGAAAGTTACACAACTTCAACATTTCAAGTTTAAAAGGTTTATTTGGCACATGTTAAAATGAAGGGTTGCAGATTAGTGAAGACTAAATACTGGAGTGTACTACTAGTACTACTAGTACTACTAGTACTACTACTAGTAATAATATTATTATTATTATTATTATATGGGTTACCAAGTGCCCAAAGTTTATAGTTTAGTTGATAAGATGATGATTCTGAAGAAAACTGAAAACAAGAATCAGAGAAAGAAATGTTAAAATATTCAAATGTACTCAGTGCAAGAGGTTGAAAGAGAATAAAACTTCATTTATATGATTTGAAAGTATTATTTGATAGTTGGGACGTGAACCTGAACCGGACCTGTCTTTTATTTGAGAGATGGGATCCGGGCCCATGCACTGATAAAGTTTGGATCCAAACCTGGCCAGGAGTCACAGACCTGACTGGCACCGATTGAACAGCTGATTACTAAGAACATTAAATGTTCATTTACAGGTTGTCAAAACAAAACGTGGTCTCAATGTAGTGTCTCCTCTGCGCCTCGCAGTGACACAAAGTTGGTGAAATACATCCAGGTTTCTGTAGTATTCCTCTTCCTGCTGATTGAGACAACTTGGCTGATCCACTCCTTCAGTCCACTTGTTGTGGTGGATGATAAACACAACCTGTGCAGAATCAGGCTTGCAGTCCTGTTGCATCTCTTCCCTTACTGGATGTAAATTCCTTGTATGTTTACACATACTTGGCCAATAAAGCTGATTCTGATTCTGATATGCAATGATCACATATGATATAAACCCAACAGCAGCTTTCCTTGAGGAGGATAAGCAACGAGACACATATGGTATAAAGGCTTACACCAAGGCGCCCCCAAGCCAGCAGAGAGATATAATCCCTCCAGCACGTCCTGGGTCGACCCCGGGGTCTCCTCCCACTGAGATACAGCCCAATTACCGCCCCAGACCAGGAAGTAATGAGTTTCACCTGTTCTCAATTTAGCCGTCTCCAAAGCTGTAAGCAGCCAGGTAGAAGGTGGCTCCATTCTCTCCTGACCTTTGCGCTGCAGTAAATGGAGATGAACGTCAGACTAAGGTGCTGTTACAGCCAGACCTGAGAGCTGATGGTCGCTCTCTCCTCCCCCTTTACACCTGTAGAGCACATGTGAAGATTGTGTATTGTTGTGGTGGCCTGACGATTACCTGAGGGTGGATTGTTTGGGCTGTAATGTGATTAATAATGTGAGCCTCTTGTAATAGGACTGAGGAACATGGTGTCCTGTATGATCCAGTCTGATGTTTACTTATGAAGTTAATGCCATATAACTTACCTTTTGCGTGTTTTCTCCCACTGATGTAAATATTTAATTTGATGTTATGTTTTTGCCCCATTAGGAGGATCTCTGTTGCCACTGCTGTTTTTGTCCTTTAGTTAATTCCTTTACCTAATTTGTTTCACCTTTGCTCATTCTTTATTTGATGGTTTGCATTTGATGGTTAGTTTGACAGGAGGCGGGGCTCCCTGTCTTGTGGTCGGGTCTGGCACCATGGAGACGATATCAGCTACCTGTGAGACACACCAAAAGACACAGAGGTGCAAGAGCTTCAACTACAAGGTAGGTCACAACATAACCAATAAGGGAACAAGACTAGGTGGACACTAGTGTACGGCTGACAGCGTATGGTCTAAAATGTGAATTCCTGGATGCTTAATGTTCACCTGAGCTCTCCCTCATGCTTCTGTCCTGCTCTATACTGGACTGTTACAGTGTGCCACCAGTATCTCCATTCACACATCAGTAGGTTTTATATCTTCCAGTTTCATTCCCTTATGCCATCAGGCACAGGGTTTCCCCAGAAAGCTGTCAGGCCAGGTGGCATGTATCTTTTGAACGGGGCCCGTAGTTTGGGCCCACCACAGGTTTATCCAACAGATGTGGTGAGTTACAAGCATTATGAGCTGCTTGAGCTGTGTCTGCCTATAATGGCATTGATTGGTTTGAAGAGAGGCTTGTGTCTGACATCAGTGTCTAAACAAGAAGGGTGTTAGAAAGACCCTCACTCAGTAAGTCTTCAGCCACTTTAACAAAGCCTGTTCAAGGTGGCCCGTTGTGCCTTTATTGGCCTCTCCATTCTGTATGAAAGTTGCAAAGGTAGAACTGCAAGAGACAGTTAGCAGCTGGATACAAATAAACCCAAAATGTCTTCCATTTGGGGAGACAGCACACGGTTCAGGAGCTCCTTAAAGTTGTAGCCAGTATTTTTGTCATATTTTCTAAAATTGTCACTATGTCCTCACAGCAGCAGGCAGATAATCTGTGAAAAACATCAGACTCCTGCAGCCCCACCTAGTGCTCCTAATGCCGTTTGCAAGAATCCATCACGCCTGAATCCAAACCACCAATCAGAGCCAGGCAGAGTGTCTGATGAAGCGTCAATAACTCTGGTGCTCATGCTGCCGGCCCTCTTTCAATGCATACTCTCACTCGGTCACGCTTCTGTTGGGAGGGGCTTTTGAGGCAGGGCGCTCAGCATGGGGGGAGATGGAGGGACCTGGAAGCTGTACTCATTCAAATTGTCAAGCTGAGTCTGCTCTCTTCTCAGTCTTATCTCTTTTGCTTGTTGGAGGCTGCCGTGCCATTTATTACACTCTAATTATTATTTTTACTACACTGTTTACAGAAAGAGTGAGGAGTGACAAAATCACAGTAATATTGTGCACACACTGACATGTGACAGTGAAAAATCTGCAAGGGAGGAACGAACCTGAGGTGCAGCAACTATGTGCTGGATGGGCTGAGAAGAACCCTGAGGTGTTTGGCCTTGCAGGATAGGAGGGAGCATCATGGGTGGAGGTGGAGGAGGCCGGGGTAGAGGAGACGCTATAGGAGGGCCACGCATTACCTGCAGTTTCTGACGCATTACCTATTAACACAGTGTTAGGATACTAAAATAGACATGAAGTGGAGAACAGATTCACCAACTATACCCTTGTGTTGTGAAGTCTGCATCACACTGTAGCTCATGGTCAAATATACCTGCTGTTTATGTCTCTGTCAATACTAGGAATGATCTGGTTGACGATTTGTGTATTTCTCAGTTCAAGTTTTCTCTTGTGGTGGTAAACTGGATTGGAACTGAATTGTTCTGGGGTTGTGGGGAAATCGATTTCAATGAATTCTGTCCAGCGGTTTTTGAGGAGATGCAGACAAACTATTACCCATGATGTAACCCTATATGCAGCCCTCTCAATAAGTTTACCAGGTTTAGCAGAAGGGGAAGCGAGCACAGTAGAAGGCAGGGCCAAAAGCCCTAGTGTGCCTGATCACTTGTGATCCAACTATACTGCGATTAATCTCCATCTCTATGTATGTGTGTGTCTGTATGTATTTATGTACGTACTTCGCCTACCTAAAGAGCTGTTCATCTCAAGCTTGGCATGTCAGTTGCAGGAGGCCCAAGGAACTGCAGTGTTGAATTTGGTTCAATATGGATAGATGCTTAATAAATGGGACGAGGCATAGGGCATGTCCTCACCTACCTCTGTGCTCATTGATTACAGGTCACTTTTGCTGCTGGATGCTGGATATAATGTATGACCAAGAAAGCTGCAACCAGCAATACCACCGGCCAAGCAAACAGCTCATTCTGAACATGCATGTTCATGGTATGGACACTGCACCAGTCTGGAGTAAAAATAGGGGGTTCCTGGGGCGATTCTGCATATCACGTAGACTGGATACTACGATGCCTAAAGTGCAATTGATTTGTGTCACTGTTTCAATTGCCATGAAAGGCTAGGATGTGAGAGATGGAGAGGGAAATAAAAAGAGAGATTATGTGGAGGGGTGTTAGATCTTTACCCTGGTTTTATTTCCTTTTGAAAAGAACTGCTACTGTGAAGCTGTGTGATGCAAATATTTACAGAGGAAATACCGCAAGTTAGTGAATAAAGCAGTAAAGTGAGAGAAGGTGAAGTGAACCTTACCAGGTCTCTGTAGGATGTGGGGGACAAAGGCTGGTCTCATCATGGGTGGACGCACTGGTGGGACTGTGACAGACACAAGTTACACAATGTTAATGACACATGGAAAAAGGCCCAGAATGACAGCAGAATGGAGTCTGTGCTGTGAGACAATTCACCTTAAACAGTCTACAATAGAATAGAATGCTTTATTGTCACTGAACAACTGTACAACAACATTTCTGTCAGTGGAAGGAAACACAAGGTTAAAAAATGACACAACACATAATCACACACAAAAATAATAAATAGTCAAGTAATACAAAAGTAAAAGTTCAGTAATAAACAGTATCATAAAAAAAAAGGTATTGACTCAGTCCAGTGGATCCAGTACTACCAGTTTACAGAGTTCAGTTGTCTGAGGGCTCATGGGTAGAAACTGTTAAGCAGTCTAGAGGTGTGGGTCTTAATAGACCTGTAGATCCTTCCAGAGGGCAGCAGACTGAGAAGATGGTGTCCCGGGTGAGATGAGTCTGTTTGTGGCCCGACGCAGACATGGGACTCTGTCTATGTCCTGGAGAGAGGGAAGCTGTGTTTATGATGTTCTGTTCTGATCCAATAACTCTCTGTAGTGCTTTCCTGTCAGCCTCAGTGCAGCTAGTAAACCACACCAGGATGCCATAAGAGAGGATACTTTCCACAGAACAGTGATAGAAGGACAGCAGCAGCTGCTGAGACAGGTTCACTCTGCGTAGAGGTCTTAGAAAGGAGAGCCGACGCTGTGCCTTCTTCACCAGAGGTTGTGTTCACTGTCCAGAGACGTCCTGGAGATGTGTGCGCCCTGGAATTTAAAGTCAGTGACTTTCTCCTCTGATGTATGGTGGAGCAGGTTCCTCTCTCTTTTTCCTGAAATCAATGATCATTTCTTTTGTTTTGGAGATGTTGAGGACCAGGTTACTGACAGAACACCATTTGGTCAGTTCATGGACCTCGTCCATGTAGGCAGCCTCGTCACCGTCGTGTCATCTGCAGACTTGATGAATGTGTCGGTGCTGTGGGTCGGTGCGCAGTGGTGAGTGTAGAGAAGAGGAGTCAGCACACGACCCTGAGGAGCTCCAGTGTCAGGGTTGATGATAGATGTTTCCTCATCCTGACAGACTGTGGTCGGTTTGTTAAGAAGTCCATGATCACACTGCATATATCTGGCTGACACCCAGTTCCAGCAGTTTGGAACCAATCTGCTGGGAATGATGGTGTTAAACGCAGAGCTGAAGTCCAAACACAACATCCTCACATAAGAGCCAGGGTGTTCCAGATGAGTCAGTGCAGTGTGGAGAGCTGTATTAACGGCACCTTCTGTTGACTCTATAGGTGAACTGATGATGGTCCAGTGTGGGTGGGAGAGATGATTTGATGTGTTTTTGGACCAGCCTCTCAAAGCACGTCATCACAGTGGAGGTGAGAGCCACAGGTCTGTAGTCCTTAAGGCTGCTGGTAGCGGTTTCCCACTGTTGTGGCAGACTTGAAGCATTTGGGGACGGTGCATGCTGACAGGGAGAGGTTGAAGATCTTGCTGAAAACCTCTTCCAGTTGATCTGCACAGTCACCCCTCCCTGGGATGCCATCAGGGCCAGCAGTCTTCCTGGGGTTGACACCACGGAGCATCTCCTCACCTTGTCTGTGCTGACAGTGAGTGTTACGCTGCTGGTGGTTGGTAGCAGTGCAGATCTAAAATATCTAAAATTACTTGTGTATTTTAGGTCATTCTAGTTACAGCTATTTATGGGAAGTTTAATTTTCCACTTCATTTATAAATGCATTTAAAATGATTGATACTTTCATCCATTTCTTATGGCATAACTTAGTAAGGAAGTGAAAATGAATGGTGCCAAGAAAAGTGACTGAACAGCTGTGATGATCTGGATCATTCTAAGAACAATATATGGCTTTTGCTTTGAGGCAACAGCTTATATGACCCTTTTTAACATGACATGTTCCCATGATCAAAGCAACAGTTTTCCCAGTTTGGTGAGGTTTGGTTTGGATTGACCTGCACAGAGCCCCGACCTCAACAACATTCAGAAACCTTGGTCCTCATTAGTCAACATCACTAATACTCCTCTGGCTGAATAAGAGCAGATCCCTGTAATGAGGATCCAGTATCTGGTGGAAACCCTGTCCAGTAGGGTGAGGCTTTTATAACAGCACTTGCAGTGTGTGTCCAGTTACTTACAGTGACCATTTACTGTAGTGGAACTGAACACTATATGGTTTCCTATGTCATCAGAGTTAATAGAAAGCAGACTACTGATTTAAATGTACTTCAGGGTGTGGTGGCTCAGGCTCAGGCATGTTGGGTCCAATGACAGCGCCACCGTCTTCACTCTCCTTCTTGTCCAGTAGACCTGCTGCCATCACTGCTGCCTGCTGCTCTGCAACCCGTGCTGCCAGTTCCTCCTGAAAAATTCCCATTAGACACACAGTGGCTCATTATCGGGAAATCTGATGGTACAACAGCAGCGTACCTTCTTGTGTGTCACACCCTGTCTGTTCATGTAATGATGACTCTCAGACAACATAAACAAAATATTAAATCGCAAGACAGACAAGCACACAACAAGCTCTTAGGACATAATACTTTGACAGTATTCTGTTATATATGAATCAAAATGCAAATACCATTCTGGCTTGTCTCTCGGCTCTAACATCATTTCTTTTATGTCCAACTGCTGACTGGGAGAGGTTGAAGATCTTGCTGAAAACCTCTGGCAGTTGATCTGCACAGTCACCCCTCCCTGGGATGCCATCGGGGCCAGCAGTCTTCCTGGGGTTGACACCACGGAGCATCTCCTCACCTTGTCTGTGCTGACAGTGAGTGTTACGCTGCTGGTGGTTGGTAGCGGTGCAGACCCAGTCTTTAGAAGTTCGTATCGGCTATATGTGGAGTCGCTGGTCGACAGACAAGCAAACAAAACAGTCAAAAACAACCACATCGCAGAGAGCTAAGCTGTGCATATGTGCGCGCCGCCATCTTGAACATAAACATGAATCTTTTTGCAGTCTCAAATTGCCAGTGACACATATGAAGTACTTCCACTGAATGGTACAGCGTGGCTCCAAGTTTTCAGTACTGACCACTATGCCTATGTATTGAGCCTTCATTTGTAAAAATCTATAGATCACTGGTTTCAGGCCCTGACAGATGTAGTAGCCAGTCGCTTTTTCTTCATTTAGTCTCAGTCCTGTGTTAAATGTCCTTTTTAGTTTTTGTCATATGTGAAAATAATCCTGTTTCGTTTCAGTCGACTAAAATTCTTGGTCTTTTAGTCTTGTTTTAGTCAATAAGGCATTGGCTTATTAATAACAATTCAGTCAATCTAGTCTGGTGAAATACAATCATTTTCTCCTTTTACTCTGATTTGACATTAGATTTATCTGCTCATTATCTGATGAAAAAAAAAGGTCGACTGATTAAAAGTGTAGCTTTGCAGAAGGTGTCTGGTCTGATGATGTCAATTTAAGGAAAGCATCCGGACACAGAACACGCTTGGATTTGCATATTTATTTTGAACCAGGTGCAGCTCCATGCCAGTGAACCGGGCTTCTTTCCCACTTAGAGTTGGAGAATGTTTAAGACCATTTTGGCCCAAAGACCTCGAAACATTTGCCCTACCAGCTGAAACTGCCAGACTCTGAGCACCAGCTGTCCTGAGGGAAGCTTCAGAGACAACCAGCTATGTGATGGTTCTATTAGTCTTTTGCCCCTATTCCCAGGTCGGACGACCCATTTAAATATTTAAATTTAAAGGGGCCCATGGAAAATTCACTACTGTGAAATAAATAGTAATGCCACAGACTTGCAGCTCAGATCAAAATGTAGCTGAAACTGTGCTGAGTGAGTTAGGTGCCACATTTGAAGTATCATTAAAAGTTACTGAACTCCACCTTTAAACCATCTTTAGTGAAATACTGTTTTTCTTGAATAACTATCAATCTAATAATGATACCAATGTGATTCTTCATTCTAGTGGCAGGTTTTCATGGTCCAGGAGTCATTATGAGGGTCAAACTAACATGGGAATGTTGCTTCTAGGTATAATGACATGATGGGGAAACGGATCTGCCTTGGTGGAGGTTTGTGGTCTGGAGTGCTGTCAAAACTACAATCAATTCCTTTTCCGTAGCCTCCTATCTTTCAAATGACACCAGAAATATGCATTTAAGCCTTCACATAAAGGGGGAGGAGCTGTTTCTCATTCTTTTTGGTTGCGACTGGGCTTGTTACATTATATAAGTGTGATTACCACCATTTTTTGTAATGTACTGCAATTTTCAATTTTTTTTAAATGAAGAGGGGCTCAAAAGTCACCCTAACGCTACGAGACTTAGAATGGTGATGAGTGTTTTTCACAGAGTATGTTATTTCCAAACCATCTTTGATCTATGCATGTGAGAGTTTATGCTCACCTGGTCCCACAAAAGCCGGTGGTGGTGGACCAACAAAATGAGCTGCTCTGGCTTCCAATGTCTGCTGGACCTGAGAGAGACGAACATGAAGTGTGACAAAGAGAGATGGGGGGAAAAAAGGGTGTGAAAGAGAGAGGACAAGATGAATGATGAGCAGAATAGAAAGAAAAGATATTGCCTCCATCAGCAGAACTACTTTATTGTATTGGTCATTAAGAAAACAGTACACCTACAAAAAGCCGTGTGTCTGTACCTCAATAACCAAATACTAATAGAATGGTACAAACCTGTCTGTAGGTGTTGGTGCCTATAATTGGCCGCACTATTGGAACCGCTGGAAGAGGAAGAGCTACAGGTACTGCCTCCAAAACAGGTGGGCTTTGTGATACTGGTAATGGACCACCAAGAGCTTCCTGCTCAAAACTACAGAACAAAAGGTACAGAGTGGGACAGACTGAGCTGTTACCTAATCTGGAGGGTTTTAAAGGATATAACTAACGAGCATGAAATCCCTGCCACGGGTGCATTTATTTGAAGAAAGACGGTTAGAAATAAGTTAATCAAGTTGTTCCGGTTCATTACAATTCTTGTTAATTGCATATCTGAGAAACAGTCCAATTTAAAAAAATGTTTTTGAAAAAAATGCTTGAAATACATGGAAAACCAAATCTGTCTCCTATATTATCCTTGTTTCAGTTACGACACTCTTTCAAAGTATACAAAATGTCAAGTGAACCCAGCCTAAAAAGTATTTGAAAACGTACGCTCTGACAGCATTGCAAACACGTACACTAAGTAGTTATCAGGGGACCTCCCCACAGAGCTCCTGGTCCACAGCTTTCAGTCGCTCCCTGTGCTTGTTTCTGATGCAAGTTAGGATCAAAGAGTCATAAATACGTCATCGAGCAGAATTGCAATGGCACTACTTGAAACTATTGGGTACTCCTTCTCCAGTGATATCCAAAACTTAAGGCTGTCATAGGCTAGCCCTTAGTTATGCTGCCATAGGCGTAGACTGCTGCAGGACTTCGCATGATGCACTGAGCTTCTCTCTCGTCTCCCTCTCTACACATCCATGTCTCATTAATGCTTATGTAGCACCCGTCCCATGTAGCTAGTAGGTGAATGAAGTTTACCGGAATGTTATAGTACTATGGGCGGGGCCCTGGGTTTCTTTTATTTAATGGCTGACCGTAATAACCTGTGTGAACACTTTAAAGAGTGCAAGGATTCATTTTGTAGACTTGAATCTTAATTCTGACAAAGGGTCAGTGCCTCCACTTAGCTGAATATGTGAAATAAAAGGGTTAACTCCAGCTAAGAATATTGTTTTATGTACTATTTTAGTGTCTATTTTAACCACTTTCTATTTGAACAGATTTTAACAATATCAAATATATGAAATGCCAGTAGGACTCACACAAGATACTTTAAATGCAAATTATGAATTTAGTGAAATAAACAATAAATCAAAATGTTATAAAATAATATCAAAACAGTAATCACTTGTACCCAATGAAATGTTTCAATGCAATGTACTTTGCGACACAATTTCTCTCTCACTCGCACTCTGCTTAACCAAATAATGTTCTTTGAAATAAACGTTGCAGGCCTGTGTCGATGCTTGTGAGCGTTGTGGTCTGAAAACTTTGTGACCGTTTCACTTGCAAAGCAAGGAGAAAAAAATAAAAGTAGCACGTGCAAAAGTTACTCACAACCTCCCATGAGCAGTCAGTTGAATAGTAGGGCGATGAGCTGGTGAAAACAATGAAGAGTGGGACAGCCAAGAGAACTAGTGGTGGCTGATGGCATCAAACCAGCGGAGATGGCTGAAACCGGGATCTTCTATGCTCCAAAAAAGTCAAATCTCCTGGTCCTTCCTTCCTTGAGCATACACAATTTCATTTTAGTCAATTTTCTTGTCTAAAAGTCCTTTAAAAAACTCATTTCGAGTTCATTTTAGTTTCACAGTAGCTTACACTTTGGCTTTAGTTAGATTTAAAGACATGCAGCTCAGTCCAGAAAACATAGTCTATGCTAAAGTACTTCAGGTACGTGGATGTGGGACAGAAGGCTGGCCTCTGGCTAACAATCTCAGCTATTGGTGGCCCGCTGGTTCTTATCCTCCAGAATGAGCATGTTTCCCAATCCATCCATCTGCTGTCAGTATCTGCATGAGGCCATGCTCATATGGCACACATGCAAGTAAACACGGCTGAAATCATCTGTGTGTGTGTTTGTGTGAAGTAACACATGGGTGTGTGCGTCTGAGTCCAGCGGAGTGAAGAGTCATACCTCTGGTTTTCAGCGTTGCAGGATTTTTATTTCCTCCACATTGCTTTGTGTGCTGCCTAAACAGAGGGCCTGTAGGGACACAGAGACACTCAGTTATTCATTGTCCCATTAAATTAAACATTGAATACTAACTGCATGTGCCAGCAACCGTCAGTCACACTTTTTTGCGAAAATGGGTCTTGCAAGTTTTTCCTGAGAATGTTTTTGGATGATGCCAAGTGACTGTCAGGACTCTCAACTTCTATTGGTGCAACTAATACCCTAGTAACGCATGAAACTGTGTGATAAAAGGAAGAGGTAGACGAGCACAGATTGGTCGAGCTGGAAAAAATGAACCCAATCCACATAGAGAGACTAAATAAATAAATAAATGGGTAAATAATCTCACCTGACTAACACAGAACCATGCCACTATGATGTGTCTAATATTCCAGCTGTTACGCACAGGTTGCTGCAAAGAGCACTGCCAGTTTTAATCAAAACTAGTAACAACTAGTAACAACCAGTAACAAACAAGAGAGGGGCAGCAATGTAATGTGTTCTCATACGGTTCCATAATCCATGTTTTCATTGTGTTATGAGCTCCATATGAACACAGCTCCTTGTTCTCCCTCAGGCTTCAGATCCAGAAACCAGGTTCTAACGTGTGAACGAGGAGACGATGACTTCTCAGAGAAAACAGCCAGAAGACCAAAGAAGAAGAAAAGTGAATGTTTCACAGATCATGCTATACGATTACGTAATAATGAATGAGATGCTGTTTTTAACTGAGTGCATCTGACAATCACAGTTTACATATACAGTCTGTACTGTAATGTAAGAAATTGTTGTTTTTATACTGTATATAGTGAAATTGTAGAACTTTTAGCTGCAGTCTATTTTTCATGTTGTATAGTTAGTACAGTGTGTAGTTTGTACAGTGTTTTCAGAGTGGCTGACGTATTGAAATAAATATTTTATCACGATAAAAATTCAGGGCATTGGTGTGACTTTTTAATGTAGTGCTTAAACAAAATATTCATAAAAATAAATATCCATAAGTTTGGATGCTGCCCTCATACTGTTAAAAGGACATCAGTCTATGTTTCCACGTCTTTCTCTTACTTCTACATCTACTACTTACTAAAGTCTCTTAGTTGTTAGCTTCCCATCCTGTACTCTCTTCTTCCATCTTTGTTTTTACTTTGTCATTTTCCTCCTTTAACTCTGGCTCACTTTTTTGGTATTCCCTGTTTCTTCTCCGTCGCTCCTCCACTGATAGCTGCTGCCGAGACAGAACCTTCCTAAATTACATGAGAGGAAAGTTATTATGAAATTGTGTACTATAAATTTAATTAGTTTAATTTTGGTGACATTTTATAAAATGATTCTGAAATGGTGCAGCTAAAGTCATCTGTGGTTTTCTTTTCTTTTTAACATCAATATGCATGATCTGTCAATGCAGCTACATACAGGGTGTATGGTTGGAAATATGTATGCAGATGATTTGGTGATGTCCATGTAGTTCTGGTCTTCAACAGGTATTGAGGACATGCTCTCAATATGGTACAGATTTTGACGTCACATTCAACTCAGATAAGAGTAATATTATGACAGTCAGTATGATTCAGTAGAGTGTTTTTGATGTGAATGTATTTCACATTGCTGACGCCCAACCTTAAATCTCCATCAACAGAGAAAACTCTCGCCGTGGTTGGGTCTACAAATGAAGTAATGTGTCTGACAAGCACTTTAAAGCACTGCTCAATCAGAACCCCTCTAACAGAAAGTTGTGTGTTAAAATGGTAGGGTGTTTCTGGTCATTTGAAAAACATTTGTTTCTAGTGAATTTCTGTACACATTTGACTTTTTTTTTTAAACTATTAATTTTTTCAGTAAGGAAGACAGAAAATGAGTCTTTCCTGATTTCTTCCTGTCTGGCATTGTCCTTAAAGTGTGTAATGAGGCTAAATATGTGGGACATATTTGAACTAATGATCTATCAGATGATAAGGACATTTACAGACATGGCTCATAAATTTGTTTATGCACATTTTAGAGTTGTGCAATAATCATGCTGTCTAATCAGCATCTTGATATGCCACACCTGTCAGGTGGATGGATTATCTCAGCAAAGGAGAAGTGCTCACTAACACAGATTTAAACAAGTTTGTGAACAAAATTTGAGAGAAATAGGCCTTTTGTGTACATAGAAAAAGCTTTAGATCTTTGCTTTCAACACATGAAAAATTGGAGCTAAAACGAAAGTGTTGCGTTTATATTTTTGTTCAGTATAGTTCACTAGACTTCAGATCATAGCTGCAGTTTGAACTTGAAAGTTGGACTTTAAGAGAAAAAATCAGGAAGAAATATAATGTGCATTATGTAAACTAATGTAGTCAAAGAGTGACCGACTGAGAATTACTATATAAACCAGTTGCTGCAAATGAAACAGCATATAGGCGACACATTATTTGATCATATCAGAAAGTCTTCCTTCAAGGCAGTAGTGGTGAGCTGAAGACACCTGTAACCAGCTTTTATCTCATGGATGACAAAAGTGACACTAAACGCCTCTTTTTGCTAACAATCTCCATTAAAAAACTGTTTTTCAGTTTGAAAATAGTATCATGGCCACCAGAGCACAGGATTAGACCAGAACCAATTTATTGTGACAATAATCACAGTCACATAGTGAATGTATTGATTATTATAGAGCAAGGCATCACAAAATTATCAATTATGTTTTATTAAATATAGACGTTTAAATCCCTACATGCTGTTTTGGCTCTGGCCACTAGAGGGAGCCAGTGAGCCCCTGAACCAAGAGGAGACTTTTGGTCATGAAACCTAACATGATGTATTTTTCATTTTCAGACACTCCTGAGTGTAAAGCCCAAAATGAAGGAGGACACCTCATCTGTTGTCCAGAGGGCAGTCAACGGAGCTTCTACCCTGGAACCTACACTCCACCAAAGGTTAAAGCCCAAAATGAAGGAGGACACCCCATCTGTTGTCCAGAGGGCAGTCAATGGAGCTTCTACCCTGGAACCTACACTCCACCAAAGGGTAAAGCCTAATAAGAAGGAGGACACCTCATCTGTTGTCCAGAGGGCAGTCAACGGAGCTTCTACCCTGGAACCTACACTCCACCAAAGGGTAAAGCCTAATAAGAAGGAGGACACCCCATCTGTTGTCCAGAGGGCAGTCACTGGAGCTTCTACCCTGGAACCTACACTCCACCAAAGGGTAAAGCCTAATATGAAGGGGGACACCCCATCTGTTGTCCAGAGGGCAGTCACCGGATCGTCTACCCGGGAGCCTACGGTCCACAAGAGAACACAACGGAAGTTTGAAGATTGGAGTTTCCACCCCAGCAAAGCTGTCATAATAATGGGGGATTCCAATCTCGCTCGGGTCCCTGAGTTTTCGTCTGAGCACGTACAGATGGACAGCAATCCAGGGGCCCGATTTGACCATCTCACAGAAATGCTGAGAAAGGTTCCAGCAACCAAGTCTGTGAAGACAGTTGTGTTGTCGGCGGGTCTCAACAACGGCCTCAGAGGACAAGAAACAGAGAGCATGATCAGGCAGCTGAAAGGTCTGTTAAAGGGGGCTGAGGAGACCTTTCCTGACGCCCAGATTCATGTTCCAGTCATCAACTTCAGTGAAAAACTGGAGAAAAAACAAAAGGAGCAGTTGGTGAGTTTAAACAGCTTCATCAAATCCAACTGCAACTTTTTATCTGGACTCGGTTCACTCAACTTCTGGACTGAGCCAAAGGACCTGGTGCACTGGACAGCGAGGACAGCCGGTCTCATCGTCCAGCACTGGCTTGATCAGCTGAAGGTCTCCATCAAACAGTAACTCCTTCAGCGACTGCCTCCAGATGCTTCTTCCTACCCCACCTCCCTCCACCCTGCTGGCAACTGTTTCATTTTGCCTTCAGAAATACAAAAATGTGTTTTGATAAGATTTATTGTTTTTTCAACTTTTGCATAACAATACTTTGTATTTTGTATTGTGGAATAAACTCATATTTAATTTAATGTTGTTTTTCAGATTTACAATTGTGTGTAAGTGAATATATTTTGATAAAGTGGTGAATTAAGTATAAATGACTGCAGTACATATAGTGTTATTTACAGTAACACAAACACACACATACATGTATTAAATGCAAGAAATAGTCATCCACTCAAGAGCAGAGGTGTGAAAAGGTCCAGCACAAATAAGACAAGGAGACATAGGATGAGAAATTCAAACTATGCTGAATATATTGTGTGTTTTTATGCAGGCCGAGACTTTTTGACAACTCCAACCCAGGAAATGGTTTAGTTTGATAACATTTGTAGGAGTCCAGTAAATCCCATGGATAAAGTTTAATGTGGACATGTCTCACTCATATCAGTTGTCATATTTCTTAACGATCGTTAAACATCTTCCAATGACAAACAGGCATTTTTATTGTTAAACATCCCATAATGATTCCAAGAAGCAGACTTTAATGATTTATGGACATTTCTTTGTCCATGGATGTTTTTTCCCCCTGAATTGTCATCCTTTCCTATCAGTGTATATCTCTAAACATGCATTATGGTATGAAAACCAGAATGGGGTACATCTTTTGCACATGACATGCTTTCTGGTCCTGCAGTCCCCTCTCTGTCGTCCTTGCTGGGATGTTGTAGGTTGTTCCTGTTCAGGGACATTGGGGAGAGGGGGTTGTCTCCTCCCCCTTCTCTTGGGAGGGTCTCTTGATGTTGTGGGCTTGGTGGAGGTCTTGGAAGAGACGTCTGTGCTTCTTCGCCAACAGTCAACCTTTTTTTTTTACTTTTAGTGGAGCAACATTATTTACAGCAGATGACAAGCCGTTGTTGGAATTTATAAATTCATAAATGTGTGACTCAAATGATCTTTGCTTCAGCTTTGACATCCAGGAATCTCTTTTTAACCAAAAATAACTTTTTACTTTTTGTTAACATTATATTGACATCAAAAAGAGTGGATGAATTGCTCATTCTCACATACAGCATTTGATGCTTTATCTCAATCTTCTGTTAAGCTGTGCAATTCTTTCAGTCAGGCATTCACAATCCATGCTGCTCACAGATTTTTCCATGATGTCCTTGAACTAGTCAAAGGATTCTAGTAACAGATACAGCAAAAGGCTCATGCTGTTTGGAGGTCATGCTTTCACAGTAAAAGAGAAGTAATTAAAATGCTAAAATATATGGTTGTTTTTCAGAATTTGATATCCCAATGATTTATTAGTATCCAAGATCCACTTTACAAAGCTTTTTTGGGGAAAAAAACAAGAATATTGGTAAAAAGAATGGACGCATAGAGGAGAGCAAGCATACACAGTCATATTCTTCCCCATGAGAGAACTTTAAGTCATGCTCTTAAAGTCAAGACAGTAACACAGAATATGCATGACCCAAGTCAGTAGCATTAATTATCTGGGAGTGTTGGACAAAATGTTGTACAAAATTTAACATCAATATATCCTCTAGCTGGTGATATTTGTGGATGGACCGAAGTGGTGGACTGACTGGTCGACCAGCCACCCACAGACTAACACTGCCAACTTTAGAGCCATGCATCCAGCATGGATACAACATGTTATCATCCTTGTACATGAGCTTTATAGCTTGCAGGGAGGGATCGTTTTCTGCTGAGTTTTGATCAAACTTTTCTTTTGCTATTTGGCTTTTCTTTTATCCACATAGTTGGATTAAATTTGAATTACTAAATACTCCCCCCCGTAAACCTACTGCAAATGTAAATGTATACTGTATATTGCCCAAAGAAAGGGGTCCTCAAGAATATAGGTGATTGTGTGATTATGTGTTTGCCTGATTTTATTCCTTTTTATAAAAATCTGACGGTGTTGACAAAAACTAGGGACACATGTCGAGGAACAAAATAAGAGGAAATACTGTTGAAAATTCCCCACTTTTAGTATTAAAGAGGGTTTTCACTCTTTCATCTGGCATACATATTATACATTTTAAATGATTATTCCACAGTTGTTGTTTTTTTATCAAATTGAGATGATAATATCTTGTCTGTGGACAACTGATTTTGTGGGTACTGGATTAACATATAATCATATAATATGTCAAATTCAAAATAAATACATGAGAAAATGTTACATTTCTGCAGAAGACCCACAGATGATCAACCCTGGTTGTTTTAATTAAGAAAATATGATTCATTTTTAACGGAAGTAGCACTTTTCTTAGTTGGACATGTTTTTGCTGAAGTCTGAAGAATCAGTGGCGGTGTTTTCCAACATGGCAACAGATCAATCACTCAGTATACCAATCTAGAAGCACCTGACTCTTAAAGTAATCTTAAAGTAACTCTTACTGACTAATCTTACTGTCATTCCTACTGTAGTTTTGGTCACTATAACACCAGTTCTTCTGAACTTAAAGAATTGTTGAGGACAGTGAAGAAACTCTTTGGGATGTTGGCCAATGGTTTAATACTCATGACACTTTACTCAAGCAGAAGTAGTAATACTGCAAAGTAAATATTCACCATTGTACTAAGATAAGTGTACAGACTGTTATCAGCAAAAAAGGTTCAAATTAAACGTACTCATCCTGCAGATTGCCTTGTTTTAGAGTTTAACACCATATATCATGTTATTATATTATTACTACTGATTCATCAACATATGTCTTAATAGTGCATGTTGTCCATCAGAGAGAAGTTCAGGACTTTATATATTGTTGTGTAGTTTCAGTTTAATATGTTTTTAATACGTTTGAAAATATGATGCCCATATATCATATATACATACATATATACCCCAATATACATATCTATCCATATCTATTCATATCTATACATATATACATATCTATCATCCATATCTATCCATATCTATCATCCATATCTATCCATATCTATCCATATCTATACATATCTATTCATATCTATACATATCTATTCATATCTATTCATATCTATCCATATCTATTCATATTTATCCATATCTATACATATCTATCCATATCTATTCATATCTATCCATATCTATACATATCTATTCATATCTATACATATCTATTCATATCTATTCATATCTATCCATATCTATTCATATTTATCCATATCTACTCATATCTATACATATCTATTCATATCTATACATATCTATTCATATCTATTCATATCTATTCATATTTATCCATATCTATACATATCTATCCATATCTATCCATATTTATTCATATCTATTCATATCTATTCATATCTATTCATATCTATCCATATCTATCCATATTTATCCATATCTATTCATATCTATACATATATATTCATATCTATTCATATCTATCCATATCTATTCATATTTATACATATCTATACATATCTATACATATCTATTCATATCTATTAATATTTATACATATCTATTCATATCTATACATATCTATACATATCTATACATATCTATTCATATCTATCCATATCTATTCATATCTATTCATATCTATACATATCTATCCATATCTATTCATATCTATACATATACAGTATATCATCCATATCTATACATATCTATACATATCTATCCATATCTATCCATATCTATCCATATCTATACATATACAGTATATCATCCATATCTATCCATATCTATTGATATCGATCCATATCTATCCATATCTATCCATATCGATCCATATACAGTATATCATCCATATCTATCCATATCTATCCATATCGATCCATATCTATCCATATCTATACATATCTATACATATCTATACATATCTATCCATATCTATCCATATCTATTCATATCTATTCATATCTATACATATCTATACATATCTATTCATATCTATCCATATCTATACATATCTATCCATATACAGTATATCATCCATATCTATCCATATCTATCCATATACAGTATATCATCCATATCTATCCATATCTATCCATATCTATCCATATACAGTATATCATCCATATCTATCCATATCTATCCATATCTATCCATATCCATCCATATCTATCCATATACAGTATATCATCCATATCGATCCATATCTATCCATATCTATCCATATCTATCCATATCTATACATATCTATCCATATCTATACATATCTATTCATATCTATTCATATCTATACATATCTATCCATATCTATCCATATCTATTCATATCTATCCATATCTATACATATCTATCCATATCTATCCATATACAGTATATCATCCATATCTATCCATATCTATCCATATCTATCCATATCTATTCATATCTATACATATCTATCCATATCTATTCATATCTATCCATATCTATCATCCATATCTATACATATTTATCCATATCTATTCATATCTATCCATATCTATCATCCATATCTATTCATATCTATACATATCTATACATATCTATACATATCTATACATATCTATTCATATCTATACATATCTATTCATATCTATACATATCTATACATATCTATCCATATCTATACATATCTATACATATACAGTATATCATCCATATCTATTCATATCTATTCATATCTATACATATCTATCCATATCTATCCATATCTATACATATCTATCCATATCTATACATATCTATACATATACAGTATATCATCCATATCTATTCATATCTATCCATATCTATACATATCTATCCATATCTATACATATCTATGCATATCTATTCATATCTATCCATATCTATCCATATCTATGCATATCTATCCATATCTATGCATATCTATGCATATCTATGCATATCTATCCATATCTATCCGTATCTATACATATCTATACATATCTATTCATATCTATACATATCTATACATATCTATGCATATCTATACATATCTATTCATATCTATCCATATCTATCCATATCTATTCATATCTATACATATCTATTCATATCTATGCATATCTATGCATATCTATACATATCTATACATATCTATGCATATCTATGCATATCTATGCATATCTATCCATATCTATCCATATCTATACATATCTATTCATATCTATGCATATCTATACATATCTATACATATCTATTCATATCTATACATATCTATTCATATCTATCCATATCTATACATATCTATTCATATCTATACATATCTATTCATATCTATGCATATCTATGCATATCTATACATATCTATACATATCTATACATATCTATACATATCTATTCATATCTATACATATCTATTCATATCTATACATATCTATACATATCTATCCATATCTATACATATCTATACATATACAGTATATCATCCATATCTATTCATATCTATTCATATCTATACATATCTATCCATATCTATCCATATCTATACATATCTATCCATATCTATACATATCTATACATATACAGTATATCATCCATATCTATTCATATCTATCCATATCTATACATATCTATCCATATCTATACATATCTATGCATATCTATTCATATCTATCCATATCTATCCATATCTATGCATATCTATCCATATCTATCCATATCTATCCATATCTATGCATATCTATCCATATCTATGCATATCTATGCATATCTATGCATATCTATCCATATCTATCCATATCTATACATATCTATTCATATCTATGCATATCTATACATATCTATACATATCTATTCATATCTATACATATCTATACATATCTATACATATCTATGCATATCTATACATATCTATTCATATCTATCCATATCTATACATATCTATTCATATCTATACATATCTATTCATATCTATGCATATCTATGCATATCTATACATATCTATACATATCTATGCATATCTATGCATATCTATACATATCTATCCATATCTATACATATCTATGCATATCTATGCATATCTATCCATATCTATCCATATCTATTCATATCTATGCATATCTATACATATCTATACATATCTATTCATATCTATACATATCTATTCATATCTATCCATAGCTATACATATCTATTCATATCTATACATATCTATTCATATCTATGCATATCTATGCATATCTATACATATCTATACATATCTATACATATCTATACATATCTATGCATATCTATACATATCTATGCATATCTATACATATCTATTCATATCTATCCATATCTATACATATCTAATCATATCTATACATATCTATTCATATCTATGCATATCTATGCATATCTATACATATCTATACATATCTATACATATCTATGCATATCTATGCATATCTATTCATATCTATCCATATCTATCCATATCTATCCATATCTATCCATATCTATGCATATCTATCCATATCTATCCATATCTATGCATATCTATCCATATCTATCCATATCTATGCATATCTATGCATATCTATCCATATCTATGCATATCTATGCATATCTATCCATATCTATGCATATCTATACATATCTATCCATATCTATCCATATCTATGCATATCTATACATATCTATCCATATCTATACATATCTATGCATATCTATGCATATCTATTCATATCTATCCATATCTATCCATATCTATCCATATCTATCCATATCTATGCATATCTATCCATATCTATCCATATCTATGCATATCTATACATATCTATCCATATCTATGCATATCTATGCATATCTATGCATATCTATGCATATCTATCCATATCTATGCATATCTATACATATCTATCCATATCTATCCATATCTATGCATATCTATACATATCTATCCATATCTATGCATATCTATGCATATCTATCCATATCTATCCATATCTATTCATATTTATACATATCTATACATATCTATACATATCTATTCATATCTATTCATATCTATACATATCTATACATATCTATACATATCTATGCATATCTATACATATCTATTCATATCTATCCATATCTATACATATCTATTCATATCTATACATATCTATTCATATCTATGCATATCTATGCATATCTATACATATCTATACATATCTATGCATATCTATGCATATCTATACATATCTATCCATATCTATGCATATCTATGCATATCTATGCATATCTATCCATATCTATCCATATCTATACATATCTATTCATATCTATGCATATCTATACATATCTATACATATCTATTCATATCTATACATATCTATTCATATCTATCCATATCTATACATATCTATTCATATCTATACATATCTATTCATATCTATGCATATCTATGCATATCTATACATATCTATTCATATCTATACATATCTATTCATATCTATCCATATCTATACATATCTATTCATATCTATACATATCTATTCATATCTATCCATATCTATACATATCTATTCATATCTATACATATCTATTCATATCTATACATATCTATCCATATCTATGCATATCTATGCATATCTATTCATATCTATCCATATCTATCCATATCTATCCATATCTATGCATATCTATCCATATCTATCCATATCTATGCATATCTATCCATATCTATCCATATCTATACATATCTATCCATATCTATACATATCTATACATATCTATTCATATCTATGCATATCTATACATATCTATACATATCTATTCATATCTATACATATCTATTCATATCTATCCATATCTATACATATCTATTCATATCTATACATATCTATACATATCTATACATATCTATGCATATCTATACATATCTATTCATATCTATCCATATCTATACATATCTATTCATATCTATACATATCTATTCATATCTATGCATATCTATGCATATCTATACATATCTATACATATCTATACATATCTATACATATCTATGCATATCTATACATATCTATCCATATCTATACATATCTATGCATATCTATTCATATCTATCCATATCTATCCATATCTATCCATATCTATGCATATCTATCCATATCTATCCATATCTATCCATATCTATGCATATCTATCCATATCTATGCATATCTATGCATATCTATGCATATCTATGCATATCTATCCATATCTATCCATATCTATACATATCTATTCATATCTATGCATATCTATACATATCTATACATATCTATTCATATTTATACATATCTATTCATATCTATACATATCTATACATATCTATTCATATCTATACATATCTATTCATATCTATGCATATCTATGCATATCTATACATATCTATTCATATCTATTCATATCTATTCATATCTATTCATATCTATCCGTATCTACTCATATCTATACATATCTATTCATATCTATACATATCTATCCATATCTACTCATATCTATACATATCTATTCATATCTATTCATATCTATTCATATCTATCCATATCTACCGGTACTCATATCTATACATATCTATTCATATCTATACATATCTATCCATATCTATACATATCTATTCATATCTATTCATATCTATTCATATCTATACATATCTATCCATATCTACTCATATCTATACATATCTATACATATCTATACATATCTACACATATCTATCCATATCTATACATATCTACACATATCCATACATATCTATTCATATCCGTATAGGTGTGCATCTCATAA
Source organism: Chaunax sp. Z400 (assembly GCA_037577475.1). Classification (NCBI taxonomy): domain Eukaryota; kingdom Metazoa; phylum Chordata; class Actinopteri; order Lophiiformes; family Chaunacidae; genus Chaunax; species Chaunax sp. Z400. The sequence goes on from CM075204.1 coordinate 5,253,582, forward strand.
TTGGTTTCTTCATTATACTTAATTTTACATTTTTAGACACATTTGAACTGAGGTGATTTTCATGCCATTCTGCTATTATTCTGCTATAATAAAGGTTATGGTCTGTCCAGGCATTTGTGTCCTTGGACACAAACTTTCTCTTATGAGCCTGGAGGAAGTGGAGACATGTAAACCCACTTTATATATGGCAATGGTTTTAACCTAAAATGCAAACATACAGCTCCTCTAATTATAAAACATGAAAGTTTTCAATCTAATCTGCTGACTTAAACCAGCCAGGCCAAGTAAATTCTCTCATCCATAATTACAGCTTGAATGTGACTGAAAAGGAAATGAAATGGTATTTAAACAGAATGAATCATAAATCTGCTTGTGTTAATGATTGAACAGAGTTGAGAAAAACTGACACAGAGATGAGATTGATATCAGATCACAGATCAGATAAACAGATTCACAGCACTGCACAAGGAAGTTCTTTTAGGGATCCGTTCCTAGAAACTTTACAATTGTACTGGGATTAGATTCTTCTGACAACTAAAGCGAGAGGATGGCGACTTTTAGGAAACAATATGCAGTTGCCAGACCTGTGTACTCTGAGGACAGCTTTGCCGATGATCATGAGAAAGTTTACAGGGAGCGCAAAACCATGCTGGGCCATGTGAAGGAGTATCTGAGGTAGGTGAAGCCTGGTTCTCCAGAGAGCTGCTCTTCCATTTGACTTAACATGAACGCCTGATTTTAAATCTTCTGCAAAACAGGTGTCTGACTATGATAAGGCTTTTTTTTCCTGCTAAATCCAGCTGTGATTCAAAACGAATCAAAAATGCAGTGCTGTCTCTTCTCCCCATCATCGGCTGGATGAAGATCTATAGAGTTAAAGAGTGGCTGCTGGGTGATGTGGTGTCTGGGATCAGCACTGGACTGGTGGCCATTATGCAAGGTGAGGAGCAGACTGGAGAGAGACCTTTATTAGTGCATTCAAACCACTACCACTGGCTATAGTAAATATATAAATAGCATATTTAACAAAAGACTGTGGTTCCATCAGAATAATACTGACACTGACAATACATGTATCCAGACCTGCACTTCTTCCTTTACTGTATTGTGTAAACATCACAGTATTTTCATTTAAATGTACATTTCTGACCTGTAAACACTGTATATGAAAGATATATGAAATTTATGTGCTAAATACGTAATCTGTGTCTTTCTCCTGCTGAGTTCATCTTATATTTGCATTTCTTTTTTGATTTGACATTTTGCTCATTTTTGACACTGTTACATGTATGTCATGTATGGCTGCTTTTAACAGCAACTAAAATCACTCATGCATTTTGAGAAAGTTGGCTTAAGATAAAACTTTAATGATCCCCACAATAAAATAAAATGAAAAGTTTGCAACCAGAAGTACCAAAGCAGATGAACAGGTAAGATTAATAAATGTGTTCACCGTCTGGATCCAGGAATTTTTTATTTATTTTTTATTATTATAGGAGTAAACTGCCACATGTACACTTGTAATGTAAAGTGTCCCGTCCTGACAAATGTATCTAATTGATTCATGTCCTATAACAGCTTATGAATTTCAACAAAACATTACCCCGTTTTAATATATACTGACCAACAGTAGAAACGCATTTTTTTTTTTGATGTAATGCCATCCTGTCCATATTAAATATCAAAGGTAAATTATGGTTCACACATCTTTATTCACCCTTTAGCCATACAGAAAAATCAGTTTTGTACAAATTAGTGGTTGTTGTCTTAGTGTTTACAAGTGAAAAAGTGTGGATGGGGAGACCAACAACAACAACAACAACAGTCAGTCATGTGTGTGACCACCTCCAGAATTTATCACAGCATGACATCTCCTTTGCATGGAATTGATAATCTAGACTTGTAGGATGACATGCCGTTCTTCCTGCAGTGCTGTGACAAGTTGTTCATGTGTTGCTGGATCAGGATCTCTCCATCTCAGCAGGTGATCCTGAACGGTAACGGATAGCTGTCAGTGTACCGTGGATGAGGACAAGGTCTGACTGCCATCCATTAGCAATGGCTCCCCACATCATGACATCACCACCAAAACGGTCCACTTCCTGGATGTATGCTGCAGGATAGCTTTCCCCACGGTGACGATACAAACGCAGCTCTGTGCAAGTTAAATCTGGACTTGTCACTAAATGTGATCTGCCTCCACTGTGCAATGAGCCATAACATCTGTAACATCTGTGCTACACGTGTCTGCAGAGTTCGGACCACCATCATCATCATCAGTATCCCAACTGCCTGGTCACATAAGTTTTGTGGAAGTTGTGACATCATCAGTTGTTTCAGTAGGACATTCATTAGACCCAGGATTTTCAGTGTCATTTCTATGTATCACATGTTTGTTTGTTTCAGTAGGTTAGGGCAAGTGAAAGGAAAATATTGGGTTTTTTAAAATTCTGCGTTTCTACTATTGCTCAGTATATTTTATTTTAGAAGCAAGCAACCTGTTCTCCTTGTATGTATTAATTTTGTGGTTATTTATGGAAGCTTTTTTGTTTGTTTCATTTGTTTTTACAGACATATTTATCTGTATCCATAATTTAAATTATTCTGCTTGTTTGTTGTTTTGTTGTGGTCTCTTTCAGGACTGGCCTTCTCTATGCTGGCCTCGCTGCCTGCGAGCTATGGCCTCTACTCAGCTTTCTTCCCAATGCTAATATACTTCTTCCTCGGCACTTCAAGACACATATCTGTAGGTAGGTCATGCAATCTTGAGTCAATATGACACATTTTCTCTTGACTTTGAAAAGCCAGCAGGAAAACACATTTGGATTACAGTTTATACAAATTCTATTGAATACCATCTAAAGGTTTGGGTTGTTTTTTTTTCAAAAATGGACCATGCTTTGGGAAAAACTCCCAAACTGTCCTCGAGTAATAAAACAGGTCGTCTATGATAAAGCACAGACATATCACGTAAAGAGGCCTGTTTGGGAAATTCATGGATGTTCTCAATTTAACACAACGTGATAATGTTAGATGTGATATGGCCTAACAGTGTCTTCTCACACTCACCTTCATGCAGGCCCCTTCCCAGTGCTGAGCCTAATGCTGTCAGCTGTGGTGGTCCGCCTGGTCCCAGATGACGGACCACCAGCTAACATCACTGACTTTGAGGGCCTGACCCAGGACCAGCAGAGAGTCTTGGTGGCTTCTTCTATGACTTTCCTCATGGGAATTTTCCAGGTACCATTCATAGCATAGCATAGCATAGCATAGCATAGCATAGCATAGCATAGCATTGCATACTGATTCTGCATGTTGTAGGAAGGGTTTTCAAGAAAAGCTTCTTTACTCTTAATTTTTCTGTCCCATGTAGCTGGCCATGGGTGTCCTACAGGTGGGCTTTGTTGTCATGTACCTGTCTGACACTCTGGTGTCCGGCTTCACCACAGCAGCTGCGGTCCACATCCTGGTGTCTCAGCTCAAGTTTGTGTTGGGTCTGACAGTCAGAGGCATCAGTGGGCCTCTCTCTATCATATATGTAAGTCCAGGACCTGTTGTGCATGCAACCAACAGAGAAATGTTGTTGGTCCAATGTTTTCATCATCCAGGTAGGTGAAAAATAAGACGCACATGTATGAAACTTGGTACACATATGTAACTGACTGTGACCGACAAAAAAGTCTTGGGAGCAATGCCTGAAAACAAACAAGAAGTCGGCCATTTTCAATTTGGTGTTAATTTCTCTGCAATTTGCAGGTGTTATACTTTAACGAACTCCTCCTTGGGATTTTCTGTGATCAATTTGAAATTTGGTCAGTAATATCCCAACATGTTACCGATGAAAAGTTATCAAAGGTTTTTAGGTGTGGCCGTGGTGGCGTGGCGAATATCTACATTTGCCATTAATTAAGAAGTTTAATAACTCCACTGTCAGTGGTCCCATCTGGCCCAAACTTTGACATGTTGGATTAAAGACCCACCCTGTTCAAAGCTGCTTGCAGCTTTAATATGGATAGTGCTTTGTCATTGCCCACAGATGTGTAACTCAACCAATAAGCTGCTCTGAAGAAGAGGTCTAAGTGCATTTCAGACAATAGACGTGGTGATCTTCATTCTTATGAGTGGTTGTGGTTCAAATGACACTGTGGTAATTTTCAATATGCCGTTTTTATGATTTGTATTGCATCTTGGAATTTGGCCTTCATGAAGTGTGACGTAAAGCTAAATGTTACTCAACTGTGCTCAAAGTGCTCAAACACTAGGTGTTTGCTTCTTTTGCACAGACCCTGGAGAAGATCTTTGTCCAGATCACTTCCACCAACATCTGTGACCTGGTGATGTCCATACTGATCATGATAGCGGTGTACATTGTGAAGGAGCTGAATGAAATTTTCAAAGCCCAGCTGCCTTTTCCCATCCCCATAGAGGCTATCTCGGTGAGAGAGACCTTCATACTTTCTTTTTCCCTCAGGCTATTGAACACATCAGCAAAGAAAATCTTCCATAACAACTGAATGGACCTTTTTCACACCAGACATTTTGATTTCTCCCAGTAAGCCATGAAAGTGTGACAATGAACCAGAAAGAAGCTAGAAACTGAAGCAGCACTATGGCTTACAGCCATCATTCATTATTTAGATGTGTGCTTTAACCTAACCATGATGAATAGGTGCCAATGCTTACAACTCTCAGGTGTCTTTTCTTATCACAGACTATCATAGCGTGTGGGGTGTCCTATGGATTCAACTTCAGTCAGAGATTTGACATTGAGGTTGTCGGCAAAATGGTTCGTGGGTAAGTTTAATTTTCTGCAAACATACCAGTAGATTATACATCAGGTATTTAGATCCACTGGTGGAGGAAATACTCATTTACTTGAGTACTAATTCAAAAGTAAGTAAGAAAAAGTAAGAACACTTGTTCCTCATAAAACTAATTGATATCAGATATGACCTTATTAGATTGCTAATACTGATACATCAATGGCCAATCAGTATTAAATGTTAGTAAGCTGGTAGCTAGCTAGGGTTGAGCTCATTTTGACAATAAATGATCATTTTCCAAATAAATATCAGGCCTCATGAAATGATTAAAAGGAGAGGAAAGAAAATAAAGCAACTTTTTGCTACACAAAACAGATTTTTGTCTAACATGTTATTTTTTGTGTAATGTTGAATAATTTACCTCAAACACTTATTTAACTCAAACTGATTTTTGAATATTTTTACTTCTTTGCTGGAAGTGCTGACAACTCAAAAAAAGGAGTTCCCAGTTAGACAATACTTTTTTTATATAGTTAAAAGCTAAAAACATCTAATTTAAAGGAACAATTCACCCTAAAATGAAAGTTCAGTCCACTATTAGCTGTGCTGATTGAAAGTCAAGTGAAGTTTCTTAGTCCACTAAACATTCTGGAGCCTCACAGCGAACAGCTTTACAGCATTCTCCTCAACAACAGAGGGAGACGGGAACTTGATTTAAAAAGTACAACAGAAAACAAACAAAATCATCAACAAGGACTCGCCATAACTGCATACATCTTAACCGTTGATCTCATCTAGCACCACATTTCCTCAGACAGGGTTGTGCCCTTAGACGCTTTTAGCTTAGAGGCTAAAGTTAAGTATCATCTTAAAAACGGTTATGAATAATTTCCTTTCGATTTAATTTGGGATCTCAGAGCTTCAGGAGACTTTGATTACACTATATGAGCTGTAAGGAGTCATTTTGTTTGGTCTCTGTAGTTTTTTTTTTTTAAGTCCAACACTGTTTTGCTGTGAATCTCTCAGAAATTTTTTGTGAAGAAAGAAAGAAAGAAACTTCATCTGACTTTCCACTGGCATGGTGGTGAGCAGATAATGAATGAATTTTAATTTTTAGGTGAACTGTTCCTTTAACAAGGTAATCTATTTTATTACCTTATTATATGTTTGGTGTTTGGTTTTTTGGTCCAATCTTAATATGAAAACTAACCAAAGCTGGTGGAATAAAAACTGCAATATTTCCTTAGTTGATTAGAAATTGCAAACACAGAAGTTAAGTACAAGTACTTCTGAATTGTACATCATATCCTTAAAATTGAACACAATCTTTCAGGTATGAGGCTCCCATTGCTCCCAGTATGCAAATCTTCCAGGAGAGTGCTGTAGAGGCCTTCCCTACAGCCATAGTAGGGTTTGCTGTTGCTTTCTCTGTGGCCAAAGTCTACTCTATCAAACATGATTACACCATCGATGGGAATCAGGTGAGTTGAATATACTTACCTCTATTGTTGTCTTGATCTGAAAACAAAGTGTTAATGAGTTACTGATACAAACCCAGCCCCAGAATAAGACTCATAATTTTGGTCATGAAGACATAAACTTCCACTAAATATTGCTTTTGTCTCAAGGTTGAATGTGTAGAAAAGTGGGTCAAACAGAAATGTTTAAGTCAAAATCAAAGAGAAGATTTCATCACCATTATTTCCTCCCCAGGAGCTCATTGCATTTGGGGTTAGCAACATATTTGGCGCAAGCTTCAGGTCGTTTGCGGCCAGCACAGCCCTCTCCAGGACAGCTGTGCAGGAGAGCTCAGGAGGCAAAACACAGGTCAGAAAACAGATCTCATTTACAGCGTCTATGTTCTGCGTCACATGGTTTTATTAGATCACCATCCTGTGTAATCTGGTATATTATATTACATCATTTTCCATCATTGGCATGTAAAAATGACACATTAACTTTTTTATAAATGCAGATTGCAGGTCTGATCTCAGCCATGATGGCAATGATTGTAACTTTAGCACTTGGCTTCCTGCTGGAGCCGCTGCCCACGGTGAGACTGACGTCAGTGATGAAACCACTTCTGCCGATACAACGCCAATAAATATGAAGATTTTTCTGTCATGTTGATTCATGAATGGGAGAAGGCGCAGTCATGATGTATGTAACTGTAATGTTTGATTTCACCACAGTCTGTCCTGGGTGCTTTGGTCATCATCAACCTAAAGGGCATGCTGATGCAGTTCAGAGAAGTCCCGTACTTGTGGAGGAGGGACAAACCAGACTGTGTAGGTATTCCCAGTGTAACTAAGATGTTGGCTCAGTCTATTCTCTTTCAGAGTCTGACCTCAGGTGTTTGTCTACAGGTGGTATGGGTGGGAACATGTCTGAGTGCATGCCTGCTGGGACTGGATCTTGGTCTTGCGGTGGGATTAGGGGTGGAGCTGCTCACTGTCGTCTTCAGGACTCAATTGTAATAATATGTAATTCATGATGTCTGATATTAGTTTATTCAGCGAAGGGAAATAATGCATAAATCATGGACTTGACATGGAATGAAAAGCCCTATCAACACAACATATACATGTAGAACACAGTGGTCGATTCAGACTGTCTGAGGCCATAAAAATAAAAAGGCCACCAGCTTTATTTAGTAGGTCGCCAGCGCTCAGAAAGTCCTGATGCATTTATGGTGAACCAGCGTCAAACCCTGGTTAAGTATAAATTGTTTTATTATGTGACTCAGGTATTATAACTACTATAACATTGTAATAAAAACACACGGACAAACACATGGACAGGACAATTTATCATGTTTTTCTTTTACTGTAGAGACACTTTAGAGGGAACTTGTTCATGTTTTTTACACTGAAAGGAGAACACACTTCATCATATTTTGTTAATTGAAAGGACACCTATAGGACATGTTATCATGTTTATCTACCATCCAAAAGCAATAAAAAAATCCTGTGTTTAGATCTCAGTGAGAAGAAATCATATTTTGAAGGTGATGTGTTATTATCACAGAGCTGCCTCCTGACTTACATAAACCAATATATATGTGTTGAACCCTCTTCATGTTCTTCCAGCCCCCGCTGTGCTGTCTTGGCTAACATCCCAGGGACTGACCTCTACAGAGATAGAAAAGATTACCTGCATGTAAGTGTGTTCAGTGGAATCCAGAAAACCTGCTGTGATATCCCTCTGAACCACCTTTTTATTTGGCTTCTTCACTTCTCAGATATTTGAACCAAAGGGAGTAAAAGTCTTCAGGATACCCTCACCTATCTTCTTTGCCAATATTGAGTTCTTCAAGGACAAGCTCACAGCAGCTGTATGTATCACCTCTGTGTCCTGCTGTTCTCAGATAGGCGTATATGAGTATAATATCAGTGCTTGGCTGTTCCAGGTTGGATTTAACCCTCTGAGGGTTTTGAGGAAGAGGAACAAGGCTCTCAGGAAGATCAAGAAACTTGTGCAGAGAGAAACCTTTGAATTTACAGAGGTGAGACCTAAAAAACTAATAGAAACTGATGCACCAGAGAGCTTCAATATGTTCATCTAAAGAGCTTCAAGCCTCCTTTACTACATGTGTCAAACAGAAAGGATTGGGAGATTTATACAGCCAGACAACTGATGACTCCTACATGAACATGGAGGAGTTGGATCAGCCCCCTGACTTCAAGGGCCTTCCTTTCCGGGTGAACTGGAACGCAGAGCTTCCCGATTGCATCAATATTCCCAGAGTGGACATCCACAGCCTGATCCTGGACTTCTCTGCTGTCTCCTTCCTGGACATCTCTGCTATAAAGGGACTCAAAACGGTACAAAATCATTCAGGGGTCTCCCACACATACTGGAGTTCATTAAATACTAGCAGCAGTGAATGTGATAGGGTGAAAGTCACCGGCAGGATGTTTGCTTGATGACGGGGTTTGTCAAAAAGTCAAAATACTTATCATGTTTTCCCAAAGAACAAAGCACCATCTCCAAATCGCCCGACCAACAGACCCAACAACCCGAAGATATTCACTTTCTTAAGAGAAAACCAGTAAATGTTAGCATTCAAAAACCTCAACCAAGTATTTTTACGACATTTGTGCTAAAAAGAATAATTTTAAAAAAAAGAAATGCTGATTAGGCGACACGGTGACACGGTGGCACAGTGGGTACCGCTGTTGCCTCACAGCAAGAAGGTCCTGGGTTCAAATCCAACTTGAGGACCTGGGACTTGTCTGTGGTTAGTCTCCATATTCTCTCCATGTCTGTGTGGGTTCTCTCCGTGTTCTCCCCGTGTCTGTGTGGGTTCTCTCCGTGTTCTCCCCGTGTCTGTGTGGGTTCTCTCCGTGTTCTCCATCTTCCTCCCTCCACCAAAAACATGCAGTAGAGGTGAACTTGTGACTCTAAACTGACTGTAGGTGTGAATGTGAGTCTGAATGGTTGTTTGTCTTTCTATGTGATGAACTGGTGACTTGTCCAGGGTGAACCCCGCCTCCTGCCCAAAGTCAGCTGGGATAGGCTCCAGGCCCACCGTGACCCTACACTGGATAAGTGGTTACACAAAATGAATGAATCAATATGCTGATTAATTTTCTTTTGCTCAATGAATCAGTTAATTGATAAACTAGAACCGTACTCAGTAGAGTGCATACCTCCACCAAAGAGAACAGCCCTACATCTGTTTAGCTTGCCTGCTCCATGTCTCAACCCTCCACAACGTTTTGTGGAAACTGGTTTACCCTTTATCTGGATCTGCACCAAAATCTACTGGGTTCTTTCCTTTCCCATCACTGGAAACAGAGGCGGACTTAGGCCGTCTAAAGGGCAGGGGTGAACATTTGAAATCAAAAAGGCAGTATAACACAGAAAGTGGTGATGCATTTACAGTGAAACAGTAACAAACTTTGTTTTTATAAGATTATAAGGTTTTTTTATGTGACCAAGACCTTATAACTACAAAACACTGTCATAAAACACAGGAAATATTAGCTTTGGGACCAATTACATGGAGGTCAACTAATTTTCTAGAATGTAGTACAGCCTGTATCACATTCTCTCCACTGGTTTGGCACCCCACAGGGCATTTTTCATGTTTTGTCCACTGAAAGCATAGAAGGCAGGTTATCATGTTTAACAACCACAGAGGCATCCAAGAGGACACCCCTCCATGGTGAAAACAACAACAAACTATTTCAACTCTAGAAATGACAGGGGTTCCCGGCACTATCTCAAAATAAAACCCTTTGGTTCACCATAGGAAAGCTTTTAATTATGTCCGCTAAGGAAGTTATGTGTTTGCCTGTGTCCATTGGTTATTTTGTTTATAAGCAGGACTACACCAAAACTACTGGATGGAGAGGTGGAGAGGTGGGGCACACATCAGGAAAGAACTTATTAAATTTTGGTGCGTTTCCAGATAAAGGGTGGATCAATTAATTTTTCATTTTAACTTTCTATAGCAATACAAGATAGGCATACTAACCTTTGAGGAGGGATAGGGCATGGGTCAGGCACGCTACACAGACATGTGGGAAGGTAAGGGAAGGTGTAATAATATTCAGAATACAGGTATGTCTAATACACCGTCATAATAACTTTAAAAAGAAAATAGACGTAGCTAATGCACATCCATCATTCATCAGCTGCAGATTAAACCCTTTCCTTTATATTTTTACCACAGTTTCTTACTCATCACTTCTCTACAGGTACTCAGAGACTTCATCCGCATAGATGTGGATGTTTACATTGTTTCTTGTGATGGTGAGAGTCTTCATCATTTATTAAAGTACCCTGACTATTGCCCATGAAACACCTTTAACACAGTTCCCATGTGTTGACAGCATACATCCTGGAGAAACTACACAGCTGTATGTTCTTCGATGAAGAGATTCTGACCTCCATGTTCTTCTTGACCCTTCATGATGCCATGCTGCATGTACTTGAGAAACACAAGGACGGCCAACATAAAGACATGGTGGTAAGGAAAAGTAGTATATCATTCTGTCCATATTTGGCTTACAGAAATCATTTCTACCAGCCCTTAAAAGCCTTAGTGTTCATCCTGACCTACAGGTTTATTCTCAATGTGGCACTCGAGTAAAGTTCATTACAGTCTAAAGTTTTATGCTCTTGATATGATTAGATGCCTGAAGTGAAATACAATTCATAATGATTTTTTTTAACATGAATTTTCAATGCCACATTGAAATCAAACCACAGCACAGAAAACCAGGTGAAGAGGTTCTGTCTCTGGGTTGTTCTGCTGAGGGCAACTTGGAAATTAATTGGGAAAATCAGAGCTGTATCCTCTGGGGAGTATGAATGTGTTCACAAAATTATGTTGCCAGCAGCTATATACGATTTGTGTGCAAGTTTCAACATTCAATATGGCAACACTAGACAGGGAGGGACCATGAATACCCACAGCAGATTACATAGACATTGCATAATCACTGTAAAGATATGTTAACTGAGGCATAAATGGACCGATGATCTGTTCACTGCCAGTCTTAAAGGAACAGTTCACCCAAAAAATAAAGTCATTATCTACTCTCACCATGCTGATGGAAAGTCAAGTGAAGTTTTTAGTCCACAAAACATCTCTTGAGCTTCAGAGCAAAACAGCATCACAGCGTTCTCCAAAACCACAGAAGAAGATGGAGACTTGTTTGAAAATGTAAAAGAAAAAAAACTCAAAACAAAATCAATCTATTCTGCTTGTATGACATGTTCCAGTTCTCCAGAAACTCAAAGATCCAGCATAGATATGAAAAAGCATTAGTTACACCCTTTTTTTAAGCTGAATCTCCTTCTTCTGAAGAAGGTGCACAAGCTTCATGGTCATGTGTAGACGAGCTGAATGAGAAGCCTCTGTGAAGTCTGTACACCCCAGTGTTACCTGCTATCCAGACGCTGTGTCACACACAACAGACAGAGTTCTGCTGAAGTTGCATGTATGGTCAAGATGTTCAGCTGTTTAGGAGAATTCTAAACACTGATTCTTATCTACTTTTATTACTTCTGTGTAAGGAATGACTATCAAACACTTGTAGTGTATTTTATACATTAGGATGCTTTAAGGTCAGAATGTGAGAGACAGAACTACAAACTACATATCTCAGTTAGGTATATGGGACGATGTCTTCAAATCAAAACAGAAGTTATGCAACGCAAGACATTGAATGAGTAGATAAAGATCTGTGTCATCTTGCGTTATGATGCTTTGCCTTTTCATCATACTTTTTAGAACTCTGAAACTCATTTGACTTTTTTTTTTCTTTGCAGTTAATAGAAACCAGACTCTAGAAGAGCAATCATCTCCAGGAAGATCCTTTCAAAAAAACAAAACGTTCAAGCACAGAATATACTGATCCATTTAAATCCACTGCGCTACAACACAGGCCTGTGTATACCATGTTTTCTTCCAGACTTCTATTGAAGCCTATTGATGCTGATCATGTGATTTTTATACCATCTTTGTTAAATGACATTACTTCTTTTTCAGACTGTTGCTTTCAAAATATTTCCAAGATTAAACGAGTTTACAAAAGCATCTGATGTAACAAATGGTGTTTTATCGTGCTCACTGGGTCAATCATATGCATCTTAAATGTGTGGAATCTAGATGGTTAAAACCAGCCTCAGACTGTCTGCAGGGTTTCCAAACATTTATTTTTGTTAATGTATCTGAACACCAGCCAAGTGTACAGACTAAGAGACAAAGCTTGAAGGTGCGGCATCATCATATCAGATAATCCCTGATAAACATGGCCCTTAGCTGCATGTCTATCCCTGACTCTCTCCCTATTTCCTGTCATACCTTCACCTGTCCTAAATAATGGCAAAATGACAAAAAAAATGAATTTAAAAAAACTAAAAAAAAAAAAAAAGAAGTTCTTACCATGCTAGTTTCTAACATTCACCTGGTAACATGAGCTTTGAAAGAACCAGACATCATTGAAGTGTCTTCAAAAGTAACACACATGCATCTTCATTCATAAAACCTGTTTTAATCACCGACATTAAAAGCCTTCTTACAGTACATAACATGTTAAATGCTAATTGTTCTTCATAACCTCCAAAGGAAACTAAACAACTTGTGATCCATCATGTCAAACAAAGATGAGATGCAAATCAGCGGTTAAAAGTTTATTGAGACGTAACTGTCTTTCAAGGTACAGTACATATGCGTGAAATCAGTTGACATATATACAGATATATATACCTAGAAAAGGGAAATTCCTGCTCTTCTCCAGGTCTACTGTATGCTCAGCAGGATGTTCAGTACACTTAACTAAGTGTGCAGCACATACACATTTGCTTTGGGGCAGTTATATCAAAATTAAAGTCCTACATCCTGTAACCCTGAGGTCTACCATCACATTACTCCGACAAGTGGTATGAAACGGAACGACACAGACCGCTGCCCATTCACTCAGTTTGCAGTTTACTGATAGTAAGGTCGGTAGCGACCCTGATCTGGATGGTGTGGTCCAGGCATCTGGCCCTGGGGAGGAGGACCCTGCATTCGTGGTGGTGGGGGCCCTCTTGGAGCAGGCCACATTCCGGGACTGAGCCCCCCTGGCTGGGTGAACGGGGGACTGAGGGTGCCCTGGTCTTCAGGGAACTGCTGCATGGAGTTGGGGTTGTAATGATGAGGTGGTGGGGCGTTGACAGGGGGGCCACTGTGCTGTGGTGGAGGTCCTGGAGGAGGGTGGTTCATATAGGGGGGCATCTGGCCCATGATGTGCCCTGGTGGAGGAGTGATTGGTGGGGGAGCTGTGGACATGGGGGGAGGAGGGGCTTGGTTGTACACCATGTGTGGCGTCCCAGAGGCTTGTGGAGGATGCTGCATGGGGTGGCTGATAGGGGGAGGTGGGGGAGGCGGAGGGCCAAAATGCTGTTGCGGTGGCGCCATCATGTGGTGAGAGTGAGACACTACAGGTGGTTGGCCAGGATAGTCCCCTGGGTGGTGGTGAGGGGGCTGAGCAGGGCCTGGCCCACCTGGGTGGGGTTCTCGAGAGGAAGAGGAGTCATCTTGGATGGGCACAGTGATGAGATTGCTGTGTTTACGAGTTGTTACCGTGGCAATGCGGAATGTCTCAGGTCCAAGAGCAGAGGCAGGGGGCGGGGCTTCGTGGGCGCTGGGTGGGGGTGGCTGACTATAGGGGTCATGACTGCTGTGCTGAAGGGGGTTAGGGAGGTGAACGTGGTTTTTGGGTAAGTGTGGGGGAGGCACACGGAACCGGTCAGGGACCTCAGATGCAGGGGTCAGGTGCACAGGCTCCTGGCGACCAGTGGAAGACTTGGCCGCCCTCATGTGGCGGTGGTTGACATGGGCCTGCAGGTCACGCTGGGAGAGGTAGGTGCGCTTGCACCCTGGAACAACACTGCACATGTAGAGGGAACCACGCTGACACTGCTCGATGCGCTGCACCGGGTCTGTGCAGTTGTACAAGGTGAGGCTGAAAACACAGGGACAGCAACAAAATCAAATCAAATACATTTGACGGCTCCTTCAGGTTCAGTAAATATTTGAACACCCTTATTAAAAAGGCAGTTAAAACTGGGGAATTGCAAAATTCATCATAACAGATTTAAATGTTTAAATATCTCTAATAGAGCTCACCCAGGGCACATCTTCTCTCCTTTCTTCTCATGAAGCAAAGCACAGTCGTAGCAGAAAACGTGTTTGCAAGGGATCTAAAGAGTTAGGAGTTAGACTACATTTGTCTGTGACTGCCTTCAGGGAACGCTCAGTTCAACAAAATAACATAATTCATTATTGATCACTTAGAGAGGATATGAATACATATTACAAACAAATACATACCATCCGCCCATATAGCTGGATAGGAAGACCACATTTATCACAAAAGTGAATGGGTACTTCATCCCGTTCTCCAATCAAATTTAACTGTAAGGAGAAAAAGAAAGGCAGAAACAAAGATAACTAACAATAAACTCTTGAATACAATTGCTAGGATACCATTAGCATTGAGAATGTTTACTTTTTGTTTGCTCATTCTATCAGTTTAAAGCAGAGACTTCCTCATACAGCAAAAAAAAAGAAGGAAAATAATTGTTTAAAGCAGTCTGACATCTGTACTGTGTGTCAAACATTATCATTAACATCAATCTGAAGCAGTGGTGTACCTTATAGTCCCAAAACAGTTGTTGGGGGAATCTCCTCTGACTTCCAAACACATCACCAGCTTTAGCTCCGCAATCGAACCTCTCCTCCTGCTTAAAGCCAAAGTTATCTGTAACATATAACAAGTATTGATGATGCAATGCAGAAAAACTGACACGCCCTAAAACCATAGATTGTATAAACTCTGTGACAACTATAGGTTTCTGAAGAAACTCAAAATCAGTGTGGTGGCTCTGGTCATCGCCTCTTGACAGTGCCTGACTTCGCCTAAATCTTAGCTAATCACGGGCAAAGAGGTGGAGCCACAGTGGAGCTAAGGCGGACAGAAGGAATCATGATTGCTGACAGCCGGCGACTATCTGTCATTATGCCTTTACATCTTAACATAACACAAACAGGTAAGTTATATAAAAATTCGCCCCTGTAAAGTTTTCATGATAGAGGAAATTAGCTGTTGAGACCAAAAGTGTTTCTTGTACCAAGCTCTAAACATGTTTAGTTCAACTGTAAAATTATGTATTCTAAAATGAGGTTCTATGAAGAAAGACTTGTTTTTGGAGCCAGTGTCAACTGGAACTGCAGGTTTTGGCAGTTCCATGTTGGCTTCAGTTTTTGACCCCAAAGGTTACTGCTTGCTTAAAACCTAGATGAGTGATTGTTAAGCAGTCAAATTAAATTGTCTCCAAAGTAGGGACCAAGACCCTTGATTACAATCCTTCCATCATATCTTTATTTTCCTAACAGTTAAGAATTTTTTTTTATATCATATTGTTCTTTTTCTTTCTGAGATCACATTTCAAACTGCTTTAACATGAACAACTTAATATTATAGGAAAACAAGGCTGCAAAGTATCTCCTTAATTTAACCAAGTATTATCTGAAGAGTACTTGTTTTTACTGCAATGCATATTTCCTCTGGGCTGCAGTTTATGGTTAACTATGGTCACCAGGGGTAAATCGAGGACACCCTCTGGTGATGCAAAGGTCAGCTGCAAGATGCTGCCACAGCTTTTTAATGTAAAAACTACAACCAATATTGCTAGAATGTCAGATATTACTTAATTTTAAATCCCAATCTGTATTTAACTTTAAAATTATACATCATCCAAATGAAATGTAATTCCTAGTTAAGAGAATCCTGTGTTTTGATTTTGATGTAGCTTCCAGGATTAATCAAGCCTCTGAAAAACCCAACCAAAAAACAAAACTCAATTTATTTCATCATAGACATATATGATGATCTCTGACATATGACAGATGTCTTTTTTTCTCTCTTACACACGGTCTTATCAAGGTCAGCTAAGCAGAAAATAAAACCAAATAAAACACAAGATTACTACAAAAAATAGGACAACATACATATATTGCACTTTTGCTACCTGCATGAAACCATCATAAACTTTAAATATGCACACTGCTTAAGTCCAACTAAGAGTACGGTTTATAAGGTGCTTAAAATCTGATGGTAAGTGTGGAGGTATGCTGCAGTCTGTGCTTACCATCTTCTCCAGTCTCAATTTTACAGGGCCTGCTGCTGGGTCTCTGGATGCGGGGCTGAGGTTTGTTCCTTAAGGGCTGCTTGGATATGAGTTTGATGGGGATTCGTCTGCGAACATCTGGCCCACCCAAACTCCCAGAGCCATCACTTCCTTGAAGATCATTATCTGTTGAGGGAAACAGGTCATTAGGTGTGTCAGGAAATATCATATATACTTCAGAATCGGCATATTATGTTTTGGAATACTGTATAAATTCTCAAAAACAAAATCTGTTTTTCAATAAAAAGTTTACATGGAAAGATTCCTAGCAGTGGTAAATTTATGTTTTGGATTGTTTTGATAGCATTAAACAAAAAACTTTATTTAACCCAAATTTTATGCATATGCTGATGTGTTCTTATTGAAAGTTTTACGAGAAGTAAAGTAGAATATAAAAATTTAAAAGTCACAGCCTATCAACTTTAAATTTGGGGTAACCAGTTTCATTAATACGATCATCTTAATATTGATTAATTATAGCCTCAGCGGTTTGATTAAAAAACTAGTAATCAAAATGTTAAGGGTATTGACTCATAAACTTGAGAAAATATTATAAAGACTTCCCATTAACATCAGTCATGCCAGTTCATACAATATCTTAACTAAGCTAACGTTAGCTTAGTTAGCATTTGGTCAGATAGCATTCGCGCCCACACTCAATCGCAGTAGCGGCCAAGCCAACTAAGATATGGAAAGTGTATTGTTTGTCATTTATTATCCAAAATGTGTTGTAATATATCCGACCTCATAGAATCGCGTAGAAGTTGTTAACTTTAAGTGAACTCAAGTGCTCTAGCGACACTCAACCGTTAGCCAGTGTTTAGCTAACGCTACTGTTAGCCTGGATCATGGTAGCTTTAACGTACTCCAGAAGAGAACAGGATGTCGTAGCAAACCCGTGTAACGAGAGGATGTTATATCGTTATCCGAAGAGATGGGACAATAACAAATGTATTGTACATTGTGAAATATATATCACAATGACAAGTTTACCACAGTCGACCCTGCTAGCAATTCTGCTTACCGCTGTGGTCCATGATCCATCGAGTGAACACAATGCATTGTGGGATTGATGAGGAGAGGAAGTGAAGGGAGAGGAAAGGGAAGAAAAGAGGAGGCAAGGTGAGGAGAGGAGGCGACAAGGGTGTGAGTTGAAGATACGGAGAAATTAGGTAAAGGAAAAAGAGACGAAAGCAATCGAAAAAAATGAATGAATAAAAGCCACCATAAACTTTTATTATGTATATATCTAATTGGATAATCTCTGGATCATTTAGCTGTCGACTAGAAATTAATGATTTAAAAAATATTAAATTACATAAATAATTACATTTTTAATATGTGTAAGCAAAGCAGAGCCATACTGAATTTGAGTATAGTGTGCGAATTCATGTTTAAGTGTGAAATGTAATCACCTCCAAATGCTTAAAGTGACATTTTAACAGGCCTACCTCTGTACTTGCAATGAAATATTTCATTTTGAAAACTATCTAATTTTGCGTGGTTTGAATTTCCCTCTTTTGCAATTTCAAAAAGTTGACATCAAACATTTTTAGGATTCAAAAAGTTTTTTAAAAAGTTTCTCAATATCATTTGATCATTATATGATCTACGAATTTGCATACAGTCAAAAAATCTCAGTAGATTGGTAAACCTCAGTCATCCAAAGTTAATATGACAAATTCGAACTTGAAAATCTGGGCTATTTTAGATCAACAATGAAACTGATCAGACATGTATCCAAAGTTTACAATGTCAGCCATATGATTTAAATAAGACAAGTGACTCTAATGCCTTGACAGCCTAATTTTCTATCTTAATGCTTTGAAATGGTACAACTTGAAATTACACTGAAAATATTTCACTGTTATTAATTCAGTGATAGTGAAATTTCAACACTTACGTGGGTCTATTTGGTTGCTTATAAAAAATAATTATGAGCCTTCTGTCCTTCCACAATCGTAATTTATGTGGGAGTTTGTTAATGTAGCCATTTTATGTATTAAAAATATATATTTATTAATCAGTAATAGAATAATTGTTAACTTCTGGCATTCACCTTCTCACTAGCAAAACACTATTGTGCAAATCTACCTGTCCTAATTATCCTACCAATTTATTAAAGTCTGCTGTGCTTAACCACTTGTCGCAGCACTGAAATATTTGGTCTCAAAGATTGAGAATGTGACCGAGGTTGTGTACATAATATGCCTACGTGATGTGCTACCTATAGTAGTAGTATTGTTTTAAGGTTAGAGATGAGGCTCAGTCACAAACAAACCTGGTTTTAGTACCTAACCATAGGCAGTACTCCACCTGTATAAAACATGTATGCCTTTTTAAATGGAGCCCGATAATTAAATAAAGCAAAATGTAAACTTCAACTTCTCCCTAAAAAAACATACATTTTTGAAGGTCAATCATTATTGGTGTGGCAAATTGTTAGGTCCCTATACGTGCATGAAAAGAAACATTTATTTTATGTTGAGACCCTTAAAATAATAGAAAAGAATTTATAAAGATAAGAGTCCCCCACTGTCGTAGTAGTCAGTACTCCAATGCTCCATGCCTGAAGTCAATGCACGTCCCCACTTTAGGTCTACTGCGCACTCTCGTAACATTGTCGCCATTTTGATTTGAAAAATATGACTGAGTTTTTCCTGCTTTGCATGCTAAACTTAGCCCCGCGTTTGAATTACTTTGTGTGTGAGTACGAATCATACACTCTATATCTATAATAGGTGTTGCTATTAATGTCAAATAACTATTAATGGTGGGGAACTGTTTATTAGATAGACTTCAAGACCACATTTGACTAACGTTAGCCAAGTTAAGCTAGCTAACAGTAGCCTGTGCTGTCGCCGACTGACCCGTCTTCAAAACAAACCACTATTCGCTCACAGGCTAATGTATGTTAGCTAACACAGCTAGGTAATAGTTAGCTGGATAGCTAGTGACTTAGTAGCTGCCTGCTTGACGAAAAACCCAACCAACAATATAATACAGACGGAAGGAACAGCAGTGGACTTTCAATCAAAGGTAAGTTTTTGACGGAAAGATCGTCACGAGTTATTGGAATTAGCTAACGCTAGCTCTAACCTTAACGCTAACTGCATCGACAAAGTTGAACCTAAGTTGGGGAGCTATAGTTGTTGGCTAACTCGGCTCAGTACACGTTAACTGTGAGTAGCTAAATAGCTTACGTGCTAATCAGAGGAAAGGAGGAACTAATGTTGACGTTAGCTAAATTATTTTCTAACTTGATAATTTAGTGTCTGAAAATAGTCAAATACTGTTAAGTTCAAAAACGAGTATTTACTAATCGGCTAACTTTGGCAAAGTAATCTATTTAGCTGTTATACCACTTACCGCCAGTAACCACAACATAGTCGCAGAGTTATAGATTTACTGTTTGTTGGGCGCCTCCAATATTAACATTTTCCCACAATATGTTCACATGATGCTGTATATCTTAAAGTAGCTCGATATGGTTTAGTTAGTAACTAACGAGTATTTAGTTGACTAAGGCCAGCAGCAACGAAGCTGTGCTGTGTTAACCCAATGAAAGTAACGCTACACACCGCTTAGGTTAATTTGTACAGCAAGTTGTTGATGGATAAAAAACGAATGTATAGTTAAAACAACAGCATGCAATTAATTGTACTTAATTTAAAGTAAATGTATTTAATCGTTTATAAAACCTAGTATTATTTAGTAGCGATGCCTTCACTGAGTTGAAGTAAACAGAAATCTGAGCTCCTGCCACAAGTCAGTTGATGTGCGCTTCATGCCAAGGCAACGGAAGCTCAGTTTACATTTCTTTAGCTACTTATCAGTGTCTCTCATTGTTAGACGATCTTAACAAATGGGGACCCACATACTTATCAAATATAACAATACATCTACGTATCAGTGGCTGTCATACATAATTACATGTAAGCAAAGTCTGAGGTGATGGCTTATTTTCTAACTAAACCAAAGGTAATCAATAATAAGATTTGAATTAGCACCGTGAAATCAGTGCATTTGTGTAAGACTGGCCTTTTTTCACATAGAGAAATTTCTCAATATTTTGCCACCATCATTGAATTTAGGCTTTTTCACTTACAATTTCAATGCATCTAAGTGCATGTAAGCAGCAACAAGCTGAGTAAAGCTGAAGTTTTAGTTTGCTCTCTGAATAGCACTATTATAGACTGGTTGATAATTTACACTGCTTATTGCGCTAGGTGTCTTATACAACATGATAAATAGTCCCTAGCAATCAGTTTCTTCTGTATGTAGAGTCAGTAAGCAAAGGAGAACTCGTAAAAATGTAAAGATGGAATTTCCTTTTGCTTAACTCCATAGCTTTTTAACATGCCTAATTAGACTATTGTTGGCTCTCATCATCTACATGTATGCTCTTTATGTGTGCCATTGTTCCTCTTTTCATCGTCTGTTATAGTGCCGGTAGGTTGTTTTGTTGAGGTTGCCTCTGGTGAGTTCTATTTTGGATGTAAAGTCAAGCATTTGCTTTCCTGCTCAGTGTCCACAGGGAGCGTTCAGCGGGTTATTATTGCACTTGTGTACTCTGTAAATGTATGCCAGATGGGCGCTGCTGCTGCTCCATGTGCAAAGAAGGGTCCTCCTCAGGAAAAAAGGAAAAGAAAACGGAGGAATCTCTATGATTTCCTCCCTCAGTTTTACTTTCATGATGAACAGTTGATAGTGTGTTGCTCTTAGACACATGTTAGCTTTGACAAAGCCAGAGGATGTGTTTTTTTGTCACTGCTGGTGCATTTTGTTGTCTAGATTAGCTGCCACTGTAACCACATGAGGAAAAACAAATACCATGCTTACATGGTCACAAAAGCATCAAGTACTCATTCTCCATCATTTAAGATAATGTTTTCCATTTGCCAGCATCTGATAGTGGGGTTTTTAAAGGCCTCTGTTGTGGTGCAGATGACACATGAAAAGTTGATGTTGACTAAATCTAGTTGAGCAGTTGACTGCATTAAATAAGAAGTTCACAAAATACAGTAAGTATGAAGCATGTCATTACATTCTTTCTAATGAATGTCCCCATTGTGTTAATACCCCATAGATGCAGGCATGCACACCATAATTCCATTTGTTGGCTTGAGTGCTTATAGTCGTTGTCACATAAGAGACAACACCATATTTTAAATGTGTGGGTATTAAATCCTAATTTCTGTTTGTCTCAACTATAACCTGTAGAACATTGATGTTCCCAAATGTCATTTCAAATAACTTCAAACTTACATTTTCTGCATTGTATTAAACTTATGCCTGATTGATATCGAATGAGATATTCAGTCCATGACACCATTTATATGTTAAACCAGTACATGTTGTCCGTTGCTTATTCACATTTCTCATGAACTTATTCTGTATTCCCTCTTTTCTTATTTTGAATACATGTGGAAAAACAGGTTTGAATTTTTACAGGTTTGAACAAAACAAGTGTTATTTTAAGTCATTGTCTCACTTATACACAGCTGTAAAAAGGCTGGATAACATCATTAGTTGACACATAGTGTTACGTTAAATTACAATAACAGAAGCGGTGCAGAAATTACTTTTAACTTGGAGCCAGTGAAGAAACATGTAGAAAATCAATTTTAAGTGACAACCAAAAAAAAAAAAACATTCAGCATGTTGATAATCCTAATATACATGCTTGGTGTGTGTTGAAATGAAACAGGACAGGTCCTTCTGCCGTCTTAAACGAAGATCTCAAGTGGATGCGATTTTTGTCCAAGTGTTTGTTCATTGCCATTGAACTGATTATAAGCCATTTATCATCTCTGAATAGCGTCATTTCACAAATATTCACCCAAACCTTAGATAATCATAGGTGAGACTTTTTTTTCTGCAACCCTTAGAGAGGTTTCACCAACTCTAATTTGACACAAGGAGAGAACAATTTCATAATGGTTTGAAGCATACATAATATCTCATCATGTATACATTCACATTCAATATTTGTGCGGTTAAACTTATGCCTGGATGTTATGTTAACAGTGTCATTTCTCCTTGTTGCACAGTTGATGAATAATCTCCGTTTTTTTTTTTTACTTGTCGCAGGTTATGGTGAGCCTTTCTGCGTCTCATCTCCTAAAGAGGCCTGCCTGTTAAGAGGAGACCCATGCTGATAAATGCCAGGCCTCACCACACTCTCTGTCGTCTGCACAAACACAAATGCCTGCCTGCCTGTGGGGGAGGTCTGATTAAAGATATCCACATTTCATCCACTGGTATGTGTGAGCACTCTGCTGTGTGACATTTTCATCTTTTTGTACTCGTGATGTATGGCTACTTATACCTGTACTATAATAACTCAGCAGTTGTCCTTATTGTAAATAATTAGCTATTACTAAATAACTGTGTACATAGCTAATTTGTAAAGCCTGCTGAAGATTTGTGATTTTTCCCCATGTAAATAAGACTAATTTGGCTTTAGTGGCTGAAGACTTCAGCTCTACATTATGTCACAACATCAGGTTTATCCTTGAGTATTAAACTTCAGACTCAATCTTTCTGTCATTTTGATAATGTGGGTCTCCACTAGGTTTGCAACAGTATGAGATTTTCATGGTATGATAACTGTTTCAGAAAATACAACGGTATGACAGTATACTGTATGTAACTATTATTATTATTAGTAGTAGTAGTTGTTGTCTTTGAACAGACAGACATGTGGATGTCCCTGCAGGAGATGAGGAAATTATTTCAATAGCACATTCTATGATTGATATTTAGATGAAAACTTAAAAATTTGAAAAATTTAGATTTTTTTTTACCTGACTCATAAAATGTAATCCAGTGGGGAAGTAATGCAGATAAATGTTAGCCCTGTGTTTTCGCCACTTACAGGCTCATAATGTTATAAAGTGTCTGACAACATGGAAGGAACCCTACAGAGAAAGATGTGTCAGTGTGCAACTCAGTCTGTGACTGTTTCTCTATAGTTTCAGTTTCAGTAGAAAGTGAACTGATGGATTTCCATCGTTTTAGCCCCTCTAGTCATATGAATGTTCTCTGTTGAACACGTTTCTTTGTTAGGAATTCAAGTCATGAATGGGACTCATACTGTGATCTGACAGAGGGAATGTTCATGAAGATGGTGAACTAGTTTGACAAGTCTTCCACATTTAGCGACAATTTGGGCTTAGATTTCGTTCAAATTGGGTATCCGTCCTCCAGGACAAATTCTTGTTTGTTTTTTGGATATTGAAAGTAGTCCTTTGTTACTGATTTTACTTACTGTTTGGAGTTGAACAGTAATATCTGTCCTCGCCTCTCTACCATTCTCTCTGCTGCATGTGTGTCAGTACGCCTGTTGTGCTGTCTGACAGGCAGGCGAGGAGTAGCAGAGATTCTCCATTCGACTTTATTGTAAAACCAGTAAACAAGAAAATTTTAACCATCAAATTTTATACCATGTTGAACTGACACCTTTAACCGCTGCAACCCTGGAGTCCACATGCATAAATCATGCAGAAACATGGTCTGCTCTTTCATGAAAAATCCAAGCAGTATGGTGCATACGTGACCAAAGTGCCCCACATTAATTCTGCATAAATTGAAATACTGTGTATTAATGTGATTTTAATAAATGTACTTTGAAAACACTGTTTAATATAGGACTGCTGCTATTCTTGTAAGGCTGTGGAGCATGTGATAGTTCGTTGTTGTTGTTCCAGCCATGATTGGTTTAATCTTGTTAACATCAATTCTCTCTCCTACTTCCTTCCCCACCTACACATCCACTCTTCTCTTCCCATTCATACCTTTATTTTCCTGGCCACTGCTGGGCTTCTCTTTGTCCCCTCATCCTTCTCCGCCTCTGCCTTTTCTTCATTAATCTCTGCTCCCTCATCACTCTGCTGGCCAACGACCCAGGGCTGTGTCCCCCATCCCAGCGGCCACCATGTTTTGGAAGTTCGACCTGCACACCACCTCCCACATCGACCAGCTGCTGGACAGGGAGGACGTGACGCTGAGAGAGCTGATGGAGGAGGACGATGTTCTGCAGGAGTGCAAAGCCCAAAACCGTCGGCTGCTCCTCTTCCTCTCCCAGGACCACTGCATGCAGGAACTAGTCAGCCTCATCACCACAGAACCACCCGCTGACCTGGAGGAGAGGAGCCGCTTTAAGTGAGTCCTGAGACTAAAGATGATGACAGGGACTAGTGACAGGTTTCTTGATGGTGTACAGCATATGATTACATTTGCACAACCATTATAAACTGCTATAATTACAGGGTACATTTTATATTAGATTTTATAGTTGTCTGTTTTTTATTACCACTTTCTCTACTGTGATGGCTTCAATCCTACATTAGTCACTGGAATTTCCACAGGAATTGCCACTATTTAATTTGTATGTTTTGACCTTCTTTAAACATATCAATGCTCAGATCATCAGACATTTTTTAATTTATTTCGTATTAGGTTCCCTAACATCGCTTGTGAGCTCCTGACATCAGATGTGTCCATTATAAATGATAAGCTGGGTGCAGATGAGTCTCTCCTTGAGATGCTCTATCACTTCCTGGAGCAGGACCCACCCCTCAACCCGCTACTGGCCAGCTTCTTCAGTAAAACCATCGGCAATCTCATTGCCAGGAAAACCGAACAGGTACACTAAGAGAGATGATGGCTTGAGCAGCGGTTTCTTGATTCTAGCATGTAAATAAGCAATAGATTGCTCTTACAATCCATAGCGTCAGATGGAAAAAATGACATACAGTATAAAACAGATGTGTGATATTTTGGAATTCAAAGATGCTAAAGATCACACATTATCACACTTGTTTTGTTTCCCAGGTGATTACTTTTCTAAAGAAAAAGGAAGGCTTCATTGGTCTGGTGCTGAAACATATTGATGCCTCTGCTATGATGGACCTGCTGCTTCGCCTCATCAGTTGCGTGGAGCCTGCCCCCTTGAGGCAGGAGGTCCTACATGTAAGCTCCTCTCTAAATATGTCTATGTACTTCCCATGAGTAAACAATCACTTTTAAAGTATCTAACACTGTGTTTTTCCCCAAGTGGCTGAACGAGGAGAAGTTGGTGCAAAGACTCACAGAGCTCATCCATACTGGTAAAGATGAGGAGGTGAGTGTCAGGGTAGCTGGGCGTTGACCTGTCACTATGCTGTCATGATGATTTCTCAGATGAGGAAACTACAATTCCGTACATGTGATGACATAAAGACTCATTTGTTAATTTAAATTTATAAACCATCATTTATGTTTCAGAGACAATCAAATGCATCCCAAACGCTTTGTGACGTCATCCGCCTTAGTCGAGACCAGGCCAATCAGATGCAGGAGAGCATGGAGGCTGACCCACTATTGGCTGTGCTAGAGTCGTAAGTTTACAATGCCTTTTGATGAAACTTGTAAAATAAGACCCCCAGACCAGCCTTGTTTGGTGGCCAAGCTTATCAGCTGTTCCATCTGCTGTTGGTTAATGTTCCACATAATCACTGGGTTCCTCTCATGTTCTTTGTCTGCTTAAAAAAAAAATCACTTTCAGGGTAGACGCTCTAAAGTTGTGTTAAGACGTGTGCTCTTACATGCCCACACAAGCAGGGATTGTAAACACACTGGAACACTCCTATGTTGTCTCTTGTTACACCAGATTTACAAATCTTCTAGTCAGGGTGGAGTAATATTAAAGAAACTCTCAGGTCATAGTTTGTATACAAACACGTCTGAGAGAAGCTTTGATTTATGTGTTAAGATTAGTGTTCGACGTGGATTTCTACACCTCAGTGTTAACATTAGCAGACACATTGGACAAGGTTAGTGGTTTAAAGAGGACATCACCTCATTAGCGGGTCATCATGATCTAGTTTGGTTCTTAAATTTGCCCCTAAATGAGCATTTGTTCTTCAGGCAGGAGAGTGTAGCAGGGCTCCTCAAGAACATGTTTGAGGGCGAGAGGAGCGAGGCCTCGATCGTTAACGGAACTCAAGTGCTACTTACCTTACTGGAGACCAGGAGGTCTGGGTGAGTCCACGTCTTTCCTCTCTGGACCTTAGAGTAAATTTAGGTTCATCTGTGTTTTGATCTCCTAGAGTATTTTGAGAAATAAAGCTACGTGATAAATTTATTTTTGTTTTTTTACTCCTATAAGATGTAAAAAAAAAAAAGTAGTGGAAATGCTCCCTTTTGTTTGTATTTAGAAATATTCATGCTGACAGTAAGTAAGTTAGCATTTTGATTATTTCAGTTACGTTAAGAAGTAACTTTATTGATATAAAAACGTTCTACAGCAGAATGTCACAAAGTAGAGGCAACTAGAGCTAAGTTAAATTAACAGTAAATAGAACAGAAATGTACACAGGCAGCTGTAAGCAGGCGAGTCTTCAGACTTGAGGTGTATTGAGCTAAAGTTTTTGTCTACTTGTGTCTCTCAGGTTGGAAGGGCTGATGGATCTGTATTCTCAGGGTTATGAAAGGTCTTACACTGTCAACAGCAGTATTTTAAATGCCATTGAGCCCCATTTAAAGGACTTCCAGCAGCTTCTTCTGGATCCCCCCAAGGTAAAGCCACAGTGAAGCAAATGTATACTCCAGATGTAAGCATGTAGACATTGTATGACAAGTATTTTTAGTTTGAGTCCATCATTCTGTAGCATTTTTTGCAATTTGGCAAGTAGCACATTCAGCTAACACATAATCTATTGTTTACAAATATAGCAGTAGTAGAAGAGACACTGTCAACACAACCCTGTGGCACGGTTATAGCATTGAAACTCAGGGTTCTTGTGTGTTGGTGTCAAAACTACATTTTGCCACATTTCAAGCTGTACTTTTCTCATTCCCTCTACAGAAAAGTGCAATATTGACAACCGTTGGTGTTCTAGAGCAACCACTGGGGAACGCCCGCCTTCACGTGGCCCGGCTGGTGGCCGCCCTGCTGCAGACAAGTGACCCCAGTATCTGCCAGGAGCTCTGTAATCTTTCCACCATGGATTTACTACTGGTAGGTTAAGCCTGGCTTCACTCAACATTTGAACTCTGAGCTTATTTATTGTGCACATAGTGAGAAAGATGTGTTCATATATTTGTATAAAAATGCCTCTTTCCCTTGTGTTTTTTGTATTATGTGTAAAAGAAAATTGCATCAGATTTAAGCCACATTTGCTTGGCCTTCTGTCCATCATTTTCCCTCCTTTTTGATTGGGGCCTCGTGAAACTGCCGTGGTGTAGTCTTTAACGTGACACACACCTCGCATCCACCTCTCCTGATCCTCTCATCAGCTGTTTAAGACACCAACGTCTGCACCTCCTCAATATATAGCAGCTGCAATAACAAAGCAAAACAAATTACAACGCGACAGTAGCTTTGTTGTTTGAGTGTGGTGGTCATTGATTTGTGCTGTGCAGGATACTCTGTGTGTGCCGGGCATTGACCAATCAGTGGTCTGTAACGTTACACGTGACTCGCTTGGACCCGCAACAGAGCAGGAACTAAAACAGTAGAACCAGGTACTTTTTACCCAGTGGAAACACAAAAAAGGTGAGTCGAGCTGAGTCGAGTAGAGCTGGTGCTATGCAGAGGAAATAGGGCTGTACACAAGGTTGGTCATGAGGCCGGGAGCAGAGATTACCTTATCACACCACCTGGCCAAAGGGCAGTGGGTGTGGCTTATTTGGAGGAGGTTCATATAAATCCACCAAGCTTTGTGTGTAGTTCACCAGAAGGGGGAATCAAACCCTCCATTTCTGCCCTTGTTACTTGACATGGAGGTGCTGGTAGGTATTAACACCACAAGTTTGAATATATCCATGTTAGAAGGCACTGAAGCTTATTATGTTGTTGTAATTATGGAAGGGGACAGAAATCAGGACTTTTTAGAGTTTAGACCGACTTATGTCAGTACTACTGAGTATCAATTCAAGTAAAATCAATCTATGTTAATCAGGATGAGAGAGTGGCTACACTTCTAAACCTGACTCAGTCAACAGTGGTTATAATATCTGTACTGGAGAGCTGAACCCTCCATGAGTGAAGAAACTTTAAAAGAGGCTTTGACATCATTAAGTAATTAATTAGCTCGTTGTATAAGTGGGTGTGAGATAACTGCTCTGGAAGGACATTTGGGGAGCTTTTTTATAGTCAGTGTTTCCCCTAGAGATGTTTTTAGGCCTGGTGGTAAGAGCTGATGGAGACGATCCACTCGCACCACATCGTTGGTCATTTATTTCCAGGTAAAACACTTAAAGCAAAGTGATCACAAGGACAGGATGACTCAATAAACTGCATTTATTACATACCACCACACTTCACTTCACTGGAAGAAGTTACAGCAAATAAAAGAAGTTCTTTGGTTCACAAAGGTTACTTTGTGTTATATAATATAATATATAAAATAAGTAGTTCAAAACTACAACAACAAAAAAAAGTAGTATAATAACTAGTAGTATTGGGTTATAAAATGTCCCTGACTTTGCTTTACGTCTCTCTCTGAACAGGATCTATTCTTCAAATACTCCTGGAATAACTTTTTGCACTTCCAAGTGGAGCTGTGTGTGGCAGCTATCTTGAACCATCCTTCCTCAGAGGAGCGGCCCAGCCCAGGCCTCCAGAACCACGATGGGATGCCTGCAGCATCGAACCCTGAGGTGCAAGGGGAGACAGTGGAGACAGGCAGGACCAGTGAGCCACAGACCTCCATCCACAACGCCCTCGTGGCACATGTAGGTGGCCTGAGCTGCATTATGTGTTGATGCTGTTTCTTATTTGTTTCCACACTCTTCGTCATTCTGTGTTCCGTGTTGAACCCTCAGCTCTTCCAGAAGTGTAAGCTGGTACAGAAGATCCTTGATGCCTGGGAGGAGAATGATAAAATACAGTAAGAATATCTTAGTGTCCACGTCACAGCTATATATCATTATAGCTATGATTATATTATATATAGCTAGAGTTGTTAAGTTCAATTAAGCTGTTGAGGTGAAGCTTTTGTCCAATATGAAGCTACTTGTGTTCTAAAAGTGTGTTCCTGTCGATGTCAGGGCTGAGGGCGGCACCAGGAGAGGCAACATGGGCCATCTGACCAGAATTTCCAACATGGTTGTCCAGAACTTGGAGAAAGGACCAGTCCAGGCCCAGATCAATGACCTCATCAAAGGTTAAACTTGTATTGCAATCGTCACAATACCAGATAAGTTGCTGATTTAATAGAAAAGTCCGTGGAATTGAATGTGCTTGTTTTTGCAGAGCTTCCAGAAGACTGCAGAGGTCGTTGGGAGAGCTTTGTGGACGAGACCCTGAGAGAGACTAACAGGAGGAACACAGTAGAGCTGGTGAGAGATTGTTCAGTAGCACCGTTCTCCTCATGTCCTCTTTACACATTAGTCATTTCATCTAAGAATACAGCAACAATGAAAAGTGTTTTTCATTACAGTGATGTCATCAGCACTTTATTCTATTTATTTACAAATGTTCTAGGTTCTGTCTTTTGAACCATTGATCAAGTTCACACTCTGCTAGATCCTCAGACTATCTGGTCCCTGAACATCAACATATCTACCATCGATTTATTTCCACAAACGTGGAACAATTTACAGAAATGGGGAAAATTAGAAGGTCTGGTGACTTTAGCACAATGTAGGAACCCTTTGACTGACTTGGAGCATTTTGACTGAATGAATTCTCTTTTAGTTTTTATAATTATTGTATTGTGTATGTATTGCTTTATTATATTTCTATGTTTTACCTGTATTCAATCAGGTCCACCTTGAAAAAAAGGCCCTATTTGATGATGATGATGATGAGTTACAAGAACAGAATGATACTTAGTGAGGCCAGAGGTAGCTGTGATATTTTTTACAGGATCGGAGCCTCTGATAAAGTCTGACAAAGGTTTAGTAGAATAATGGAGGGCAACAGAAAATCAGTGTGATGTTCTATGGTGTGAAAAGTTCATCAACCCTCTGCACTGTGTCCGACAGGTAAGCACCCACAACATGCACTCATCCAGCGAGGACGACGACATGGAGAGCCCCTTCCCCAACGACCTGTCTCTGCAGCAGGTAGGACAGACAGGGAATGACACGTCTCACCACGGTCACCGGTCTCTGTCAGCCTCCTCTGTCCTTAATGACATCACTGTAAAACGTGCCTTTTGACTCCCCCCCCCAGGCCTTCTCAGACTATCAGATCCAACAGATGACTGCCAACTTTGTGGATCAGTTTGGGTTCAACGACGAGGAGTTCAGTGAGCATGACGAAAACATCAAGTAAGTAGTAGAAGTCTGAAATGAAAGATTTCTACACCAGAGCTCAGTGTATTAAAGTATTTGATTCTTTGGTTGATCTCCTCACCCTGCAGGATGTTGGCTCACAGTTTTTCTTCTTCTCTCTCCTCAGTGCCACTTTTGACCGAATTGCCGAAATAAACTTCAACCTAGATGCTGATGATAATAGTGTAAGTGCAGGAGTCAGTGTTGTAATAATCCAGCTCAATCTGCTGCTGCTGGGATATGAGCATCAGAGCTGCTGCTCTTAATGTCCTACAGCCGCCGCTGTTGTTGTTGTTGTTGTTGTTGTGTGTTCTGGGGGTTTACATTGTCATCCCCGGTCTGTCTGCTCACAGGCCAATGCGGCTGCTTTTGAAGCCTGTTGTAAAGAGAGAATACGCCAATTTGATGATGCAGAAGAAGAAGAAGACATTTGGGAGGAGAAGGAGATGAACTATGCAACACATGCTAAATCCAGAACAAGGTAAAGCTTGTAATGATTTCTAGTTTTTGGTTTTTTGCAGTGTTTTAGTACAACTAGCATTCCTGTCTTCTGTCTGTTAACCCTTTCATCTCTCCATAACTTCTATGTTCCAGGTTTGGAGTCTCCCAAACCTCAGAGGGATGCTCCAGGAGCAACATGGAGAATGGAGGCAGGGAACGGGATCGCGGTTCTGGATCTGACGAGGAGGAGGAGTCTGAGCAGAACAGATCAGATTCAGGTAGAACTGAGGAAAGGACACAGCCACATGGTATAGCATGTCTTTTTTCTTTCTTTGAAAGGGTCTTTTTTGTGGTGTTTCCAGGTCCAGGCTGGACAGCAAATTTCAGGGACTCTAGGGGGACGGCGTCCCAAACCCCATCAGGGTGGGAGAGCTCAGCTGGGAGTGGAACAGAGACGCAGGAAACCGGCTGGGCCAACTTCACTGAGTTCCAGCCTTTCTCCGGGTGAGAAGAAAACACGTTCAACCAAAGGGATGGTCCTCATTCAAAAATAAACAGATTGAATTATGCGTTTTCTACGTCTGATTGGTTTTTAGTTTATTAGATGCAACAGGCTTATAGGACGTTCACACGATATGGAGATGATCCCATTCCCCCAGCTGGGAAGTTGTTCTAACATTTACAACCTAATGACATATTACAAATGTCTTTTAAATACTGACCATCAACCAAACATTTACTTTTATCTGCCATGTTTCTGCTTGATGTTGAAGTCAGCAAGTTGTGTTGTAGAATCTTTGTTGTGCCTTGAAGCAGCGTTCACATGAATGATCCCACATAAAGGTTCTATTAGTGTGTTTACACTGCAGGAACTTTCCCAGGTCACCAAGAACCTTTTAGGAGCTCAGGAAGTGAACGTACATTTTGACCA
The DNA here is from genome assembly GCA_037577475.1 of Chaunax sp. Z400. NCBI lineage: Eukaryota > Metazoa > Chordata > Actinopteri > Lophiiformes > Chaunacidae > Chaunax > Chaunax sp. Z400. Next base: position 5,285,676 of record CM075204.1, read on the forward strand.
GAGGAAACTGGGACTAAATGAAGTTCCTGTATGACGAGTCCTGGTGGCAAAAATGGTTTCTGTTGTCTCCTCGACCAACTTCACAACTTTAATTATCTAGAGCAGAAACAGATAAAGATGATGGACTCTCTCCTTCTCATTACGTCTAACGACAGGATGACACGGTGTCATTGTCTTTATTCATTGGTCTAACTTATATAATCTTCACATTGGAAACTCAAAGGGAATTTTAGTTCCTAGTTTTATTGGTTCCACAGTTCCTACAATTGTTTGGTCAAAAAGGGCCTAATTTTACCATCAGACATCTCCACAAACAAGGGGAAGATTGTTTAACAATTAAAATATTATTTGTTCATTGAAATGTTGAACTTGAAATGTGAACTTGTATTGTACACTTTGTTTGTTAGTGAGCGATCATCTCAAAGATCTGTTTCAAAACCTTTGAGTTTTGTGTGTCCAAAAGAACAACTGAGTGTCAAAACTGTGAGGAAAGCAGAGCTTTAAGATGCCCATAGATTTATAAAACATTTGTATTGTCTTGTTACCATTTCACGCACTGAACACAGACCAGTCAGTCACAGACAAGGAGATTCTGTGGGACCAGTTGATATTCACTAACCCTCTAACGTGTTGTTCTTGTTGATTTCCTCCAGTACAGAGACGGATCCCCGGTGCAGCTCTCCTGTGGACACCAGCAGCAGCGACACAGATAAACAAGCCAAACAGAAGAGTGGTGAGCGTTCACCTTGAAACGCGTCTCAATTCATCTGAGAAACACACCGGACTTAGTGTTTTTGTTTGTGTCAGCAGATGCTAGCGCCTCCTCTGGCCCTTTGCCAGTGGCAGAAACAAAGAAAGCTCCCCTCGTGGCCTCGGACAGCAGCTCCTCCGGGGGATCAGACAGCGAGGAAGACGACAAAAACGCCCACACCACACCCGGTGCCCCCGGCAACAAGACGGTCGGCCTCAAAAGGTTTGCATCCAGTTCTGAGGTCCAGTCCCCTCAAAGGCCATATGTAAAACACTGGTGTGTGTGTGTGTGTGTGTGTGTGTGTGTGTGTGTGTGTGTGTGTGTGTGTGTGTGTGTGTGTGTGTGTGTGTGTGTGTGTGTGTGTGTGTGTGTGTGTGTGTGTGTGTGTGTGTGTGTGTGTGTGTGTGTGTGTGTGTGTGTAAACACACATGTTTGAAACATAATCACCACACTGAGGTTAATTATAGACTGAAATAACTGGAATCATTCAGTTTTTGCTTTGTAAAGTTTCTATTTTAGTTTCTATTGAGTTTATTCAGAATGTAAAAGAAGATTCAGTCATAACTGGGACCAAAGATAGATGATGTATTATGACACTGTTTCAATAATAAATGCCGAGTCAGGTTGTCCATACACTACATGAGTTGTACGATGTCTCAGCAGTGTGACCGGCTCCATCTCAGCCCCACTCAGGCCCCCTGATGGTGTCTCTGCAGTTTAAAACATGCCTGATGTCATAGTTCAGTCATCAGAGAGCATCACCTCATTTCTGTATGATACAGGATTTAAATTTATCATCACTCTCTGCCTCGCTCTCACTCAGCCACACACAACTTTTTATTTTCACTGTTTCATAAATGCTAATAAAAATGCAGCTGTAGCTACGACCCAGCATGTTGTAAGGTGCTATTAATTATAATTAGCAACCAGAAGAGCCTGAAAAGCCAGTAGAACAGAAGCACAGAGTATATTGACTGTGTGTTTGTGTGTGTCTCCAGTGGTGAGGAGACTCTGCTGTCTCTGGAGAAACTCTCTCTGTCAGATCCTCCTAAAGCGTCAGAGCAGCCGCTGCCCGCTGAGGATTCACCTGAAACCATACAGACTGACAGGAAGTAAGTGGACTGTGGGCGGCGCCGAGGTTCTAATAATGACTGAACTGTTTGTTGATGATGATGATGATGATGACTCATCCAGAAGAAATCTGATGCATTGTCCAAAAAACATGTAAAAACAAAAACCTCCCTCTTTCATAATATTAAAGGGAATCTTTGGGTTATTTGTCGGTCTTGTTTTATTTTATGGACAAGATCAGCAAAACGATCAAATTAGATGAATAGATAATGAGTATCCATGGTGACGGAGGGTTGAGGGCGGTGACACAGACGTGGACAGGAGACACATGAAGGAAACGACCGTGAAATGACTTAATACAACATTTATGTGATTGATTGTTGTATTGATTAATCCTCAGCTTCTCAGTCTGGATGATTTTCTCTTGTATTCAGATCTTTAGTTTTTGACTGTTTGATGACATCACATCACTTTGTGCTTTCGAGAAATGGGATGAGCTTTTTTGTTTTAATATTTTCTGAAATTGATCAAATGACTAATTAATTCATGCAAAATAGAAGTGCATATGAATCTGTTTCTGTGTGTGTGACTGTTTCCTGTGTCGTCCCGACAGAGAGGAAACACCACCGCCCCAGGAAGTGTCGGTCAACGGGCCGATCTGAGCGTGAGCTAAAGTCATCAGTGACGTCGCCGCGGACTGTCAGCCTCCTCCAGAGTGACTCTCCTACATAACCTCACTGCAACCACAGTGTGATACTGAATCACTCTGCCACGTTATTGGACCTGGACACTGCCAATCAACACCAATAATGAGGCGGCGGAACATGTAAAAAAAAAAAGACAAATAAGAAGAAAACAAATCCGATCGGAGCGCAGAGGAATCATCTTCAAAGCCTTTTTTCTGATGTTGCACACAACGTGCGGTTTTAATGTAGCAGCGACCTTTGAAACGACCGAATCGGAGGGTAACATCATCATCGTTATTTTTTTATGTCCTGAAAGATTTCTCTCCTGCTTGTTCAAAGCTGTTTGATCCCATTGTTTGGGATCCGACACCCCTGAATGGATAGCACAGGCTAACTTTTAACGATGCCTCAACAATGAATACCTTTTCTTTCTTTCTTTTCGTTTTTGGAAACATTATTTTTTTCTCTCTCAAGCTTAAGAAAAAGCACTTATGCAGCCATTTACTGTACGTTATAGCACAATGTAAGTGTCCAAACCTCATCTCTGCTGGCCGTCTCATCTGTCCGCTCACAGATCAAGGTTTTTATCCATTATTTCCAGTTTTTCCTTGGGTTGCTGTCGATGAAATACCTTGCTGGCGTACATCTCCAGGTTTCTGAATGTTTCGAAGTGCTTCAGGAGGGTCCGTCGAGGAGGAGGAGGAGGAGGAGGAGGAGGATGAACAGAGCTCTAATAGTATTACTGTCTTTTGCTCATGTGCAATAATAGCCATTTTATTTAAAAATGAAATTCAACATTATATCTTTTTAAAAAGAATCAATCTAGCGTTGGAGACTCATTTGGGCAAATGAATTTGGATCTAATCTCAACTTGATCTCTCAGATTTTAAAATGTTCTTTTCTATCTAGTGCATGTTTAACCGGTTCTCTGTTGACCTAGCTAGTGAGCTCAGACCTTCTGATTGTATTGACCTTTAAGTTCTTATTGCTATTCCTCTTAAATCAGCGCAACATTATCTACCTATATACAAATATTATCTACATTTAAAAGTAATTTTACAAGCAATCTTGAGATTACTGTTGTTGTCCGTTCCTTTTTCTCTCTCTCTCTCTCCCTCTCTCTCTCCCTCCACCGAGCACTGACTCACAGGGCAGAGTGGCATCTGGAGTGACGCTGTATGTTTTTCTTTTTTAAACATTCTTTTTATTTCTCTGAGCAGCAGGATTGGAAATAGGACAGGTCGAGGTTCTGCACAGCTCCTGGCCTCTTTGGTGTACTTACTTAAATCATCGGACAGCGATCAGGTTCTTCGATCATTGTTAAAAAAAAATTGAAATTAAAAAGTGTCTGGTTGACCACATTAATACCAAAAGCTTGGCTTTGCCCGTCTGGTTGTTGTTTTTCTACCTTCAGCTGCCTCTTCATGTCAGGCAGTTTGAAGAACCTCACTGGACTCCTTAATAATAAGAAGAAGACTCTGGAGGCGTCTTTCAGCCGTTTTGGTTTTTACATCCTTTATGGCAACATTAGCCGGCAACTGTTGCTCAGATACCAAACAGCAGACCTACAGTCAGCAACGAGCTGGTGATACTAATGGAGCGTTTAAGCCTCTGAAGAGTGAGTGTTGGATGTTCATTCATCAGGTGGTCGGAAACATGAATAAGTGAATGTTAATGTTGCTTAGTGTCCCCTGTATGCATAGACAGGCTCTAAGTGTTTGCTAACATTTTCATGAGGACAGTATGAGATGTTTTCTGCACAGCTGATGATCAGTTAAAGCAGGTTTAAAGATACACATGGCTATCTGAAAGGTAGGATCTCATTAACCAAACAAACGATGGTCAGCTGTAGCTACAGGGTGGATCCAGTGACTTACAACCCAGAAACAGAGAATCGCTAAAATATCTGTCTGAACTCATGTTGATTTACAGATTTAGATCTCAAAATATACCAGAATGAAAAGATTCTATTATAAGGTTATTTGTTGGGATTTCTGCTTCATGCATTTAGATAAAGGCAGAGGAGACGGAGGCCGACATGCAGCAAAGGGTCCAGGAATCAAACCCGGACTCGTTCTCTCCTCACCAACGTGTTGATGGAAAGAGTCTGGAGGTTTGCAGTGAAACAGAGCTGCAGCATTATCTTAATCAACTGAAGACGATGGGAACTGTTTTTAAAACAATGAAATAACTTCAAATCAAACATAAAATGACTCCTTACAGCTCGTACAGAGGAGTGATACCACATTTATTTGACCAGATGTTATTTAGACTCTTAAAGCTGAAATAATAAAGCTATGAGGGTGAGTGTATGACCCATCAGCTGCTCTGCATCTCAGCAGTCATTTCTCTTGGTTTTCATTACGTCTGCAGCAGCTCTTCTCCACAGACATCACTCTGTTGTGCTGCTGTCCTGCTCTTCTGATGAGTCTGCTTTTAGCTCAGAAGCTACAGTAAAGATTTTAAACAGTTAAGTAACATCTTTTTGAATTGATTTGTGATGTCGGGGCTCCTGGAGGCTTGGATTTCACCATATGAGCTGTTTGGAGACCTTTTATGTTGGCTTTTGTTAGTTTAAAGACGTCCCCATCTTCTTCAGGATAATTCTGCAACAACTTTTTGTTGTGAAGCTCCAGAAATGTTTTGTGCATTATTCAAAAACTTCAATGACTTCCCGTCTGCATGGAGCTGAGGAGAAAATGACAGTTTAGATTTTTTGGGTGAACTATTCCTTTAAGTACCAGCTACAGGAGCGCCCCATGAAGAACATCTCTGAATGCTCTATTTCTACTGGAGCTGATATTTAGCAAACATGTAGAAGAAAAATGTGTTATCTTTTTTTTTTGTGGGGGTGTGTGTTGCTAACTGCGCCCCTGAATGTGTCATCTGAGGTGAAACTAATCCTTCTACACCAACAACACAGACCAACGTTTAAACCCACTTTTATTTGGATTCTAAAACCTAGACTGACATGATTGACAACATAACCCGGTAAGTCATAAGTCATTATGCGCATAAGTCCTTTCTAATAAAGACAAATAAATACAAAGGATCATGTCATGTTGTTAATGCAGCTGCAGACGGTCGACACAGATGAGTAACCCGGACTGAAAAGATGAGCTGGGTCTGACTGGGTGGAGTCTTAACACGGCCGGGTTCTGGCTGCTGCAGCTCCTGCTGTCATTGGTCCGTCTGTTCCCCAGGAGACGACAAGGTCACCTTCAACTGGATGTGTGATCAGCTGACCTCCAGCAAACTGTTACGGATGCCGACGTCTGTAAAAACCAACGCAGCAGCGCTTCACTGCTATAAAACAGATACTAAAGCCTTGGAGCTTGTTTTTAACATGCTTATTTAATACAATATACACTGTCAGGGAATCATCGGTTTCCTTTACTGGGTACCATTATGTAGTGAAGACCATTAGAACAGACTATTTTATAGGATGTTTAGTTACAGCTGTGGCTTAAAGAGCAACAGAACAGGTGAAAATTAGTTCTAATCATTGGTGTCGCACTAAAGCTAAAACTTTTTATTCCCAGTTTCTCGTGTGAAATGTTTCTGGATGTCTTTGTCCTGTGTAATAAAGTGAAGATGCAGAGGGCCGCCCACCGCCTGCCGGGGTCTGCTCTGAGCTTTCTGCCTGTGAAAGGCTGCTTTTCCTCACCAGTGACTCTCTGGTGGGGCAACAGTTTAGTTAAACCTCTGCTGAGATTTGCCCCGATATAAATAAAATTGACGTGACGTGTCTTTACGAGGAGCGTTTTTTTTAAAAATTATTTCTGAGAGTTTATTGATCAATCACATCAGTAGCTGCAGCCCTCCTCCTCACCGTGCTGCAGATGTGATGTAGAACTGTACTCCAGGGTGTGTCATGACACCATGACATCACTGTGGGGGCGTGGCTACAGGTGCAGGCCTAGAACTTCGAACCAGAGTAAACCTTAAATCTCAGCCAGGCTTTCAATGGTGGTAATGATTAGAGATCAATGAAACCATAAGTAATAACTGGTATAGCTTCAGATGAATGGGTAGCATGTTAGCTGGCTAACTATACAGCTAGCTTGGTAAGACAGCTGATTGACTTAGCTTAGCAAAATAGCTCAGCTTCAATTCCCTGACAGTGGTCACTGTATTAATGATGCACATAATGTTAATGTCTTAAATGAATCTCTAAAGTCTGTTCCCAAACACTTCACTAACATTTGATAGATAATATTACTGTTTGACTTATTTAATCTTCTACTAACACATTTTAAATACTCTTTCCTTCAGTTTATCTGAGACTCATGACGAGCTTAACAGGCAGCCTGACCTCAAACATTTTATGTTTTAAAACAAGTCCTCATCATCTGTGGTTGTTCAGGAGAAGCTCCAGAAATGTTTCATGGACAAAGAAACTTCTCCTGACTTTCCATCAATAGCTGATTATCAGAGATTGAGACATGAACCGTTCCTTTAAGACAGCAGCAGAACCCAGCACCAGAAGACTTCATATGTTTGACATTTATTGTGACTGTAACCTTCGTCCAGAACGTCCCACCACAGTAAAAATCCAACCAGCCTGTAAAAATCATCCCAGAGGCCTCCTCTTCCACTAACACACCTTTTACACTCCGCATTAAAGACAATGTTTACAAAAAAAAAAGACTGAGGGTTTACTTGTACATTTTCAAAAAAGAAGCATTAGTCACATTAATACAGAAATAAACAAATGGCACATTGAATTCCTAATTTAAAAATAAAGTGGTGCTTGAGGAACTTTCTTACTGAAGAGACAAGTTAAATAAATTACTACCATAAACGTTACATACAAATCTGGAGTAGTATATACAAAGGAGTTATTAGACACAAAAAAATCTACAATTTTATGTTCAACACAGACAGCAGTAGACCGTATCTTACAAAGCAGGGCTGGGTGTGGGTCAGACTGGTTGGAGTGTGGAGGAGAGGACAGTTAAAAAAAAAAAGACACCTTCCAGCTAAACGTCCCGTTTCTCTAAGATTAACAAACTGTACAAACGTCAGCACTGAGGTGAGGTGCTGAACTGAAACACTGTTGTTGTCTGACACACTGGGAACCAGTGGATGTGGCTGGTTTCACTCCTTCTGTCCCAGCGTCATTACTGGAAAATTCTGATATTTTTCTATTTGACTAATGAGTTGTGCTAAGTTTGCCCTCACCACCTTCATCAGTAGAAACACAAGTAAACATATTATTACTATTGTAAGGAAACATTTAGGAATATTTATATTTTAGCAAATTCTCCTCCATCTGATACGAAATAAAACATTTACCATTTTATGTGGCTGAGCAGTTTGAGCCTCCTAAAACTTTACAAATTAACTTCAACGTCACAGAAATTATTTCAGTGTCTAAACCAGGACTTCTCAACCTTTTGTTAAATACTGACAGTAAAAAAAGACAACATTATAAAAACAGGAGATAAAATAAACTCTGTCTGCCATTATGAATCCACATCTTATGTAATCAGGGTATTTATTCACACTTCGGAGATTTTCCCAGCACTTTTCATTTAAAAAAAACACCCATGTTTACCTAACGGTGACGAAACAGAACACACTGCAACAAGGTAGAGATTTGATGATGATGGTGTTATTGTTGCAGTGATACATATTGTTGACAATTGTTAATTCTGTGAATTTATTTTAGCCCATTTAGATATTAAAAAAATAATGACTATCTTTGAAAATGCCCAAAAAAGGTCACTTTAAAGTTTAATCTACACGATTTGAAGCACTAGTGCCTCTGCTGTCCACTAGATGGCAGCCTTGTGTTTGGCTGGTCGCCTCTGTCTGTTTGTCTTTAAAGAAATGTAATCTTTCTGGATGTTTTAGTAGAATCTATTTACCTGTTTTTAGCTGAATCTTGTTAAATATGAAATGATAAGCAATAAGTGAGTATTTCTAAAGATTATTGGGTTACATGCTAATTAGCTGACTCAGATATTTAGCAGGTAACTACAGGAGCTAATGTAGGAGCTACGTTTGGTGTTTAAGTCAGACTCTGAGACGAGCATTTGAAATAATTTCTATAAATATATATTCATTATACTTTTGTCAGTAAACGTAACTCCATCAGACTGAAGGGAGGAGGTGAGAGCAGCGTTAGCATGACCCAAAGTCATCATGTAATGAGAAAAATACCTGAACTGTCTTTTACAAACATCCAGTCTGTGACACTGTGACGAGTCCATCACTTAAAACTGCAGTCTCTCTGAAGCATCCCATAATATTGTTGTTCCTCTTCCAGATCTCCTACAGATTTCCTTCTGAATGTTCATAGTGGTTGTACGGATTAAAACACAGGTGAGGACCAGAGTGGTGAGGGAAGTGTTTTCTACTTTTGTAAACAGTTCAAGTTCAGCGACTCGACCCTCCATCCCTGACGGACTCGATCTCCTGGTTTGATCTCTACGACTGCTTCGTGTCTTTCACAGTAAATCATCATCGCCTGCTGAGGACAGGCGATCAGCGTTGATCTCTTTCTGCTATAAATTTAAGATTCTGGAAAACAAAAAAAAAGGAAATCCTTCATGAACCGTCGAGGACCCTACATCCACTCTCCTCCCAGCTGCTGAATCCTAAAACGTCCCCTGACGATGAAGGGCAGCATCAGGCAGTGAGGACTGGAGGGAAGCGCGTGTTGTTTGGGTCCTTCTCCAGAGCCGTCCTGCACACAGCTGGACTGCAGCTCCTCCGTCATTCCTCCCCCGGTGTCTCAACAGGTAAGTGGGGGTGAGCAGGTTTGTGTTTGCAGGTGGAGGGTCTGGAAAGATCTTCATGCCGGTCTGAGCTGCAGGACGCCTCATGCTGTAATATGCATTGTGCACACAGTGGTCTGAGGGGGAGGTGAGAGGCTGCAGCTACATGGTGAGACGACAGCAAGTGGTTCTTCAGAGATGTTTTTTGTTTTTTTTCTTTTTTCATATTTTTATACCAAAAACACAGAAACGTTGTGACTCAAGATTAATAGTCCAACACCAGCGAACAGAACAAAGGCCCCTCCCCTCCCCTCCCCGTTGGGCTGGGATCAATCGGCAGGGATGTCCGTCGGGCGCCGCGGCGCTGCTCCATCATTCCTCGTGTATTTCAAGAGTCCTGCCTGGTCTCTAGGCGTCTGACAGGCAGCTCTGAACACTGTCCATCCACAGCTGTGCATTCAGGCTGTCCTGGGCACAGAAGTTGTACACTCGTTTGGTCGTCTTGAGCTGAAAGGCAGGAGAGGAATTAGATGCAGCTGTCTGCACACACAAACTCTGCATTTGTTCTTTACATTATCCTTACGTGCTTCAGACTGCAGACATTTTTAAATCCTATTTCTTTGAAATATTCACATGAGGACAAACTACCAATTTTCTTCTGTCTAATCTCTACGATTTGGAAGTAATGGTGCATCACACACAACATGACGGTGATGTCGGAGCGAGCAACGCATCGCCTCACATCATGTGATCTGATGGGGGAGCAGGAAAGAAAATGGACACAGAGGAGATGTAACAACGTGCTAAAGCTTCAGAGTGACATGGGTTGTCTGTTCTAATGTTAGCCTCAAGGCTCGAATGTTTCTTGTTGCTAGGCAGCACCATCAGCAGCTCTGGTCTGTCTCTCACTGTCTGTTGTGGTCCCGCTCAGAACAAACTGATGTCAAACAAGTCTGATATTAATCAGGGTGGAGTTTGGTCTGAGAGCAGACCGGTTTCACACTGGATGTGTGAACCTCTCACATTTGGGTGGTATGAGGTTCTAATCCATACAGGACAGTCATCACCGACCTCCCCTTTAAAAACCAAACTATCCCTTTAAGTGGTGGTGAACTCACATCGAAGAAGGCTTTCTCCTCGATGTTTTTCGGCGCTCCCATGGCCGGCGTTCCTGGAATGACAGACTCCACTTCGGCCAGCTCAATCACCCCTTTACATTCCTTGTCCTGCCTGCTCTCGTAATACCTCAGCTGGGGACAGAATGATTGACACATAAACGTCTTAGTAGTTTAGGCCATAAAGCATTATTTTGCTCTTGTTTTATTCTATATTATAATTTGTGGGTATGAATGTTCAATCGTTGCAGTTTCATCTCTTACCTGGTGTTTGGTCTTGTCCAGCACAAACCACCGTGGTTTCCATGGTTTCAACAATGCCCCTTTCTTAAACAGGATGCCTTCAAAACTCCTGATGGGACAAGTCAAAATACATTTTAGAGACTGATGTTTTCTCTGACATGGATTCATATTTAACCACAGATGCATAATAAAGTACAACTGCTGGTTCGTCACTGTCTGATGTCAGTGACACATAATGTGGAAAATCCACATTACAAATGTGTGTCTCCTGTCAGTTCTGTTTGCTCAGCCTCTCTCCGGTGTGGTGGCTACAGACCTGTTCTCGCTCTCCGTGCTCTGGAACTGGCTGTACAGCGTGCTGGTGCTGGTCCGACCGGCAACAGGCGTGGAGGTGGCGCTGGCCTCGCATTCCAGAGCCAAGTTGATGGAGGAGCCCACGCCGCTCTCCTGCAGGTAGACGCCCTGAGAGCGGCGCTGGTGGCTCAAGTTGGACGACATCAGCAAGGAGCTGGAGAAGGACAGCTGGGGAGGAAGGACAAAAAGCTTCAGAGAGTTTAAATCGGCTCCAGAATAATATATAATGACTTCTTTTAAAGTTTAGCTGCATCCATAAAACAGTGGTGCTGAAGATGGGCTTTATTTGTCTAGTCATCACAGTGGCTGCATTATTCTCTTAGACCACAAGGTGTCAGTGGAGAACATTGTCTTCATCTTTATATTTGCTCTGGTTCACATATACTGAGCAACAGTAGAAACACATCTTTTTTATGTTATTCCATCCTGTTCATATTAAATATCAAAGGTAAATTGTGGTTCACACATCTTTATTCACCCTTTAGCCATACAGAAAAATCGGTTTTGTGCAAATTAGTGGTTTTTGCCTTCGTGTTTACAAGTCAAAAAGTGTGGATGGTGAGACAGAGAACAACAACAGTCAGTAACACAAGCCTTTTTCAAGTTGTCAGGACACAACAACTCCGTGGGTTAATCAGTGCAGCATTTGAGCTCAACAGTAACTATAAGATGTATTTATTTTTTGCTCTGAAATCCCAAACCCATCGGTCTCACCTTGCTCTCCAGTTTGGTCTCAGTCCTCTGCGTGGTCTTGATTTTATCCCACGTCTCCTTCCACCTCTCCGACGTCTGGCCGAGCTCCGCCTCCAGACTCTGCAGGTCGTGCAGCAGCTTCGTGATGGCGTCAGGCACCGTCTTGCTCAGGCTGTCGTAACACGGCCACACGATGCATCGCTGTGACTTCGGGCCGCTCGAGTCGGGTTTGTCCGGCGTCTCCTCTGCCACGCGTTCCTGCCGACCCCTCAGCTCCCAGTCGTAGGAGGGCCCCTCTGACAGAGTCTCCTCCATGTAGAAGTCCCACACCTTCAGGTTAGAGATGAAGGCGTATGGCCGCAGCACCTGGAACACACAACTCCTTTGTTTCACTGGTCTAAATAAGTCTAAATAAGCTTTAATGTGTTAATTATTGGCTGGTTTGTTCATGTTGTGTCCCCTGCTGTGGTCTCACCTCGTAGTCTTCAGGAGAGAACATGTAGTTGTAGAAGATAGGAGTTTTCTTGCTGAGTCTGTCGATGTAGTCCCACACAGACTTACACACCTGGGGGCTTTTCCTCTCACCTTTCTCCTCGTACAGCACTCCTGCTCACACACAGGTCAGACACACACACACTGTATCCATGACTGTTTCTGAAGCCGTTACTCAACATGAGCAAAAACACCCTCTACACTAAGACACATCTTTACCCAGCTCTATGCGCTCGTAGTCGGAGTCGAGCAAGAAGGTGCGGAAGCGGTTGGACACATAGTGGTAGGCCAAGAACTTCAGGTAGTACTGACTGAACTCAAACTCCATGGGGAACTGGAGGTGGATCTGAGGGAGGAGGGACAGAAAGTTAGAAATGGGTGATGACAGCCATCACACACATGCTTCCATTTATCCCACATAGTGTGTCTGCATACGTGGATAAATTCATACAGACACGGAAATTAAAATTAGGTTTTTTCTGTCAATTTGTCTTCCCACTGTAAAGTATGTGAGGTTAAATTCACCTTGCTATCTGCTAATGAAGACATTCTGGTAGCAGGGAAACAAACAGATTCCTCATTCTACATGTATGTAGTTGGATGACGCATCTCTTCTTCCTCCCACTGAACAAAAATGAAGCTAAATATGACTTTGTGGTGGTGATGTCATTTTAAGTCAGTCTGCTCAGCAGTGATCGGGACGAGTTCCCATCCGTACACCAGCATGAGGGCTCAGCTGTCGATCGTGATGGTGACATTTTTGTAGTTTCAAATAACCAGTTAAAACCAAACTTCTCAGAACAATCAACACATGAACATCAGTGTGATAAGAACCAACCACAAGGACAGTTTGGCCCCTCTCTACCATGGAGGGGAAGGGTTATGAGCTTTACTGCAGTCTGCCACCAGGGGGCGATCAAGATGTTTGGGATCTTTATTTACAGTCTTTATCCACCTTCTCCCTGCACCTACTCTTTAACAAGGTTTGCATACAGCACAGAGACTGAACAGAAAGCGTTAAAAACAACAATGTGGTCATGGACAGCAGTGTCACAGGCAGGGGGCGGGGTCAGAACTCTGAGACCACTGAGTCTAAATGAAGCCACACTTCCTGCATGTGATAAGACGGTAGAACACACGTCACCGATAAGCAAAACAGGAAACAGAGTCAGACTCACAGGTAAACAAATGCACACACAGCATTACATTTATCTATACACACAGAGGTATAGGAAGAGGAAAGATAAACAGGACTGCTGGCCTTCAGTTCTGTCATTACACTCTGCTTCTAGTGTAGTCAAGGATGAATCAAAGGGAAAAGTGCTATATTTAAATAGACCTACTGTTATTAAGTCTGAATCTGATATTTAAATGTGCAAAAAAATCATTTGCATGGCAGCGATGACAGAAATAAAGCTGTCCACCTAAAAAGATGTTTGATTTTCTACAAGACAGAAAAAGCATTCTGTCAATACTGTCCGTCTGCTGCATTTCTGTGGAGACAAAAGGCTGAAGTCTCACAGTCACCTCATCAGACCCACCTGGTGTACACAGTCGAGGAACTGCAGGAAGACGGGGGTGAAGCCACTGCTCTGGCTGCCCAGCGTCTGAGCCCCGCGGTGACTGAACCTGTGGCCGAACGACAGCCATTCCTTCTCCACCAGCAGCCGGAAGCCGTCAAAGGTTCGGTAGTATGGGTCAGACAGCAGCTGCACCAGGGACACCACCTGCACACACACACACACACACACACACACACGCACACACACACAGTGTCACGCTAGGCCTCGCTCAGAGAACAGCTTTCAGCCATTAAGTTTCTGGGTGTCAAACCTGAGTGGTGACGTCCCAGCCGTCCTCCAGGCTGACCATGACCGACGAGCCTGTGTCCAGAAGCTCCACCACCAGGACGGACACCTGCAGCACCCTGTGCAGCTGGAGACACACACACACACAGACACAAGTCAGTATAAAACACCCACAGGAGCCGAAACAGTAAACGTACTGCTGAGAGCACTAACCAGAGCCATCCACTCAGAGTCCTCCAGGCAGCGCTGGAAGCTCATGTTGGGGTCAGACGTCAGGGAGCTCGGCACACAGGCCTTCATCAGCTTCTTGAAGCTGTTCTTCACCTGCCGCACGTCACACACCTCGATGGGAACCACCTCCCACTGCTGGAACGAGTCCTGCTTCCCTCCCTGAACACAAACACAACCTCTTACTGCTAACATCCAAACACTTTCTCCTTCCTGTGGAGTTCATTTGCTAAACATTGGTTTTTTTTGCAAGCCCTTAATCACAGGTAACATTTAAGTTAGTGTGTCACTGGTTACCTTGAGCTGGGCCTTGTCTCCGATAATGTAGAGGTAGGCCTTGTGCTGGCGGAGGAACAGCGCCTCAGTCAGCCCTCCGTTTGGCTGTGGAGACTCTTTCCCTGCCAGACGTGTCCCCACTTCTGGATTGTAGGCACTTAGACGCCCGCTGCCACGGATACTGCCCCACTTACCTGTGAGACAGACAAAGAAGAGTCCTCAGAGGAAGCATGACGCAACAAGTGAATCATCAAACGTCACATGGAAGCCCTTCCCATGTTAAACAGCCATTAGAGACTGTTTAACCACAGCTACTAGCAGCCATGCTGGCAAACGAGGCAGAAACAACTGAAAACTCCACGACAGCTACGCTCTGATGACCCAGAGTTGACTCTGGTTGCTGTTGACATTCAACAGAGAGGAGAAGAAGAAGAATCAAACAGCATGCACACACTGCAGCTCTCTGAGCGTCACAAACAATGATTAAAGACCATTAGTCCGTTGAGACACAAGGCTATCACGAACCACGGTAAACACAATGACGCTACTGGGGACGAGATCTGATTGGTTAGACAGGAGTGCAGGGAGGGGGCGGGGCCTACTGTACCTCTGGGAGGATTCCTGGCCTTGCCAGACGCTTTGGGTTGAGAGAGGGAGATGACTTTCGCCCTTTGACCCAGTGCTGAGGTCAAATGAGAGACGGCCAGTTAAACACAACACCACACAGTGGAGATGGTTTCAACACACGCACACACACACACACACACATACAGACGCACACGCAGGTGTGTCTCACCTCCTCTGCTGAAGGTTCCAGGAACATCCTCCTTGGTGCCCATCACCTGCTTCATCAGAGCACCGATCTTGGGCTGCCTGAGCTTATCTGAGGAGTCTGTGGACAGAAGCAAGCATCAGTGCAGCTCTTCTAACAGCAGTGTGTGTGTCTGTGTGTGTGTGTGTGTGTTAGCTAGTCCACCAACCCGAGATGCTCATGTGTGTGGAGGTGAAGCCGCTGAGTGTGTTCCTGCCGCTGCTCTCGTTGTAAGAAGGCATGGAGCTGATGATGGCCTGCAGGTATTTCTCCTGCTCCAGACTAGTGGAGTCTGCCTGAGAGGGGACTGCAGAGAACACAACACATGACACCATGTTTCAGCAGCCATGTATATTTGAGGAAATGAGCGGATGTGTGTATGATGCAGGGGAAACCCGAAAAAGAACGAGCAACATTCCCATTAATAAAAAGACGCAATAGAAACTGGTCATCGTTTCTTACCTGCAGCAGGTGCGTTCGGGGACTTGAAGAAGCCCACCACCCCCTTTGCGTGGAGGCCTGCAGACCGCAGCAGGACGGCCTTGGTTCGTGAATTCCTCCAGCAAACCACAGGGAAGCGGTTCTGTCGGTAGCAGCGGCAGATTCTCTGGATGGTCGTGTCTGGGATGCTCTGAGGCACAATCAGCAGGCCGGGGTAGCTGTGACACACACACACACACACACACACACTTATATTAAGCCCTGAGGAGATACTGTCCTCCCACCTCTCACCCCTCAGCTCTGAGTGTAGTGCCGTATCTCACCTCCTGCAGACGGTGTACATGCGGTTGACAGTTGAAATCCTGAAAGGCTCATTCTTCGAGCGCGTCAGGCTGTTACTGAGCGTGCCCAGACCCAGGCGCTGGTAGTCGCGACAACAGGCCCGCTCCACAACGTTGCTCATGGTCTGTCTGTCCGATGAGCGCATGGTGGAGGAAAGGGTGAGGGAGCTCTGGTCCACTTCCTCTGAAACTGCGGAGGCACACAGGAGAACTTAACACATTCCAGAACTAACATGGCTGCAGCGAGGCTACAGGTGAGCACAACATGAAGCAACGTTGCTCCACGACAGAAAGAACATAAAGGTGTGGTTACCTGAGATTTCATCCTCATCCAGCTCGGACTGGAAGCTGCTCCTGTTCTCCCAGGTGGGGGGTGCGTACTTCTTCCTGGTCACATACTGTCGGCCGATGGTCTTCTTGGCGGTCCTCACCAGGTTTTTGGAAAGCGTCCTGACAAAGACAGGGAGAGAGAAAGAAAGGGGAACACTTTAAAAATGCATCACTGAGCTAATTCTACAGCATATCCCATTCAGAGTCACATGGCACACAAACGTGCATTTAGATTTGAAGCCGAGTACGACTCCAGCTCACAATGAGCCGATTTAACTCGGTGTCGTCTCAGTGCATAATCGACAGCCATGAATTCACTGGTGTGTTGCTAGTTTAGCATGCCACAAGACCGGAGTCAGACTTAATATGTCTGAATGGGGCTTCTTTAGCACACATACACAGTGAGGAAATGGGAACAACAGGGACCATGAAACGGCTGCCACATTTTCCACTGCTGAATTATTCAAAGGCTTTTCTCATGCTCCTTTCATTCACCACAAAAAGTGTGTGGTCGGGGGGGGGGGGGGGGGGGGGGGGGGGGGGTGAGATGCTGAGACTTTGAATAAGCTAAGGCATTTACGAAAGCACTGATCAGAAAACTAACCTTAGGCTACATAACATCTGTTAAGAGATTACTCCTGTGGTAACTTTGACTCAAAGTATGATTAAAAACCAGGAGGAAAGATTATATCAACTTTATAAGGATCTTCATCATGAACTGTGAGGCTCCAACCTCCAATCCTACAGCAGGTTAATGCAAAGTGAGGCATGTTTTTACACTCATGGATTAATGCATGTCTTGTACATGAATGCACAAGAATCTCATAACATGCAACACTTTAAAATGAATCCCTGCTTGTGTTTCTTGAGGTGCAGTAATGTTCAGTAAACACAGTGTTCATACAACCAGTCATAAACTGTAGTTTACAGACTAATATACTTTAGCAGAGTGTTTGTGCAGGTTTTCAAGGACCATCAGCTAAGAATAGCGTCAAAGAGGGTCATAGTCAAACAACTCAAGGCAGTCAGCTGTCAGATTGGTCCAATAGTTTTCAAACTGGGGGGCAGGTCCCTCTGGGGGACATGGTGGTCATGGACAACCAGGGGAAAAGTATGGAGTGAAACTAAGGCTGACTTTACACTGAAAGACTTCTAAAGAGATTTCACTGTCGCAGACAAATTTGCAATGTCTTAATAAAATCATGATAGTTTAACCAGAGCTGCTCCTGTCATCTGGATCGTTAGGTGTAAAGTCATCATGAAACTCAGTCTGAGCTGTCTTAAGATGGTCATTTTCTCATAATGTTCAACCACGTGAACATTATCAACAACCAACAGGTGCTCTCTCTCCAGCACCAAAGCAGCAAACTGGGGTAGATAAGGGGGAAACTGGGAGCCTCGATTCTCTTCAACGGTGGAAAAAGGAGAGAAATTGGAGTAGTGGAGAGAACAAGAACGTCTGTCTGACGTGTCCTCCCTCTGGTACCCTGGACTCCTTATTTTTGGCAGGTGTTTCAGTACAAATCACCACCATGTTCTCTAGCAGCTTTGAAAGGCATACCACACTTTACCTAACTGAGTGACAACACGTTCAGAGGCTTTGCATGAAACACCTGTACACTGGTTCCAACAGGATCACCTTTCTTCTGGTCAGCGTGAGGAGCAACCAGAGTTTTACACGTTTTACATCAAGACCGCACACATTACACCAGCTGTGCTCATAGCAATCTGCTGATTACATTACGCAACCAGCAGAGGATCGACTGTCTAACAAAATACTGACCCTGCCCAGAAAGCAAATATCAACCTGAAAGACAGTCAAAGATATTAATTTATTCAGTTTGAAACGAGCCTTTTACCGCTTAGGTTACACAATGTACTGTAACTGCATGTGACCTTTAGCCTGGTAAAATATCGGGTGACAAGCTTGAGACAAGCTTGAGCTTGAGATGTAAATGAATAAATATGAGAGCAACAGCTGTTACAGATGTGAAGCCTCATCTGTGTCACCTGGTGAATATCTGACCTGCATGATGTAACAGGGTCAAAGGTTACCTTAGCCTGTCTCGTTCTTCATCAGCATTGTGCTCATGCTGCTGATGGATGGTGGTAATGATATATTCATTAGTTCTACATAGATGACTCCTTACTTTAGTGACTGGTTCTTGTCCTTGGTCTTGTGCTCCACCACCATCTTCCCACTCTGACCCACAGTGAAAGCGAAAGTGCCCTGGACGTGCTGAGGATAGCGCAGCTTGTGCATGTGCTTCCTGAAAATCTCAGCCAGGTCTGATGCGACCTCCTCATCAAACGCGATCTTCATAAGCTGCAGATGGACAGAGTAAACAGTGAAATGAGAGAAAAAGAACACAAAGAGGACAGTGGTTATTTGTGGTAGGTGTTGGGCATGGAGGACTACCTGGAAGGTGCAGGACCGGAGCTGTAGCCCCTCCTGGACATACTGGTCCATGGGTAAATTGACTGAGATCCTCTTCTCCTTAGTCAGAGAGGCGATGGGGAACGAGCGAGTCACCACCTGCTCTCCCACTGCAGGAGGAAAACACACAGACAAAGAGTAGGGTTTAGAGGACCCACATGGAAATGAGGAGAAGCGCAAGCCTTTCAAAGTTGTGTGCGTATGTGTTTGTGTGTCATATCTCACCCAGTGGGTCGGTGGGCGTGCCCTTGAAGATGAGCCGATAGGTGGTGAGGAAGATGGCGCCCTCGGCAGGGAGCAGAGGTGGACCTCCCATCAGGCCTGTTGCCTCCTCTCGGCCGTCAGGGATCAGATGGACCCGCATGGCGTCCATCACCAGCTCCTCACCAGGTAACAGTGTTGGCCTCAGCAGCTTGGGCTGCACACGGACAGAAAGAGAAGAGGACAGGAGGAAGATAAATGATGCTGCTGTGCAAAAAGGATGAACTGTGAGGAGAAAATGGAGAATTCAGACATGGGAGCTAATGTGGAGAGTCACTACTGTCAACGGAACAGAAGGGTCCCTGCACTGTTTCCACTGGTTGTTTACATATTTGATCATCTGACACTTAAATATATTATCTATTTTATTCTTATTTATTATATGCAGTTTAAACTGTGTCCAAACTGTAGACTGGTTCAGTATTTTTGTGTATTATAAACGAGTGTGTTGATATTTTGTACAGTGTCATTCTTGATTCTAAATAGGAATCTATAGGCTTTCTCAAAACAACATGTCATGTGATTTAGACAGTGACAATGAGGTTATCTTATTTTATATTACTTATTCCCAGGGGGTGAAGTGGGATTTGAAGGTGGGACAACCCTAAATTCCATTGTAGAAGTAAGAGCCTGACTAGGTCCAGATAAAATATGTAATTAAATGAATATTTTTGCCCCAAACCACACAAAAAAACTAAATTCAAAAGTAGTAAAAATTCACTAAATTATTAAACATTAAAAGGACGCTGAGAATCGAACTCAGGCCATCTGCATGAGCGCCAAGGAATTGATTTATTTATTGAAGATTGTTCCGGCCCAGGCAGCACGGTGGTGCAGTGGGTACCGCTGTTGCCTCACAGCAAGAAGGTCCTGGGTTCAAATCCACCAGAGGATTTGTCTTCCTGCCACCACCAGAAACATGCAGTAGAGGTGAACTGGTGACTCTAAACTGACCGTAGGTGTGAATGTTGTCTTTCTATGTGACCCTGTGATGAACTGCTGACTTGTCCAGGGTGAACCTCGCCTCCCACACAAAGTCAGCTGGGATAGGCTCCAGCCCCCGCCCCCCGTGACCCTACACAGGATAAGCGGCTACAGAATGAATGAATAAATGTTCCGCCTCATTTGAACCCATAGTCATTTCTACAGCACATGCATGACAGATGAGTGAAGTCTATGATACCTTTATTTTATCTTGTTTGTTTTATATTCTAATTGTCTGGTTCCCAGAAAAAATCAGGAATCAGAGTGGAAAACAAATCAGAAAATAATTTCTGTGTAGCTGCCAATTTATAGACACCAGTAAACAATTAACTATTAAACTAAATATTAAAAATTATATTCACAGGTTTTGCCATGACAAAACTCCAAAACTCCACCCAGCAGTATAATGAAGCTGCACAATGATCCATGGTGATGCTGATCACAATACTGGTTACCATTATCCATCTATGAAATGGCAACATGCTGCACTAAATATAACATGACCCAAAAAAACAAACAAACCCAAAACACTCCACTCTTCAGTCTCATGCTTCCACAACATGCTGAGGTTACTGGCTGGATGACCTGCACTGTTTGAGAAGGTTAGAGCCACTATAGTGACATTAATGAATTACTGTTGTTGAACACATGTCAGTGGTTGGAGAGGTGGGATCTCAGCAGAGATAATATCAGAGATAAAAATGACAAATGACAAATATACAATTAGGAACGTGTAATAATATTCATTTGTATGTTCATTCCATATTTCCTATCAAAACAAAGACTGGCTTGTTTTGAACAGTCCCAGGACAGAAGGTCTGTGGGCAGCTGAGCAACAAATTGAAATATGACCCTTTGTCCTCTTACATCACTTCCTGCCCCTCAGTGAGGCCTGGAGAGCTTCCTAAAGAACTCCATCTCTGGTAGGAAATGAATTACAAATATGCTAACCTGTTTTGTAATCTGTTACACAACACCGAATGCACACATGTCCACAATCCAGCTGCAGTTACACAGTGGGAAAAGGGCAGGGTTTCCTCTGTGGCCATTTAACTGCTTAGATCCCAACAGTCGTGAAGGGAACACAATTGTTTTTGTGCGTTAGCTCAGCCCACACTCTCACATCCACAAGGACATAAACTTGCATGCTGCAAAAAATGCTGATGCTACATTGTGAGAGCAGAGGCAGGAGATCAAGTCTTTAGTGAGATTACAAAATACGTCACAACTAACAGCACCCTTCACACTGAAGGCACTCGGCTCAGCAGGACCTCAGAGACCGGAACGGAACAACGAGGGAGAGCAATCACCCAGCATGCACTGCTCAGGCGTGCAGTGAGTCACACGGTTCTGTCTCTGGTGGACAGACATACCTGCCATGACACTGTGAGGCTGAGCTGTAGGGATTGGTGGAGAGGGGAGTGGGCGGGAGTGGCTGGGGTTCTGCAAGGCCTTTGTCCAGTGGAACGTAAAAAAAGGAATTGGTTACCTTTTGGATCGGAGGCAGTCTCTTACTCTCCCTGTGGACTGCGTCCAGCGTCTCGATGTGCATCTGAACAATATCTGTGGAGAAAGACAGAGAACGGGACAGATGTTTGGTGTTACGCTCTCTGTGGTTCAGACAGAGGTCAGGGACATGATGCATCTCGATGTCTCCTTACCCGGGATCATCGTATGGAGAGCCTTTAGGTGCTCGTTGGTCACGCCGCTCTCGTTACACACTTTGTCTACGAAGCGGTTAATGAAGCGCACCACAGAGTTAGCCACATCTGAGCTCTCTGCGTCTTCAAAGCCGCTCTCTGTGTCGTAGCTTTCCGCCATGCTGCCTGCAATACTGCAAGACAAGACAACTGTTCACAACATTTATTCTTGACAACATGAGAACTAAATAAAGCAGCTGAACACAGTGGTGATGATGTATACATTTAGATTTATTTCAATCTTTATGGGCTGAATGAAAAGCTAACGTCCCGTTTGATCCCAGTTCCTCTGACTCACTATGTGGTCAATATGTGTTTATTCAACCTGTTGACTGCCATCAGCCTATCAGCAACTAAGCCATAGTTCACCAATATCAGCGTCTGATGTTAATCAGTCGTGTTGTTCTGGTACATCATTAGTTACCGACTCATCACATCGCTGGCTCTTTGTAATGCTGTCTAAGTAATTTAAAAATTCTCACTGAGTGATTGATAAATTTGTACCATCGAATTTGTGCTTTTTCAAAGATGGTGGAATGAATGTTTGCAGGATGTCTTTCCAAAATAAATGGGGAATTAATAACAGAAACAAAATAAACCACAACAAAATAGAAAATTAGTGTCCAAAGACACAGATGTACCCGCTACTGGGAAAACTCTATTTGTGCTGATGTGGATAGACCATAAACATAACTGAGATAAGACTGAAAGCATTTGTAAATGATCCCCGTTTGAACTCAGCACCAAGATCAGTTTAACTCTTCTTCTTCTTTTTGACAGGCTAAACACTGCTGCCTCTAGCATTTAGAATTGAGTACTGCACATGCTCAATTGAACTCACAGCCATCACCAGCAATTAAATGAGTTAAAATAATTCTTCTCTTTGCTTAAAAATAAGCAAACTGAAGAAGTCAATTCCAAGATGCACACCTTTAGGGTTCATACAAAGCATGTGTGAAATTTCATTGAATTCTGTTCAGCGGTTTTTAAGGAGACGTGGACAGAAACCTGTTACATGCAGATGGACAGACAAGGTAACCCTACATGGCCCCTATGGCAGGAGCATACAGACATCAGTATGGACCCATCCTAATCAGGGCATCAGATACTCTCTCTAAGGCCTTAACTCTCTGCACCACCAGCTCAGAGTAAATGTGGAACTTGTTTGCATTTAACATATTCCCATCTTTGAATAACAGGAAGAAACAATTTTCACTTAGCAGATCACTGACAGCAGGTTGTTTATGATGACTTAGAGTCAAGAGATCATCAGAATGAGGTCAGATGTTGGGATTTAAACAAAGGTGCATCTTCATGGATATAAAGAGATGGTGAATTAAACAAATATTTCTACATTTCAAAGGAATACTGTCATAAAAAGTCTACTGAGTTTCAAAATAAAGTTTTCTTTTCTGTTAGGGGTATAAAAGAGATTTAATTTAAAGAAAATAAAACAGAAAGTAGGACAGCATTAAACAACATTTAGTGGAATTGTGTCATGATGATATGAACATGATATACAAAGCTGTCTTAATTTAGGATTTTCAGCAAACCTTTTAACTACAAGCTGATTAAAGTAGTTGTTTCACAGTTTGATCTGATGAAATCCATAATCACAACGAATATTGAAGATAAGATAAGCTTGTTTCCACCTTTTAAACTCTGATCCCATACGTCCCTCTGAGGGCTGCTGTTGGTACCTGTTTGTGACGTAGCTGTTGCTGACGCTCTCCACGTCTCCGAGGCCAGAGCTCCTCAGCAGGCGGTTCTTGCTGGTGTCCAGCGGCAGCAGCAGGTAGCTCATCCTGTTGGCGTAGTGGATGGCCTGGCTGAACACCGTGCTCTCCTCCTTCTGCACGCGTTCCGCCTGCATCTCCTTGCAGAGTGTCGGCCACAGCCGGTTCTGCTCCGATGCCAGCTCCAAGGCGCTGATTTTCCTCCCGCTGCCTGCTGCTTCCTGCTGCTCCTGGCAAAGAATCAAAGGAGGCTCATGAATCATTCATCATCCCAAGACCTGAGTGACACTCTGCTCAGCAGGGTGGGAGACTGGCTCATTCACCAACGGCTTTTGTGGCAGATTTTCCACCCAAAAACTTTTTACAATCTGCAACACCGTCATTCATCATGTCTTAGTTCACTTTGGTGACATATCGAGTGCAACGGAAGAACTCACAGAGTTATTTTGCTGCTCTCCCTCCTCTGTCTCCAGGTACAGAGCTCTGATGTGGTTCTGGACGTCGCTGTAGAACATGGACTCCCAGAACTGCATGGTGGTCCACACCATGTGCTCCTGGACACAGCTGTAGGCAAACTGAGTGATGCCTGCGCCCAGTTTCTGTCAAACACAAGAAGACACTTTGGTGAGGAGGAAAGAACACTTGAAATGTCTGAATGTAAGGAAATAGAGTATAAACACACAGTGAACTGGAAAACCATGAGTGGACACTGGATCTTTACAGACTTAAATGGGTTCTTAGGCTGAGTTTCCCATGTGGAAAGACTTTGGTGATGCTGGTTATGAACTTACTCTGCAGAAGGCTGTGACCAGTGGAAGGAGTGCAGCGGCAATACCATGTTCATCAATATGCGAGCAGTCCTAGATAGAAACAACAAGGAATAAATGACAGCTCCAAACATCTGAGACTAATTATTTGACTATTCACTGTCCTCCTCTTTACACTGTCCATCTTTAAACAGCAACTGTCCATCTGTAAGTCTAGTGTTTCTAATGTGTGCTATCAACTGTGTGCTAATTTGTGCAATCAAAGACAATGACGCAAGCATTTAAGCACATATTGGGAAAATAATTCTTAAATCTTTTCATACAAATGTACTCGTTTCCTGCTGTGTTGGCAATAATTTTGCACATCTTAAGTAAGGTTTCCCACATTTTTTTCTCTTTTTGTTTTCAGGAGGTGAACTTTTGCAGTGCAGGTGATTTGCAGTAGCTTTGGTGATGTTTTCTTTCCAAGCTTAAATTTGACATGGTGATTACGTGAGGAAGTAGTCTCATTTTGAGCTAATCTATTTATTCTAATGCTATTCTAGTATTTGCAGGCTCACCTGTAGGGTGCAATTCATCATTCGGACAATGTAGTCAAACTGCTGGTCATCCAGCACGGCTCGGTTCTGCAGGACGTGCTGATTGAGCTCCTGTGTCAAACAAACGCGTGCTGCCCGACCCTTCAACGCCCGTAGTACAGCTGGCATGAGCTAGAGGAGATGAAAACAAGCAGAATACAAACCAACAACATGAAAATAGGAAAATAACACATTTTTAAAACTTCTCAGGGGACAACACACTTAAAAACTATGAAGAGTGTTTTGTGTCTTAGACACAGTGCAGTCAGTGTGCTCACACAGGGAATCGTCACTCTTACCTTCTTGGCCTCCAGCATCTTGTTCTCAAAGATGTAGGTGATGCAGTTCCTCACCACCTCCAGCCTACGGGCGCTGTTAGCCATTACGTTGCCGTTCCTGTCCACGATGTCTCCTGTGGATGGGGAGGAGAGATCAGACACTCATTCATCACTCTCTCGACCCCATTGAACACACACTGCGAGACAGGCTGTCTGAGTTCACACAGTGGAGACGTTGAACACTTTGTCAGGCGTTTAAAACGAGACCGATCTAAACCTAATTCAAACACTAACAGTCTCAGCCCTCTGCTCACCCAGTGGGGGCCCAGATGGCACCATGCCCTTGAGCTCCGCCTTGACCACAGGAGGCGCAGTCCTTAGTTTGGCAACAGCATGGTCGATGAAGAGCTGCACTGCGACTTCGTCGAGCGCGGGGAAGGGCCTCTGATTCTGTGCAGCGTTCTGTTTGTTTTCTGACGGCCGTGTCACTTTGTGCATCGCCACGGCAGGGTAGGGATTCTCCTAGAGGGGGGGAAAGAGAGAGAGAGAGAGTGAAGAGAGGACAAAGAGGAAAACAGGTGAGATAAGGAATACAAAGAAACAACAGAACAAAAAGAGAGCTATAAGAGAGAGGGATATGTCCATGGCTTGGTAAGAGAAAGAAAAATGAAAAGAAAAGACAAACTGGGTGTTAAAGTGAAGGAGAGAGTGTCACAAGAAGAGTCCTGTGAGAAAGAAAAAGGATAGAACAGGACTGACAGGAGTTCATTTCATTGGAGAGCATACATTTTTGAAGAGCTGCTCAGCCAGCTCCTTCACATGGTTCAGGACTTTGTGTGGACAGGCCTCCTCTTGTCGTATCCTCTCCACATGATTGGCTACCAGCTGTGGAAACAGGACAAAGAAGTAATGTCAGCTTAAATACCAGCATCAACCTGAACCACGTACTTTTTAATGACCTCCAGTTAAGACAATTCATCTTTTATAAACTGAAGGCAGGACGGGACTCAGTAGAACACATACCTCAACCAGTCTTTTATCAAATCAAACCCTAATCAAAATTACAATTATTAAACTAACAAGTTTCATGAAAACCTGTCCAGTAGATTTATGCACAACTGATTTTTAAAAAAAAGCAAAGTTAAAGGAAGCGAAAACATTATTGGATCCATCTCTTTATCTGGATCCACTCCATCATGTTATGGCTTCTTCCTTCTACCAATTCATCAAAATCTGTCAGACAGTTTGTGTGATGAGCATAATGGTGGGAAAAAGCCCCGTCTGTTACTGTGAAAGAAAGAGAAAAATAAAATCCTGGATCCGCCCTTTAATACGGATTCACAACTAAATTTAATGGGTTCTTCTCTGTCTTATGTCCAACCAAGTTTTAACAAAATCCATCCCGTAGTTTTAGTGTAATCCTGATAACAGACAGACACACACATACAGACACACACATACAGACACACACATACAGATGATGGTGAAAATATGACATCCTTGGCAGAGGTAAAAAAAAAAAAAAAAATCAACATATGGAAAAACTTGTCTTACAAATGTTACGTGAATTCACTAAAGGATAGCATGATGTATTTGGGTGAGAGACACTGAATGTTAACCCCACAGGGCGCCTTCAAAATCTACTTATTATTTGTGCAGACTGAACATGATGATCACATCCATCCAAAACTAATGGAAGAACTGAGAATGGTTATATTACATTTATTATTATAATTAAAAAAAAATATTTTCAGATAGTGACACCAGCCTGGCTGTATCAAGGAGAAAGTAGATAGCCCAAAAAGCACCTTCCATCTGCTGAGTCACAAACTCCTGGTTCAGTCCTCAGTTAATTTGAATCGTTTAATTTCATCGTTATATTCTAGACATTCCAAATGCTATCAGACTGTATGGATCAAACTATGACAGTAAAACAAGTCGTTTCGTGAGGGTCGTGACATTCAAAAAAGTTCATCCGCCGTTTAAAGCTGCTTCTTTCACAACGTAAGTTTATGGGAAAATTTCTTTTTGTTTCAGTGTGCATCATGTGACGTTGTGGTTACACGGTTTGACAAACAAAAATACACTCCTGGGACCTTCCAGCCCGGGATATCTGACCCAAAAGTCAAAAGTCAAAACTTTTCTGTCTCATTTTATCGTAACTAAAACTGAAAACACAAAACAAGAAAAGTAACTCACCCAGAGATAGTGAATCTTAGTTATAGGCCACATCTATTACTCCCTACATGACGCTCAGTAGTTTAGACTGACCTGTAGTGTAGTGTAGAGTGACTTGACTGTAACTTCCATTGTGGGTTTCTAAGTTCTATTGTGTGAATTTGCTCTACGTAGAAAATAAATTTCAGGCTCAATAAAATGGTGGACAGTAACTACGGTGTAGAAAACAGGGCATGGTGTGGGACACAGTCGTCTAACTCACGTCATCAAACAGGTCAGTGGCTCTGTAAGGAGGCCCTCTCTCCGACACGAAGCCTGCAAACGCCATCCCATCCAACACCTTCATGAGGAAGTCGTCTTCTGTCAGCGCCCTCTGACCCAGGAAGGCAGCCTGAGGAAACACGGGTTACACTAATCATCACTAATCATTCACACACCCACGGTCTCTGTAGAAAACAGATGATTGGTCAGAGTCGTTCTCAGACGCAGTGCTGCTCACAGACCTTGTGGAAGCGGATCACTGGATCTGGGTGAATACGAATGATGTGTAAACACCAACGGTAGCCCTGGAAGAGCCGAGCAAACAGCCACAGGAAAACCGCCCGGATCTCCTTATCCTGAAACACACACAACAGTCAAGGTAAAACCAACACACACCAACGCCAAAACTCAAGCAATAATGGAACAAGGAACCAAACTGGATACGGGGTCTGGAGAATCTGAAGGATTCTGGGCCTGCAGGTTTAATCTCGTCATATTTTTGGACCTTTTTTATGCCAAAAAGTACAGAATATAAAACCACCTTTTGTAGTTAGACATCAGGTCTATCAGAGCAGCACAAGCATACCGTATAAAATGTGGATTAAATGTGGTCACTTTAGACATTTGCGGTTGAAGATATAAATATTATGTCTTACTCTGACATTCTGGATTGCAGAGATTCATAGTGCTGTTTAGTAAAAAGCCTCTTTGAGTTGTCCCAGAATGTGTCGTTCTGACTTTACCATGTATGTAAAGCGCTGTACAAATCAGGCCAGAGCAAATACACAACTTTTTCATTTGGTTCATTTCTCAGCAGAATTACACTAAAGACACTTTAACATTAAGGACACCGCAGCATGTGATTGGCTTTGGTTCACCTCAGCATGTGATTGGCTTTGGTTCATTGGCTTTTCTTACCTGGATCTTGAGTGTGGAAGGTTGCGTGGAGGGTGGGGGAAAGGCATGATCAGCGACTTCCAGCTCTGGATCTAACACCTACAACAAACAAGAACTCGTCATTAATTACTACCCAACTACCTGTGAGAGCTTGTTTCTTCTGCATCAGTGGAATTCTGGGTAACTGAGTCAAGACCTGAGACATCATGACAGGACAAATTCTTTGATTTGATGCTTTTCTTTGATGATTATCTTCGGATTCAAAGTGTTTGTTGGATGAAAAGACATTTGAAGACGTCAACCTGCAGCTCATTTTTCACTGTTTTCTGACATTTTATAGACTAAATAATTAATGGATGTGATAATCAACATATTCATTGAAATAATGCTAATAATTAGTTGCAGTCCTATTTTAGGCTAATAGAAGTGAACAACTACTCCCTACTACTATGACAAGTGGCAAATTTATCTTTTTTATCTAACATACAATGACTTAAAAAATATTCCTATAAAAGCATTAAACAGATTTTTATTTTTATTCATTCATCACATAAAAATATGACCAAATCTGAATATAACAGAAAGGACTCTGCAAGCCGTCAGATGAAAACCTTTCTCATAAACCACATAATCACTTGATGTAATGTGTCTTTATTTTGTGCAGCTTTAAAGAAACAAAATAATTTCAGAGGCCAATCAACAAACGCCATCTGCAGATTCTACCCTGGAAACAGGCCTTGGTCTCAGATCAGCACATGGAACTAAAGGAGAGTACAGCAGCTAATCCCTGGTTCAGGTTGCTGCCCAACAATCTGCAGCTCTGCAGTAATCTCTCTTTGTGTCTTGTTTCACTGAGGGAGGTCAGTCTGGCATATTAGTCCTTCAAACAGGCAAACCCACAACAAACCAACAGTCAACCAGTTTATAAATCTGTGTGGCCCTGCTGGCTGTGCAGACAGCCCATAACCAAGTCAACTTCTCTCTGACACCTCTCATTCCATCGGTGCAGAGCAAGGACCACAACGCTAGCCAGGGTCTCCAGGTTATTAGCCACGAAGCACACAGAGCAGCCAGTGGCACAAACACTAAAACAAAGCAGAAAATCACATTGAAGTTAACAAGCTCAACACATTCTGATCCTCGTCATCCGTGTCATTTTACTGATGGCCCAGTCAGTGGGTTCAGTTTCAGGGTCTTAATAGAGGACCCTCCAGCCCACAGTTGTACTGATAGGAACAAAATAAAAGTTATGGATGGATTGTGCACGTTTTTTTTAATGGGAGAGCAATTCTTATTCTGGCTTTAGAGATCCTGAGGGTGTTCTGTTCGACTTAACCAGGGTCATCTCTCTATGACAACAACAACAGTCCAATTAGATTCAGAGGACTACAGCTGTCACAATATTAGATGTTCACTGCACAATTATCATGGCCGAAAGAATTCAAGATAATAATATTATCTAAATATCTGTAGAAATGAAAAAGAACACTCAGACAGGGTAAAGTGTCTCCTTCTCGTCTGTCATCTCCTCCAGCATGTTTCTGCATGGCAGTGGAAGCACAGGCTTGATTGAATGAAAGGGGTATGTTAGGCCGTGACGGAGGTATGAGCTCTACTGACTGTCATTCATATCATGTTTTACTTGATGTCTGCAGACAGAAACTTTATGCTCAGCTTCTATTCTGATAAATATATTAAAAAACGCACCATGCACAATTTCTTGCATTACAAATATTTCAAATATGGTGAGAGTCTGTTTCCAAAATGTAGGTTCTCGCAGCATCTAAACAAACACTTGGAAGATCCGAGTAGAGACGGAGCAGCTGGAACTCAAATAAACACATCCCACCCTCTGCTTCAGTGACATCACATCTCCAAAAACTCTGCAGCCAGCAGGAGGACAACTGTCCTCTGGTTTGTGGCATGTTAACCAGATACTCGTCAGTCGGCCTTTAGAGACAATAACAAAAAAAGTGAATCATCGTGGCTTTCATGTGACTGCAATCCCAACGGCAAACAAACCGGACTATCCAGGAAGGAATGAGGAGGATTTCCTCACTGCTGACTCACTGCTGACTCACTGCAATCAAGACAACTGGAAGAAATCCATTTCACAGAGAGATGGATTGTCAATGAATTCAGTATTATATTCATCTTCTTTAAAGCAGTACTGATGTTCACAAGCCTGATGAAGAGCAGCCTATTCAGATCTCTCACTTAAGTAAAAGTACAAATACAACAGCATAAAAATACCCCAGAACAAATCCTCTCCATCCCTGTAAACTCCTGCATATAATTAACTTTTTGATGAGAAAATAACTCATTTGATCTCTTTGAGCCTTAAAGAGAGAGAGAGCTGCTAACAACAGAACATAACATATGTGAAACATGACCAGGGGCCTTTACTGCTTTCTTGGAAGGGGCCACAAGCTGGAACTACTGGTTTAATCTTTAATGATGTCATTTATTTTAATACCTTATATTAAATAAAATTCTGTAAAGTCATTTTAATGCAGTGAGGTAAAAAGTACCATATGTCATAGAAATGTAGTGGAGTAGTAGAATGAAGCAGCAGAAATAAAGGGACTCAAGTACAGCACCTCAAAATTGTACTTAATTACAGTGCTTGAGTAAATGTACTTAGTTACTTTCTTTCCAAATCAGCGTTACACAAACATTTATGGGTGATATTATCTGCTTACAAAAGTATCCTCCTTTAATGAATTAACATTATTTTTCTCTTATCAACAGAAAGACTACTGTTAAAATGTCAACATTTATTTAACTGACTGAAAGAGTGTTTGACTCTCTAAAGTCAATGTTTATTAGAGCTGTACAGCGGAGTGAGGTTATTAAAAATACATTTCATCTTAAGTTCTGTTTATTTCTCTGTTGTTGTTTTAGTTTTCTCTCAACATTTAAGAGCAGTTTTGACCATGTCAGCCCACCATTTTGCTCCAGACTGAAACATATCAACAACTTTGAGCGACCAGCTGAAGAACAGCATCGCAGAGCTGCCAGCATGGTTGTAAAACTCTTTTGGTAATCAGCGTCAAACAATCTACATCGCACACAAAGTTACTCAAGGCTGTGAAAGAATAAAACTTGAAGAAGTTACAGGGAATGAGTAGCTTTTATGAGCTCTGTATAATTCTGTAAAAGAAACAGTTGAGGTGATTCACAAACAGACTGTGAGGATTAGCTGTTTAGCAGCAGACAGTTTGAGTGTCTGGATATCTAATCAAACCTGTCAGAGAGCCCAGAGCGACATAATGTGTTCACCTGTTACTTCTTATGTTTTACATGTGACAGCAATCATAACACTTATCTTATCTAGTATAATAATGATAAAGCGAGGGACTTTTCTTGCAACAGCTCCATATAAATGCACATTTCAATAATAAGGAAACTGGAAAATCATTTGTTGACTTGATCATTTCTCAGAAAGGGCTGGGTCTGGAATACTGGAAGAGGCTGAAGCTGCAGGATGCTGAGGACTGCTTGATGTGACCATGATAGAGCAGAGCAGGAGCAGCATTTGATAAGACAATTTTTACTCTTTGTGTAAGCGTGATATGGTTGTAACTACAGCTCAGTTGTTGCACTAAACCTCCTCCTGTATGTGTTTAAAATTACTTCTGGGGGCTAAAACTCAAATCTGCCTGTGAAATATATCTACAAAAAACATTTAAATCTAAAATAAAAAAAAAGTAATCCAAAGACACAGGGGGGAACCAAACCTTGAAATTCTTCCTGGCATCTGGACCCACAATGCACCAGTGAGGAATTTATTGCTTGGTAGAAAACACCCACAGGATGTTAATGAGTGGAGGTGTGTGTTTAGGGTGTGTCCAGAGTTTGGGCTGAGGCTCTTACCATGGACAGCACAGTCTGGGTCTGTTGGAGGAGCGGATCAGGCAGCAGGGAGATGTGGACGCACTCGGGGATGGTCACCGTGCCGCCATCCAGGTCAGCGATGATCACATCCAACTGAAAACACACACATAAACACAGTGTTCATCAGTAGGAAGATACACGAGTCCATCCCAACAACTGAAAGGCAAACAGAGAGAAAAAGTGGTCTCTGTCGACAGCTGTTTATTACAGGATGGTAGCTACCAATTGTTCAGGACAATTACACAGTAATTATTGTTTTGTATGTTGGTCAGATTTATCTTGGCAAGAGTACAGCAATAAAATCTGCACGAGGCGGCGGCAGTGTAATAAAAGACAGATGAACCACTGGTTCAGGGCTCAGTGAGCAACATGAAATATTCTCATCATCAGAACTCACCACTTCATCCGTCTCATTTTTAGAGCTAAAGATGAATCACATTTTGTTCAGAATGAACCTCCAACAGTCTCCCATAATACAACCATGGGTGCCAATAAGGGACATGGTGAGTCTTGGTCAGGAAAATTTAAATAATGTTTTCTGCAGTCCTAAAAAGTAGTTTGGAGTATTGGTGCTGTAAAGAACTGCAGTGGCAACACCTTTACACTCAGCTCACACATACTGACTAGTTTCACATATTTCAAGTGTGTCTGAGAGGAATTATATACCCATACATACACTGTAGGAGCTAATGGCTGCTGAAATTGTTAGAAAAAAAATCTAATTTTTGTATGGATCCGGGAGTGGAAATGGAGCTAAACGGCTAAAATAATTATTTTCACCTACTTCTAGACAAAACAGCCCAGATTTTGTGTTAGTTTGTGTTAATGTAGTATTGATTATAGATCAGAAGTGAAATTGAAATCACACCAATGTTCTTTCATTTTTCTTACAAGGAAGGTGATGGATTATATTGAAAACATAATGAAAGTTGGCAGAAAAACATTTTTTTCTATGTAATATAACGTCTCTGACTTCACCTCAGAAAACAGTAAGGCAGACGAATAACCTGGAAGTGCATTTCACATTAAATGTAAGCAACTTACTGAATATTTATTTGCAATTCATTGCTGCAGTCACTGCAGAGGTAAGCAATTGGTTAAATGCAAATAAACATTCAAGGAGAAAATCAAGAAAACATTACGTTGCTTACATTTAATGTGAAATGCACCTGTAGGTTATTCATGCACCTTACTGTTTTCTGAGGTGAGGCTCCAAGCTCTCCAAGCTTCAGGCTCATGATTGAAAATGAACTCCCTGCATCTTTCTATATGTATGTGTGAACATGCAACCGTCTCTAGCATTTGAGTTCTCTTTGTTCCATTCAAATATAAAGTAGCAGTGTTATATTATTCTGTCATACTGAAGTGATGAGAACCCACCAATTCTTGTGTCTCTGAGCGAAAGAAGGAATTGACACCGATGATGAAGGGGGTGGGGGTGCTCAGGACCTCTAGTAGTTTCCCTGGCAGAATGGGAACGTAGGTGAAGCTGAAAGGGACACATGAAGGAAAACATTTAGCACATCTGCTGTTAGAACTCAGCCCGTCTGTAGCATGTATGTATTTATGTATCCTGAAATTAAAAGCAGACCCCTGGGAGAGTACAATCAAACCTGTATTTGAGGGGGAACATGATGGCCAGCAACCCTCGGCAGGCATCGGTTAGTCTCTGGTAGCTGCTTGACAGGAACAGGATCTTATGCTCCGACAGGGCGGCACAGAACAGATACAACACATTCACTATACCTGAGGGAGAAGAGGTCAGATTAAACATCACATGGAAGACAGAGGCCAAATTTATCATCATACGTTATACCAGTTCAACTGATAATCTAAAGAATCTAATCATCTGGTTTTACTGAACACTGAAACATCCAGTGATATTCTTAGAGGTTTAAATTCCTCTAATACTGAGAGGTCAAGGCTTCCTATTCACTTCTTCAAATTCTGTTAGATGATAAACACATTAGACCATTCACAGGTTATTTTAAGTAACAGAGGTTGGACTGGTTAATTATCAACACATAACATATTGTATGCAGTTATAGAACATGATATCATTTCAAAATGTTCTCATGGGTAAGAATCTTCTGTCTCTTACTCTTACCCATAATCTGTAGAAGACATCATATAAATCATAGCACCTTACTGTAACCAGGATTCATTGATACAACATTTATACCAGGGTCAGACTACAGGAGATTCAGGTGGATTTAAATCCTGACTCCACCTCCCGACAGTAGGAGGAGAACCCTGGGCTGGAACCTTATTCGTTACCAAAGTTCAGCCCAGATTGTCTGGCCTAATGATGGCCGCCCCTATCAATTAAAAACTGGAGGATACAGACAGTACTTTGGGAGCGGGACCACAACAGCCAATGACAGACATCCTGGAGCAGCTGCTGGTGTAGTAAAGCACTGGGTAACATTTTAGCCATTGAGGCTAATGTTAGCTAACATTTTACTGCTGACAGATATTAACACATACAATTAAAATCTCGGACTTCTTTAGCCTTCTCCTTTTGATCTTCTTGTTTCTGCTCCCCCCTGAGATCACATGAGATGATCTGTGAAGGTTTTTCACATGTGCATGAACTAACATGATTTGAAAATCAGTACGGATCTTAAAACTCCTGTAGTCTGATCCCAGCACTAGCCAAACCCTGGGTTAGCTTCACATTTGTAAATGGGGGAACAATAGAGTGACTCAGCCATACCCAGCTGTCTGAAGAGCTGGGCCACGCTGTAGCCACTGACGGGAAGGGAGTCATCGATGGGCGTCTGGATAACTTGCCGGTCTCCAGCTCCTAATGTTATAGTCCTCTGTGGATTAAGAGCGACAGGGAGAGAAAAGAGGGATTGCAAAGGTAGGTGAGAAAACCAAAGAACCAATGATCTTTTCTCAGAAAATCAGCGTGGTTTAATCAGCTGTGCGTGTCCAGAGAGCAGCGTGAGTCAGCGACAGAGAGGTGGAGAATCCCAGAAGCTTAGCATGTACATGACAAAATAAAACACAAGCCATTCCAGCTGATCAGGACATGAATGGGGCTGGGCAGGACTCCAAGCTAACAACCTTACAGCTAAACCACAGCGGCACCACCATGTCAACGAGCCGCTCTGGCTGAGCGAAACCCCACCACACATGGCAGGTGTCATGCGGAAGCGATTTTCCACTGCAGACTAATGTGAGCACAGAAGGGAAGGAGACTGATTTCATCTGTGAAATGTGTCCCAGGATAAAATGAACATCTTCATATTTGCCACTGTAGAAAATCGTGCATGGTGAAAACAAACTTAGAAGGCAGTACTCATATCAACACCTGGACTAATATACAATGGTTAAGATCCAACGTGTACTTGGATCTTTCTAGAGGGCTGTCAGGCTTCATAAACCAGCACACAGCTTTGTCTGACAGTGGTTCAGTATGTGTGTGTGTACTGGGCTAGCTGGGAGGGAAAGGCGTAGCTTACTTTCATGCTCTCTACAGCAGCAGCAAGAACATCAGCAACGATAGGTGAGCTGTTAGTGATTCAATACTGTGATCCAACATCTGATCATCACAGATCAGTTCAGTTTACTGTTTGGCTTCTGAGGTCTGATAAAGTGCAGAAATACAAAGCTTAGAGAATAATCAGGTCTGACAGGGCTCATGGCTGAAAACTAGAGGGCTACAGGCCTCTAATGTTTCCTGGAGTGGTCAGCTAATGAAGGTAATGCAACACATTAAGTCCACTTCTTCCATATTCATAAGCATTATATAGAGATGAAATAAATGGTTTATGAGTTCTAAGCAGATATAAGTGTCTTTTAATGTATCATTTGTCAACAAGTCCTGTGAGCACCAAGAAATGCAGAATGCTGTATGTACATAATGATGTATATATATATATATATATATATATATATGTCTTCATATGAGAAATAGTGTACAATAATAAAAACTTAACACCTTTATAGATGCATACAACTAGATTACAGTGCGATGAGGCATTTATTTCATGTGTATCTATTTCTAGAACACATAGATAGTGTGATGTAAAAGTAGAGTCTCCTAATCACAGGCACAGAGAAATGGTTTAAGGGGGATAATCAGAGGCACATCTTTCTTGTCCAGGTCGAGTCCAAAACTATTAGATGTCACTGTAAGATTTCTGCCTTCTAAGGAGTCTCGACTCTGCAGGAAAAAATGTTTCATTTTCAGAGGCATCAAACTTTCTTTCAAAAACATTGAAACATTGTCCTTTTTTCCAAATGTAAGAAAACAGACATGAAAAAGGAGCATTCTACCATGTCGAGAGTAGTTAGGGGGCAGATATCAATGTAACACCTTTAAACATATACTGTATGTATATTATTATTATTATTATTCCCTTTCACTAATCAATATTGCAGGCACTGTTTATTTTATTTACACCTATTTGTCTGTTATTCAGATTTTTCTTTGTATGATATTGATAAGGTGACTGAAAAATAATGCAGGCCTACAGTAATTAGCAGTGTTAAGGCTGTTGATTAAAAGCGTACATTCAATGTACATTAAAATATACTATATGAGGATGTCTCCACAGGAAAGAAAACAGGGAATACAGTTCAAAATGTATTCATTAACACAGGAAAATTATTCCTGCATAATGGAACTCATCACACAGTAATAACTGGGTCTTTCTCATGCACAACACTGTCTGCCTGGCATAGTTACTCCTTCCCTTTGGTGCACCTTCTACATCTCATTCATATATTCATTTTCTCTCATGGTTTTTCTTTGCTTTTGTCCTGATTAGTGCTTCATAATTACTGCAGAATCAGATCCTCAACAAAACTTTAGAGGCAATATGAATAAAAAGAACCCAGCTCTAGCCAGAAAGCTGAGAGGCGTGTATTAAACGTGTACTTAAAAAATGATGATACAATGATCAGTAGAGGGTCACGTATTGAATCTGTATCAAAGCATTTTGATTGGCTCTCCTGCCAGAGGAAGTGTGCATGAATTGATTGAGGGAAATGGGTGGAGAAAAGGAAGCCTAGGAAGCTTGAAGCTGATTGGTGGCGAGGGGAGAATGAAGTCAGGCTTGCGTACCAAACTCTCCTCTCTCTCCTCCTGGCCCGGCTAAACAAGCGTCCAGCAGAGAGACACACACACACACACACATATACACCCAGCAGGATAAGACACAGGTTAGAAACAACAGCACAGAGGGCACAGAATGCCCAAACTGGACAACAAAACAACACTTAAGTTATCAGCATGGCAAAAACAAGGAAGCTGCACAAACAATTACATCATAAACATGGACTGCAGGATGACGGCTGTGTAAAAATATAGGATGAGTGCTTGAGAGACACGTGCACAAACAAAGAAAAGGCATCATTTAGCATTCAGCACAACAACAGAGGGGCCTTTAATCCTAAGTCCAAATAAACAAAGACAGAGAGAAAAGGTTGAAATACTGCCAAGTCTGTCGTATACAGTAATAATAATAATTATTATAATTATGATGATAATAATTATGATGATAATGATAGTGATAATAACAATAATTATAGAGAGGGACAGAAGTAAGCAGATGGACATGCTTTTACTTTTACTGTAGCTCTCTCACACACGTTGTTGGCTTTTGTCTCGTAAGAGAGGACAAATTTAAATGAGGATCTGTAAGATGTTATTAAAGGAGCTGCTCTCAAAATCCCAAATTAAACCTTCCAAACTCAAACTCGTTGTCACACGACCATGACACGAGTTCACAGGCTACGTGAGAAAGTGAAAGACAGAGAAAGTGGCAAAGGCCCTGAGCTGAACAACTTGTGCAACGTTCAGTTTGAAGTGGTTTGACTCTCAGTCATGCCCTAAAGTTCTACTGTGTTGCTGGTAAATCAAATTCTGACAGTAAGAGCACTTGGAAATGTGACAGACAGTTTCCAAACACAGGGACTGACATTCCCTCTGCCACATGAATCCATTACAGACAGATTTTAACATGTTCCAGCTGAATCACTGATGCATGGAAAGATAAGCACTTTCTTCTATACTAGGGAAACATGAGATGGAGGTTTTTCAGCCGATGTGATAACTGATAATTTACCTGCTTCTAATGGCTGATCAAATACGACAACCCATAATTTCACATTTTTGTACTTTTAAAAAACGTTCACTCACCCTAGGCTGAGAAAGACTTACATGAGGTGAGAAAAAGATGAACATAGCTCTATATAATAATAGTGTATCTGTATATATTATATTATATAGTGTATCTGTATTCCATACTAAATAAAGTCTCCCAGCAGGAGGAAACAGTAAGACACTCTAGGATCTTTGTCATTTCTCTGTGTTCAGGATGGTCCTCTAACCACACCACCATCCTGCTGCTATACTTCTGTAATGAACCATTTCTCACATCAGGCCAGCAGCCTGACGTTCACTTCACATAGGGCTGTGTAAACCACTCACCCTGCAGGTCAACCTGTTCCTAGTCATGCACCTCTAAATAAATCATTAAATTAGTCATTTTACAACCTTCAAAGCACTGACACTGATGGACAGTTCAACCTACAGATGAGGGTGACGTGGCAGGACCTCAGACCCCATGAAGTCACTCAGTAGACACTGATGTGACACCCTGTCCATTTACTGGTGCAAGTCTGCAGACATCATATATGTTGTCTAATTAACTAGTTACTTTGGATTGTCCCGCTTAGTTACTGCTGTACGCCTGTCAAGCTTTTCATATTTGAATAGAGTGCATGCAGTTGATGATGCTAAATCTGAATGAAAAAAAAAGAGATTTTTAGGATGAGGACTACCCAAAGTGGTGAATGTAACATTATAACCACACAAAACGTGTAGGATAGTAGCTACTTGGTGCTGAATTAGCACTGTAGCCAGTTAAATAGCCGGACAGGCTAAACCGTACACAGCTGGACTGAGCTGCCATCTCTATTTGTCGCTAAGCTATGATTGGACAATTACTGTTGGAGGGAAGGGCTTCAAATCACAGCAAAAAGAGATCAAAATGTCTTTGAGTAGAAATTTAAAACTGTTTTCAAACCTATTAAATTTTGCAGTAAAACTACAACCTGTCAGACATTGAGGGTGTTACATTCATACTGATGCTAGCAGCACCTCAGCTGATGGCTAACAAGCAAACATCATCCATCAAGTAACAATATTTTGGTTAATTTGTAACATAATCAAAAGGAAATCTTAAAGGCTCACTCAATAACATTTATCACAGAGTATTCAAAGACCCTGAAACAAACATTACATACTTTTGATTTGCACGATTATGTAATGCTAGCTATTTAACCAACAGATATGCATAAAAAAGCCCCTTTGCATAACGTTAGAGGACTGTCTGTTTGGTATGTGACAGTGTTGCCACAGCAGTATGTCTAATGGCAGAGATGACTTCAGTGTCACGCTGCTATGTGTTTGGGCAGAACAGACACTCTGTGTAATGACAGACATTTACAGTGGCTGATGTGTGATTAAACAGTTCTAGGAATGCGTGTGCACTTGTGTGTTGTCTCTTTTACAAGTGGCATGTCCTCCTCTCGACTCAGAGGAACAGAACTGTTTGTGCTTGGCTGGGTAGCAGCAGTACAAACTCATTTCTAACTGTCTCTAGGGGCGGTCTGCATATATGTGGATGAGTGTTTGAGTGAGACAAGAGGAGGCTGTATGTCTTACTTTTACATTCCATTCTAGGTATTACACAGCTCTATAATGAAACCACTGATAACATCATCAGTGTGAGGAAGACTGATGAAGGACTGAGCTTCATGTTTGGCCTGTGTTTCCACATATAGGGTGTGAGGTGAGCAGTGCATTATAGTCGGTAATGTTTGGGTCTGTCTGTGTGTTAATACTGATTAGATTCTCTCATTCAGGCGCTGTGCTGCCCGGTAGGAGGCCATCTGCCATCCCATATGGTCAACCAGCAACTGAACTACGACCTTTGCAGCAATGGTTTTGGGCGTGTGAGTTTGTGTGACTGGTTTAGAGACAGTGGGGGGAAAAAAATAGTGTTCTAAAATGCTTATTAATAGCTGCAACAAATCAATTTGACAGCAAATACAACAAAAGAAAAAGATAAATTAAACATTTAAAGCTGATCCTGAAGAAACTCTTTGATCGCAAAACACATAAAAAGCAGTTCAATAATAGCTGAAGCGCCATCAATCACGCATGATTTGAAATGACTGAAAGAAAGAGTGCATTCCTTGAAGAAAAGAAAACAACTCTGGTCTGTTTGATTCATATAAATCAATAACACTGTGCTGGTTGTTGATTGGTGGAGCTTGATAAAAAGAGTGAAGTTACCTGGAGACAGGCCAGCAGCCAGTCACAGGCCAGGGCCTGAGGAACTTTGTCTAAACTACAAACTGGGGACTCATTTATCTGTAACACAGAGGAACCAGGGTACAGTAGGTGTACAAAAATGATACACTTGTGTTATAACATCTGGAGACCACAGTGGGAGGGTTCAACTGACGTGCATTTAGACAGAGTACTTGCTTGCTAGTGTATGTCCACCATGTGCATGAACAAGTGCAACAGCATCCCCATCACACTTACTTAATTAAGATCTGATTGACTGAACAGAAAGAAATCACTATTTTCTAGAGGTTGGATTAAAAACATGGTTATTAGAAAATCTATATTAAAAAAATGGGAGAGAGAAAGTGTTAAAAGACAAGAAAAATACACAAAATGTAATGAGAAATAAGCTGTTGAAAATAACCCAATATGTGCTCTCAAGTACACACAAAGCTGCTGGGTGCATTTTCACATTATTGGCATATACTAGTGATGCACGGGTCAAACACAACACAAAGTCCTGCTGCAGAAGGCAAGTTCTGGTCTGCTTACAAGAAAATGAGAGGGTGAAAAAGATTAAGATTGAGTTCATGCCCTCAATACTGGAGGGTTACTTGTTTTGCTGGTATTGAACAATAATGGAACACAATTTGTCGATTTATTTAGCCCTAGATCTTCCCATGACTGTAATCAGTGGAGAAAGAAAAAAGAAAAAGAAGAGCTCAGCTGCACCCACCGACAGGATCAGCACCTTGGAGAGCACCGTGGCACTCAGTCCTGTTCTAAGCCCTCCGTCCTGCCAGCTGTGCTAATATTATGTATAAAGACGGCCGTTTGGTGATCAGGTTGGGTTCAGGTGCTTGAAGGACATCTTTTAGTGACTAGGGCAGCAGGGGTTGGGTGTCAGGACAAGTCGAATGCAGGGATTAAAAAAAAACCTGACCTGTGCATCACTACTGTATACAGCCCTGTAGCATTAGCATGAATGAAAAACATTGTTTTGGCTGAGTTATTTAACATATTTAGCATGTCTACAAACATATTAAACAATTAAGCTTTGTTGTAAGTATTGTGTTGGTATCTCAGGAATATGTAATGTCAAAGAAAGCCTGAGCACTTTTGTTTTGTTTGTCTGGTCATAAATGGAAGCATTGTTGTTGACCATGTTTTGCAAAGCTTTGAAATGAATGAAGTATGTAAACAGGACGGCTGATTGAGCTCGGGCCTCGGGGGACAGAGATATGCTGTAAAACCAGCTCTATGATGAAGATTAGCATCCTTTCAAACCGCGTGAGTCTTTGTGGATAGCTACCCATTATTTATTCGATCATGCATGCACAGAGAAATGTGCAGGTATGCTATTAACCCTTCTGCTGTGCATAGTCTCTTTTACACACATACATACAGTATACACATGAGAACTGTGTCAAAGCCTCTCCAACAACTGCTTATATGTTCCTGTTACACCAAGCTAACATGGATTTAGCGCTGCTAGCAGTCAGAGCTAGCTGTACATGCTGCACAAAGAGTATAACAGCAAGCTGCACCTTCTTCTATTACTACCTGAATAAGCTGTGCTGCTGAGCAAGGCATGGGATAACAAAAGAGCTGTAAGAGCATAAGAAGTGAGACTGAAGAATGGCATCACAGTTTATTATCACCCTGGATAAGCTGTTAGCCGTTGTGGTGGACTGTGTGAGAAACAGATGAATGTGAGCAGGTACCTGAGAGCCTCCAGCAATGGGAATGACACAAGTGAGGAGATTTCCAATCACCGTTTCCAGGGGGACAGACAGGCCATCTACATGAACGGTGTAGATCAGACCAAGACAGTTCTGTGCAGTCAGGAGGGAGGAACACAAAGGATTGAATAAGATTAAATAGAATGAAGATCAAATATACTGAATTCATGATGTCATACCGATATGCTGCATTCACACCGAACGCGACATGCATTTTTGCATCACCTGGCTTTAATTTACTGGCTTTACCCTCACAAATGTCACAGCGGGATCATTTGAGCTCTGGGTGTCCATATACAGCTATGATAGCCTGTCCTCCACTTCAACGTCCTACTGACGTCCAGACATGTGACATCTGGGAAATCTCAACGCTAACAGGCTGATGCTACACATTTCTGACGCTGAGAACACAAAATTTGTTCATTGGCGTCATGCCGTGGCAGTCATTTGGGCAAATTCAGGTCCACTTGCAGCTTTGCATTGACTTTCTGAGCAATGCAAAAGATTGAGACTGGAGGAGTGTGGAGGTGTTTAGGATTGGTTGAATGGACGAATATATCAGATAGAGGCGACTGGCTTTAACTGAACCAGTCACTGATTTTGTCATTTTATTTTGCTAGTTTAAAAATCAACAGTCTGATCACACACAAATTTATTTTTATTATTATTTTAAATGATCATATTATCTATTATTTTAAAGCCATTTCATCCACACGTAGTCAACACAATACATCTACACTAAATTAAATAAGTAAAGGAGAATATGTCTGATATCAAAACAAAATAAATAAATCAATATCACGCAATAAAGATTTTTTTTAATCATATGATATTGCATTTATCAAAAATCAAAAATCATGTCACAAAATTGATATTAGCAGAATAATGTTGACCTCATAACAAAATTTATTTAAGTTCGGGATTGTGTTTCAGCCTCTGTTTGTGTGCCAAACGATAGCTGCTGTGCGAAAAAAGCAGAGATGGCATTTGGCGCTGTTGTGTGTCTCGTACCCTGAACACCTCTGTGTAGTCCAGTCGGGACACCAGCACCAGGCTCTTAGGGGCAAAGACCTGAGCTGATTGGACGACAGCCGGCTCCTCATCCTCCTCATCTGCCTCGCTGGTTTCTGCCTTCTGCAGCTGAACGTGGAGAGGAACAGACAGGGCAGTTCTTTCATTACAATCATAACCCAGCACAGCTCCTAAAGACCTTTCTCCCACATCTTTACACATACAGGAATCTCACAAAATAACAGCTTTTAAATACACATTTGTGGCACTTGATATGATAAATTGTGCTAATTTAAAGATTATTTTTTAAATATGTGTGACATTTTCCTGAGTTTTAAAATAATATCTTTTGTAAAGGATGTAAATAGAAAAAAAGTATTCCTGTCCCTTAGAAAGTCACATGACAATCAACAAAAGCCCAGCACCAGTCTTGTGGCCTTGATGGGAAACCAGTGAGGGATAATGTCATAGCTGCTGCACAAACAACAACAAAGACAATGAACAGCTGACACCTGTCTCACCTGAGACTTGTCCAGGCCCTCCCAGAAGGTGAAGCAGGCACAGTAGTGACGCTCTGAGTTGATGTCAGTCAAAACCGCAACAAAGAAGGAGGCTGGCTGCCGCTCAGGAACCAGCTGCCAACCGCTGGGCTGACAGAACTAGAGGTGGAGGAAATGAGCGGTGAAAGGGTGATGACAGAGTTGGGGTCAGAGTGAAACGGGAACATGGATTGGAATTAGATGGTGATGGAAGAAAAGGGGAAAAGAAAGATAATTGTGGAAACCACTGTGGGTGACATATCAAGACAACAACAGGTCACATGTTCTTACAGCACCTCCGGGTGATTCATCCTGGGCTGGGCTGGGCTATCATTAATGCAACAAAACAAGCTCTGAAAACTTTCCATCCACATTAAATACATGAGGAGGCCAATGTTTTGACAAAGTCGCAGTTCTAATCACAATGTAGTTGGTTTAAAGAAGTTAAAGTACAG
Source organism: Chaunax sp. Z400 (assembly GCA_037577475.1). Lineage (NCBI taxonomy): Eukaryota > Metazoa > Chordata > Actinopteri > Lophiiformes > Chaunacidae > Chaunax > Chaunax sp. Z400. Next base: position 5,330,076 of record CM075204.1, read on the forward strand.
GGTTTTCAAATATTTACTTGCGAACATGAAATGTTAGGAGAGAAATCCACACTGTTGTAATGTTGACTGAGAAAAAGAGAAGAATGTCAATATTAACAGTGTTTTTGTTAGGCCTGACATTTACTATGTTGTCATTATCATTCATTAAGTTACTGATTTGATCTGTGACTGGCCTGAAACCAGCATGTATTAACATGCTACACATGCCATAAGATGAACTCTTATTTTAACTGAGCCACATCAAAACCAGTAATAGCAGTTTTCAGTCATCACTTTCACACAACCAGAATAATGATGACTGTAATTAACCAGTCTCTATTCATGTCAATCTGTGAATCCAACAACATAGATTATGATCTGGATCTGCCCCACGCTATCCACACTCCTGGATAATATTAACACTATGAAGGTTTGTGATATCACAGATTATTTCCTGTAGACAAACCCTCATCTCTCAGTGTTACATTCCTCTTCCAGTCAAAAATGTGTTTTTCTTCTTGCTCCTACAGCTGAATGTTTAGGCTTCACTGAGGACAATGATGCATATGAGTCTGAAACTATAACACTGTTTACACATTCACTGCTGAAAGTGTACTTTCCATGTGCTCACTGAAAATCTGATTTTAAGAGGTAGCCCTACAAGCATGGTGGGACAGCAGACAGACATTAAACGTGTTAAAATACTTACATATTCATTTATTCTGGAATCTTTTATGAAGGAAAAAGGATAGGTGCCATTTTTTGGTTTTAGGAGTTTTTTGCCTTTATTTGGATAGGATAGCCAAAGTGTGACAGAAAATGGGGCGCGAGAGAGAGAGAGAGAGAGAGAGAGAGAGAGAGAGAGAGAGAGAGAGAGAGAGAGAGAGAGAGAGAGAGAGAGAGAGGGGGTTGACATGCAGCAAAGGGCCGTGAGCAGGAATCGAACCCACGGCCGCCGCAGAGGAATGCAGCCTCTGTGCATGGGGCGCGCTCCTATCTGCGCCCCAATAGAAGCCATTTTAAAGATTTGAATGTTGCGGGTGCGTTAAGCTTAGTCTGCATGTCCTCCTCCTCCATCTCTTCCACATTTACCGTCTGCTCTTCCAGCTGTCCTATCACCAATAAACACCCCCAAAAATAACTTTAAAAAAAGGGAAGACATTTATTGTTGCATTTTCTGTCCTGTAAAAACCATGTCTGGCCTTCTTGTGGGCCTTACAGACAGTAATTATTGTACATCCCACAATACAAGCAACATACTGATTACGTTGTTTCTCTCAGTGCCTTAAGGGAAAACAGTCAAAAAGATGTTTGCCTCACTAGTGAATTGAGGTCAGTGGGTCAGTTAAAGCAGCATTCACCCTCACACAGCCATGCCTTTCCATACTAGATATTTGTCCCTTGCTGTGGACCACAGTGTTGGACAGGACAGGCAGACGGAGGGACAAACCAACAAATAGATGAATTAATCCTTAGATATCCCCGCTGGTGGAGAAGAATTTCAGCCTTGTGACTCAAAGCTCCTTCTTATCAGGCCATTGGGGTTAAATTGGTCCATGATGGTTCATGAGTTCAAATGTTTCCTCACTGGCTGGTGTAAGAAAAATATAATCTATAAATAACCTGAACATCATCTGACGACCCAAAACAATCAGTTTATTACAGGCATAAAGCCTTCATTCAAATGAACAACTGCAGGACTGCCGACTCCCATATTCCTGCTCAAACCTTCAAAGTCTCACTTATCCATAACTGATACTCACATTTAGCAACCATCACTGTGGCAACTAGTGTGTCCCTCTTACCACGGAGGAGCCCAGGGATTAGAGCCACTAGCCCTGACAGGGCTGTGTCTTGTTCTAGCCTGTGATATACAGTAAAACATGTCTGTAAGAGCTAACTTACCAGCTCAATGCCTTGTGGGAACGGGCTGTCCTCCCAGTCTTTCTCAGGAAACCGCTGGAGAATGCGACCTAGACCTTCCCCCTCCACTGCAGAGACACAGAGAGGGTCAAATGAAGAGGTCAGTCCATGTTATTTCAATGGTTTGTTGTCTGTTTCTTTAAACAAGCCCCTTTGAGTCTTTCTAAAAATCCTTCCAGAAGATAGAAACTTGTTTTAAAATGTAAAAAAACAAAAACAAAAACAAACATAAAATGACCCCATACAGCCCATACAGAGTCATCTACATCTCCAGAGGCCCAGAGGTCCCAAAGTGACTTTAAGAGACCTTAATTAAACTCACGTATAAGTGTCACTGTAGCTTCTAAGCTAAAATGTTAGCACACCCATCTGAGGAAGGTTCAGCAGCTCAAACACACATACATGTTGCATTGCTTGGTGCAGTCTAGGAGAACGCTCCATCTCTGCATACCTCAATGTTAACCTGCTACGGGGACACACACACACACACACACAGCTCTGCTGAGGTTGATCTTGTCTAACGGACCAGGTAAGCGATGAGTTAGCGCTTTTAGTTCACAGACTACAGTGAGGATCAGCTTTCAAAAAAAGGGTGCAAATAACTTCTTTTCAAATCAATCTGGGATCTCGGAGCTTCGGGAGACTTAGATTAAGCTGTGTGAGCTGTGAGGAGTCATTCTTACCTTCATCAAGGAGTTGAAGTGATCAGTTCAGTTTGTTTGTCTTTAAGAAGGATTACACAAAAAAAAACTACCTGCCAGATTTATTGGTGCGTGGGTTGAGCATGAAACAGGGAAGAACCCATTACATTTTGGAGTGAATCCGGAATAAGAGGCAGATCCAGGAATGTTTTGTCCGTTTCTTTATTATTGTGAGATTAATTTAAACTTAAAGTTCTTGACAGATTACCATGAACCTGGTTGAGAGAGTGGGCATTGTCTGAAAGGAGGAGTAGATCAGGATATAGGGGTGGATCCATGATCTTTTTATTTCACTTCTTTAACATTGTGATTAATTATGGTATACCCTCGACTGAGTGCCTTCCTAGTATTGGCTGTTACATTTTAAAACAAGTCCCCATCTTACTCAGTTTTTCAGGAAAGCGATGCAACGCTGTGAAGTTCCATGAACGTTTTTTGGAATATGAAACTTCACTCTACTTAACAACTCAAGTTTTATATTTGAATGAACTGTTGCTTTAATAGAAAATTAATCTGAAAACATTTTGTAATCATTAGGTTAATTTTTTTCCAGTCTTTTCAGCCAAAAATGCCAAACATTCACTTGTATGTAATTTATTAAATGTGAATAGCAAATCGCTTTTTGATTGTTGGTCAGACAAAACAAGCAACATGAAAAAATCAACACCAGGCTTAATATTAAACCATGTTTGAGAAAACAAATAAAGTGTCAGATTAAGTAGGAGACATGTTTGAGTTGAAGCTGTTTTCATGTGTGTGTACATCATCACCGTTGGTCATTTAAATCAATCCATGAACGCAGTTTAACCACTCGTTAGATGTGATAAAATGTGTAGTTGCTGCTGGTTAATGAGGTCATTTCCACTGTTGGACAGCGCCTGGCTCATCACAATGGCACAATGATGCAGCAAAGACGGACTTATGTAACCACCACATACCCGTCTTTCAGCTTAGCTCCATCTGAAGCCCTGCAGGCTGCTCAATGGCAGCATTCATCCGCACAGCAAATGCCCTCATCCTCCCAATACAAAAAGATGTAAGATGTAAGTTTAACAGAAAACTGCACAAAACTAAGAATTATCCCCCTGCTACATAAAGGAGACGTCTTCACCAGCATTTAGACTAAACCTGGACAGTCTGGACCCAATGCTGCCTCAGAGAAAACAACAGAGCCTGTGGGCCTTTACCAGGGGGAATAAAACAGAAGCACAGACACATGGAGACAATATACAAACAGAAAGTAGGGCAGCTCCCACAACACACAGCAACATGCTTGAGTCCTCCCCTATCCCTCAAACCATATAGATATGTGGACACTAGTGGGAGGGATGCTCTGGGATCAAGTCATCAAACACAGGAGGTTAACTTCTTTCTTTTTTTGGTGATGACTGGCCCTTGTTCCTCAGCCCCAGTCTGTTTTCAAGCATTCTGGCATTATGGAAAAACTGGAAACTAAAGACAAACCACCATGAAATGTTTCAGTTCTGCAGCTTGGAGTTTTTTGTATTGTAATTTCCATCAAGCAATATGAGATGAAATGTTGAGCACTATGGTAGACTCATATCATACAATGGTTTCAATATTCATAGGTGTTCCATCTATCAACATTATAACTGAGCAAACGTAAGGTCTACATAAAAATAAAATATATCTATATATTTAGACCACTTTACATAACAGAGCTGCAAAGTGTTTAATAGACCGTCATGACATAATCATTATTAAAAGAGCTGAAAATAATTCAGTCTGCTGCTAAATGGGACTAAGAACATGTGACTTAGCCTATCCTCCTTGAAGCATCCCATGCGGTACCCCAGAGCTGATGCATGCTGGGACTTGATGTCACCTTCCCCCTACCTCCTTAGAGATTTTGAAAAGCAGTGCACGTGTTGCCCTGCCGTGTTGTGAGACCTCATGTTCTGTAACAATATGTTGCCAGAGGATGAAGAGAGGTAGGTGTGTCAGGAACACAGACACAGATTGTGCAGAGGTGGGTGCAGTGACACCATCAGCCAATCGTCAGGCAGGGTGGGGATTTGTCAGCCACTCAAAGCAGGACATCCTGCAGCTGAGGGAGGAGTGAAAAGAGTGAGCCACAACATGGGTCTGCTGAGAGTGACAAGCTGACCTCGGACACTAGAAAGACACTGAAACAGACCTCAGCACTAACTAAATCCTGTTCACTGTCTGAACTGGGAGAGCTAATGCAGAGGAATGCCAGATACAAGACTGCATACATGCAAAATGCACATATATAAAAAATCTGTTCAATGGAAACAAGATTTAAAGGATTCCAACTGACTTAAAATTACAGAGAGAAATAAGAGGGCACAGAGTGAGATGGTGGCTGTGCCACGGTGAAAATTCATTATAACCATTGCACATTTACCACTGCTACAAATGACAGAAAAAAGAAAGGATTTGTACTTCATGTAGCTAAATCTCAATGTACCAAACAGTTCAACATACTGTTTCTAAACTGTACCCAGACTATTGTCTTTTTTATTGTGTTAATACCCATTAGAGACCAGCTCTATGCTACTGAGTGTGTGTGCTTACAGAGCTATGAGTAATATCTGGGCAGATTTGTTTTTTAGCTGACATAAGTAATATCTCAAATTTAACTAAATCAGACTTGGCATTTAAATACAGGCAAAGCAACAACAAAAAAGATGCATTCAATCTAATTTGGCTAAAATCTCCTGCAACTGCTCATATAGTTTATTTCCTTTTTGGAGGAACACGACTCATGTCTGATGATTGATGATGTCTGATAGAGCCTCAGATGGTCAATGTTCTATCGTGGTTTCTATTGAGGAACATTCCTAATGAAATTTTGAAGCACACTGAAATAAAATTGCTGTACTGTCTGTAACCTCTCATTTAGGTGTTTTCGGTTCTAATCCAACAGGCAACAGAGACAGAGCTGCAGCAGGCCGCAGAGCATGAAGCTGCCTTCACACTGTCGCTATGCATGAATCATCTATCTTCTCACATTGGTTTGTGTCACTTCTGGGCTGTTAGGCCTCGTTCACACTTCAAGCGTCTTGATAGAATTCACACTTATTAACATCTCCATTGGTCGGATCAAAAATCTGACGCCAGCATGCCTGGGTTTTCTCCAGGAAGGTAGTAATGAACATCAAGCTATTAAGTAAATACCAAAAATATTAAAAAGAAGAAGAGATTCTGCACCTTAGCAGTTTAGTTACAGATATGACTCTTCATAACCTAACAAAAACACATGAGTGCATTTTTTAATGAACTACAAAAGTGACAAAAGAAAAAAAATACATGTTGGCATGTTGGTACATGTTGGAACTGATCATACATGATGAAAAGGTGTGTGCAAGTATAGCAGATGAACAAGTTAGAGCTCCAGACTGCTGCTGCAGGTAGTGGAGAGTCTGCTCTTGCATAACAGATCAGCTGATGATGTCAGACAACAATATTCAAAAGCTCACTATCAGTCTGCGGTGTGAGAGGAACGCCGTAGCCTTGTAAGGATGTGACATTCAGCTATGATGAGTTAGACCTGTTGTGTAAAGTAAACGGGCCAGAGACTGGAAGACATCTCTTCCATCCTGATCATCATCTCTATACCCTGGTGCATGTTTCTGCCGCTTGTCTTTCTGGCGCCAGATTGCCTTTGCATCCTCTTTCTGATTTTGATGACTTCCTTCTTCAACATGTATCCTCGAACCTTAAACTCAGGATATAACCATGAACTCTGCCTGAAGGTTGTGCAATTTTGCATCCATCTTCTCTTGGATAGCCAAACTATGCATAGAGACAGAGCAACAATAAGCCCATCCTGCAGAGGAAAACAATTCATCTCTCTCCACTGGCTGTGTTTTGCAAAATAATTCCTCCTTGTCATTTGTCTGCTAGCAAACAATAGAAAAGGCCTAAAAGCTGCAGTGTGGTAGGATGCACTACCAAAAGGGTAACGACCCCAGAATGGAGTTTGTATCAGTTGCCAAACAGAAAAACTGAGCCTTTAAAGAAGACAAAAGTGGATACAGGCTGGGGGTCCTGAACACATGGCGTTATGTGTGCACCAAGCATTTTGATTTGTAATGAGATCAGCTAAAACACTAAGTTTGTTTATGTTGTTAAGACGTGGTATCTGATGGTGACTTTGCCAACTTGTTGCTTCCTTAGAAATCTCAGTGATGTAATTTAGTAGAATCCTTTCTTTGTTTGTCTTATTGCTATTGAACTTACTGCTATGAGGTACACTGTAAGAGATCTAATGTACACCTGCTGTCACTTGGTACCTATACTGTTTTTTCTTTAGTTTTGTTGGAACACACTGTTACTTGTCTGCTGTATCCTGTCCCCATGTCGTTTCTGTGTCTTTCTACTGCAAGGCTGGCTAAAAGAGACACAATAAGAATCTATTGGTAGAAGAAAAAACATCTGGTTGAAGCCAAAAAGTGAAGGTTGAGGCTGATTCATCATCGAAGCAGGAGACAGAGAATACACAGCTGCTACAATGCACTTTTACAGGTGTTCTGTTTGTGTCTCAGCTCTGGGTTGCATAATGTGGTGCCGACAGCTTTCCCCTCAGAGTATGACATGCTGTGCTCTGTCTCCATGTCTTGCTGCAAGAACAAAAACTAAATATGACAAAACTAGTCCTACTGGTAATTCTTTCTCACCGACCTCTTCCCTCATTACAGAAGCATAACCACATAGAACGTCATGAATACTTTCCTCATTTCCAACGAGGTAAAAACTGTATCTCAAGTTATGACAGTAAAAAAAATCAAGACAAAGACGCACCGACAAGTAAAAATAGTGACCAAAGGTTACAGTGACCGAAAGCACTAAGAAACAACAGCCTAAAATAATCTCCATAGACATGATTTAACAACTCTGACAGGGTTGACAAGAACAAAACGCACCAAACACAAAATCCTTAATTGCTATAGCTGTTTATTAAGTTATATTTATCCTCGACATGACTTGGAAGGAGTGTAACAGCAGCTGTGTGTTCACAGTATGAGCAACACAATCAGCAAGTCACAGTCAGTGCATTGAGTTCCTACAGTACAGGGCTACTAAAGCAACCCCGTCACCACGCAGACTTTAATCCTTACAATGAATCCAGTTTTATTACATCTTGATTCAGCCTCAACAATTCAGAATGACCATTTCAAATGAGTCTTGAAGCTGATTAAAGCAGTCTGAAAGCTCTCACCGTGATTTCTGGTTAATTATACATTTCCTTCTTACCCATATTCCACTTTCATCATATCCTTCCATCTTGCCACTCTGACCTAATTTTCCTCTGCCGAGGTTGTGTTATCAACGATACAGTAAGCTGAAGTTAATCAACTTTTCATGAATTTTTTTCAAGAATTCAAATTGTTTATGCAAAGAGTCAAACATTCTTTCAAGGACTTTCCAGACCCAATTCCTCCAACATTTGAGAGTTTGGGACACAGATAAAGGTTAAGAATTTTTCAAATGAAACTAAGAGCAGAAGTGGATTTGTGGATTCGTACATCTAAATCCATTTAATGCATCATGTGGATAGGGGAGAGATGAGTAAAGCAGCCTCCTACACACTGTCAACCATGCAAAATTACATTTCTATTCTCTGCCAAGTGGGTTATGTTTTAGCCCATGTCTACTGGTTGGTCGGTTTGTTTGTCAGCAGGATTACACAAAAACTACTGGATGGATTTCCATGAAGGTTGTCAGAAGGATGGGGCAGGGGCCAGGAAAGAACAGATTCGATTTGGTGCAGATTCAGATAGAGACACAGATAATTTTTCCCCCCACACAAACTCCTGAACAGATTTCCACAACCCTTTGTGGAGGGGAGGGGCACAGGTCAGACATGTACGACTGTTCGGCCCTGGTGGAGGCCGAGGTAATGCTTTCTACTGCGTGTCATTCTTATTTTGTCGTGTCATTGCTAGACCTTCATTAACTGTACCAGAGTTTTGCTTGCAAAATATGAGAATGAGGAAATGTGGGTCACCCCCACAGGGGTTGTGTCAGTGTGTGTCTTTGAGCTGCTAATGACTCCACACACAGATGACTGCTGGCAGGATGACACAGGATGTAAGGAGACCGACCGGTCATGTGATCAATGAATGACGCCAGTCAAACGTGTGTGTGTGTGTGTGTGTGTGTGTGTGTAGCTCAGTGTGTCTGTCATGCTCTTGGTGCTGAACCAGACCACAGCTTTTCATTTGCAGGCTTCCAAACCACAGTGACACGACATCGGCTGGTTTCCACGGGAACAGCAGCAGGCGGGACAAAAAAGCTCTGTGGCTTTTGTGTTTCATGCATCTTTGTGTCGGACAGCATGTGTGTACAGATTTGAAGCACACTATGAAGTGTGCTACAGCATGCTCACTCCTGCATAAGGTTCTGCATGAGAGTTCACTTCATAATGAAACTATACATGATACTTTGAATTGCTGACGTGGCTCTTTTCCAGCGTAGTGTGACTATTTCATCATGAAAGTCCATCAGTAATTCAATGCCACAACTAAATTATTGTTTACACGCAATAACACTACAAATAGCCACGTATCATTTGTTTAACCTCTACATTTGAGCCCCGTGACCAGCTTGCAGCAACATAACTTCAGTGCAGGTTTAAGTTTGGGTACATGAGGTGAGAGCTGCCAACACTGCTTTACTTGTGACACAACTGCACTATGTTAAGATAACATCTCCAGAAACATTTATAATGCGCTTTGTGTGAAGACAGGCAGAGTTATGACTTCATATTTTACACACCACACCCTATGACAGTGCTTTCTCTGCTGTCCACCCGGTTTGCTGTTACATACACATTTCATTTGCACATTAACATGTGGGGGTTCACTTGTGCTGTTCTGATGCACACACATGCAGGACAGGCTTGCTGAGTAATATGAAGGAGTGTGAGTCATTCTCTGATTGAAAGCAGATACAGAATGAGGCTCCTTATTGGGTCAGGGACCACGCTGTACGGGCTTCATGTCAATGAACTCCACAGGGAGGATCAACACATCAATAAGTGATGCTTGGCATTTACAGATGTCTGAATTTAGTGTCAGATGATGGTTAATACGATAATCTTGCATAAATAATTGAGTTAGTCCATGTTTAAAACCAACTGAGAAGCTGCCATTTAGGAAAGAGGGTGGAAAAAAGAAACCCTGCTCCGTCTGGCAACCACCATCGCCTTTGAGACAATGTGGGACATTTTCTTTGTGCAAAAGCTCTTTAGCAACTCACATCCTTCCTGCAAAACCAGCCACACACACACACACACACACACACCACCACCACCACCACCATCACTAGAACTCCTAAGTCAAAAAAGAAAGGCTTTCCAGGAGAGGAAATAGCCTCAGAGAGGGACACAGCAGCTAGAATGGCTAAACATATTTCTGTTTTAGGAATGTAGTGGTGTGTCAGATCTAACTGAAATCAAAATGTCACAGACATGATTGATAACATGGGTTTTAGTGCTTCTCATTTCTTACATCCTCCACGGCAAGAGTCACAGTCAGAGCCACCAAACAGACTCAGCAGACAGGCGAACGCGAGCCAGCTGCCTTCCAGTCACTATGAACAGTGTTTCTGGGTAAAGTATATACATGGATTCAACTTCCACTGAGGACAAACACACCTTGGCTTGTTTAGTCGGTCACATCCTGGTCCTGAATGTTATGTCAGTACATGTGACTTGCCAAGTCCTCTTGAAGTGAAACTGAAATACGCATTAGTAATTCTGGGGAATGTATCTGGCAAAATAATATATTAGTGTCTGCAATAACACTTGCCACCACACACCTTTAAATGTCCCAGGACAAATATAAATGCCCAGTCATCAGCTTTTCTAAAAGCAAAATTACACTGCAAAATAAAATTAGTTTATTGTATTCCCTAGGGTCGGGTACCGTACCCTAGACTTTTAAGGGTAGTGAACAAATTTCATCTCTTCTACCGATTGGTTCACTGTAAATTAATGAATGCAGGTGTTTCAACATGCCTGTTTTTACATCTGAATTAACTTTTTTGTCACTATAGAGAGAATAAAGAACTGAAAAAAGTGCTTTTGGGTACCAGTACCAAATTCCAGGTATTATGCAAATACTGATAATGGTTCAAAAGTGAATGTTACCCAACTTCAGTAATCATCACAATGGCTGTATTCGTGCATTGAGCCAAAAAAAAAATCTGTGGAGAATTTTGTAAATTCCAGAGTTCAAGTTTCATATTCTCAGCATTGACCAATCACTTGACCAAGATGTTTTGATAAGCCTGAGTTGAGGGAACAAAGACCAAGAGTCCCAAGAGTACAAAATCGAGGAAGCTATCATAGCTAATTAGCCACCGTCTCGCCATCTAATTTTATTTTAAGATCCTTTGTCCCATAGAGGAGAACAGGTGCCGATGGTACAAACACGTCTTTTGTCCCATTAACAACTGAACCAACAAGCTTACTGACCATTTTTCCCATATGAAATATAAACACAATGCAATTTTAGATAATCATCAGTAATATGAATATAATGACTAAGAAGGAAAAGGCAAACATTATAAAGGCTAGACCAGTTTACCAATTACAGAAAATTATATCAAATGCAGCCTTTAAACTTTAAAATCAGGAAGTGACAACAAGCATGCCATATTATGATACAATGAAAATCCAATATGATATCTAGTCTCATATCAAGGTATCAATATAATATCAGTCACTGCCCAGCCTAATGACTAACTAGTACAAGCATGTTACCACTTGTTAGCAGTGAGTGACAACATCCCTGTCATCAAGCCTGAAGCACCGTCTATTCTGCCAAAAGGTGCTAGTGATTGACAATATGGTTTTGTAGCAGTGTTACCGGTAAGCAATCACGAGTTTGTTTGTAACACAGAAAGCCACGGTTTAGCATTGTTGTGATCAGGTTTCAGAGAGTGTACCAAGAACAAGCACTGCATGTATTCTAACGTTGTCATCTCATAAAGTTAACAATCAGAATGAGGGGGATTCCTAGGAGCCTCACAAGAACTACTGCACTGTTGCATAATTAGCCTGAATACCCTGAGCAGACCAGCTTTAACAGTGAGGTAACTTCATCTCTTTATATCTAAATTACATTAACTGCATTTTAAAACATAATAATAATAAGAGGTTTATAAATTCATCTTGAAATTCGTCGGGAAGCAACACCAGGTTTCAGTGTACTTTGGTAGACAGCAATGAAGGAGTGAATAAAAATCTAGCTTTTTCTTAAGTGCTGCCTGGAGACACATTGAAGAAATCAATAAAAGGTGGAGAAGAGGTCAGGGAAACACTACAGGTCATCTTATGTGACGTATGCAGCCTTGTCAGTATGCAAAGAGTCAAAAGGTTGACATCTAGTAGTGGCAGAACAAGACTGACATAAATCGGTGGCAATATCTCCGAGTCAGCAGTGTATGACAATCACATGATGAGGAAGGCACATGGCCTTCATGCTGACATGGTGCTGTCACAGTTCAGTCTTGTGGTTCTGAAGGAGTTTTAAATGGAGGAGAGGATAAGGAGGATGCCAGCACAGTGAGGGACCTTAGAAAATGTGGTTTGTGTACATAAAATCATTTGCTGTGCACCACACTTTAATATGTCAAGAAGACAACATTTAATATCTCTGGCCATATGTAGGATAACATACCGTCAGCATTACCTAAAAAAAGTACCTTTTTTATATACAGTATCTTGATGAACCAGGTAAAATATGGTATGAATGCAAACAGCTCCTAAAGAAGAGGATGCAAACAAAACGTCCATGTTCTTTACAAGAACACTACAACAGCAAACATGATGGGATGTGTGCTGCTGCTGCTACCTAATCACAGCTTATCTTCCTGCGACCCAGGCCTTTGTCTTCACTCAGCAACACATTACATCCCTCTAATCATTTCAACCAAACACTCGTCTTGCCTCCTTTATCACTTTGACCATATTCTAGTGCAAGATTGTTTTCAGTTGCAAATTAACCCCAAAACTAATTTTCCAACCACAGCATGAATAACCCACGCACATGGCCCGGAAATGGCATCCCGTTACTTGGGCAACCAGTGGCCATGAAACAGACATGAGCATGTCTCATAACCACACAGCTATCAGACCAAGTGTCTTCAGAACATTAGAGGCAGACAGCTAGCGTAGGGATGAATCTATTGCAGACAGCTTATTTCTGACCTGTTTGAATGCCCAAAAATAATCCTTCATTGTTCCTGCTCAACACTTAAGGAGTTAAATGTGACACATTTACCCACAAAATGCAATATGTGTGTGCCAATCTGCGCTTACTATAAGGTTGTCCCAATACCAGACTTTTAAAGTTTGACATCATTCTAATATGAAAAAAACAAACAAAAACTCAGTACTAAAAGAAAAAAGAAGTCTTCAGCATACAAAATAGGACATTTTTCCTTTTTCTTTAGAAAAAAATTAAAACCTGCACACAGAGCTGGTACAAAGTCACTGGTGCAAAGTATGTAAATACTGTTGTTGTTATACTGCAAAACTGACTTGGGCGTTTTTTCAGACATCAGACCAACTTTAACATGTCATCACATTTATGTAACCAGGGGCATCTTCTTTTTTTGTGTGTGTGAAAGTGTGAAACAACAGAAAACTACATGTACAAAATCAAAGTTATACAATCAAAGAAAGGCCTGCATGGTGTAACATTTTGGTCACATCTCCCTGTTTTAGCAGTTTACAGCTACCACTGATGTCGCCTGTAATGGAGCCCTCGTCTTTGACGATAATCTGTATAATATTCAAACAACACAGACCTCCAGGTGTGTGTGTGTGTGTGTGTGTGTGTGGGGGGGGGGGGGGTTTATAGTGCAGTGATTGAGATATCAAACCAGCCTCTGGACCAATAACCGCCCTTTATTCTGCATATCCAAACCAATCACAGTCTACACATAAGATTAGAGCAACCAGTGACTGTCTGGGAGGTAACCTGACCTGGAGGAGCCTGGCAATTTTTGTCAACTCCCTTCCCTCTGCTCCACTCCATACAGTATATCTGTACAGTATTGCAGGGAAAGCTGGCTAGTTAAGCCAGTTAGCTAAACAGTTAGCAAGGCTAATACTGAAATTAAACCAGATCAATATAATACACAACACTCAATTCAATTCTGATTGAGCTTTTAAACCGATTTTAATCGGAATAAAGAGATCCATGTAAACCCAGCTACTGACTCAGTGTTTGTCCCTGAGATGGCAAGGAGAAATTCTCTGAATTCCAGGGAAACCATCAAGGAGGAGGGAATCCCTAACACTCCCTCACACACAAACAAATATGTGCTTACAAAACATTGATCACCATGTTTAGATTAATGTCACTGGTCTTTATCTGTCTTCAACTTTATAGTCTTTTCAGTGTGTTTCACATGTCTCTGCAATCAAAGTGGACCCATGAACTGTAGGGCTGTGAGCAGTTAGAACTAAATTGCACACTGAGTATGTCTCAATCTAAATCTAGGGCATAAGACCAAGCCCAGTGTCCCCCGGGGTGCAGATCATATTTAACAAAAGACACAAACACAAAAAAATGCCCCACACTCCTCTTTGGGTTACAATTTGGGTATTCAGTAAATGACAGAAGCATAAATGTCTGCCAACAGATGTGATCTACAGGCTCTGTGTGTGTGTAAAGAAGCATGTATCTGCCTCTCTACCACCAGAGAGAGACACACACACACATACACACACACACACACACACACACACACACACACACTCCTCTGTATCTGTGTAGCAGGAATGAGGGAATGAGGGCAGTGTTGGGGCCCTGGGGCACCGTCTTCCTCATGAATAACAAGTATTCAGCACAGCAGACATACTGCTGTAATACAGACACACACACACGCACACACACACACAAAGTAGGGTTTACTGAGACATCATAACAGCGATATGAAGGAGGTTCCTCGCTGGCCACAGCATCATTGGCTGCTGTCTGTGAAGGCAGCAAATATGTTTCCTCCTCTTTTAATTCAGCTATGATTTTTTTTACTACCATAATGGAGCTGATGTCTATCTGCCTTTATGAGGTGCTGACTCTAAAATTACTTCCTCAACTTCAACAGGTTTGGAGTTGTGGAGTGATGTTTATTACAGATAGACCAATTGTTGGCTTGGTCAATTAAATATTCAAGTACAAGTACCTCAAAATTGTACTTAAGTACAGTAAATTGGAATTAGTCACATTCCACCACTGGTAATTCAAAATGCTGGCACTAAACTTTAAGATTATCGGTCTGCTTTATTAATTATAATCAGTATCAGCCCTGAAAAAACATATTAGTTAATCTGTAGTCAAAATGATGTCTAATAAAGCTGAAATAAAAAAAAAGATTATGGCAAAAACTGCTTTGGTGCAGAAGTGCTTAAATGTAAAGCTACAGCCTATCAGCACATAACACTGCCACTGCTACCATGAAAATAGCATCATGACTATTCATGAACAAGTCAATGGATGTGTCTCAATTCAGGGGCTGCATCCTTGGAAGGACGCAGTCTATGAAGCCGTGGCCTTCTTTAAGGCCTCACTGAGCATTGTTAAATGAGATGGTCTGGTCTACGGAGAATTTCCTGTTTACGTCACCATATCTTCCTGTCCTTACTCTTGCATCACTAACTATCTCTCCCGTTGCCTAGCAACACCGACAGCCACAATTCAATAGTTGACAAGTAAAGAAGTAGTAGTAAAAGCTGTGGTGTAGAAGTAGTAAAAGTACTACAGTCGTTTGTAGTAAAAACTGTAGGGGTGGTAGTAGTAGTGATAATAGTTGTAGTAGTATTTTTGTTGTAATTAAAACTGTTGTAGTAGTGGTAGCAGTAGTAATAGTAACTGAAATGGAAGCAGAAATTGTATTTATTTTTTGCTGTCTCTAGTTTATTATTAGAAGAATGCTTCACCTTCACTCCTCAGCTGCTAAGGGGTGTCATTTATGTTTTGGGGAAACGAAGGATTCAACACATGTATCCTTTGCAGCCGCGGAAAAGAAGGTCGCATTTTTGGGCTGTATTTGAAGGAGGCTTCGAAATGGGACGGTCTTGTCACGGCGTTGTGACTCCTCCTGTCTTCAAATACAACCTTCAAAGGATGCAGTCCCTGAATTGAGACACAGCAAATATGTGACAGGCGCTCACCATAACACACATCACATAGCAGGGTAAACAATGAAACTGTAACGCAGCAAACGCACAGACACAGCCTTAAACACTCAGGCAGCTATCTGAATGGTTGAAGGGAGAGCAGTTCATGCCAACACGCAGACACACGAGCATCAGTGCACCATAGCCCCGGCCACGACCCAGCAGCACTCTGTCCCTGTCCCCATGAAAGGCAGATTGTGAGGGCTATTTCTGGAGGGCCAGAAAGGCTGCAGTCCTGCTCTGAGGCGATGGAGGAAGTGGCTGCCCACAGGCAGGCACTGCTGGCAGCATCACACACACTCCTGTCTCCTCCACTCCACTCACCCAATCACTCAGTCTCAATTTATCTTGCTTTCAAAGGTTTCTAAATCTCTCAGTTTTATGTAAACCTCTGCTTGAAAGTAACACTTGCATCACATGAATTAGTCACAGCTTTACCACAATAACTGAAACCCCTGCTTTAATACTAAAGCAACAGTCTGGATCAAATTTTGCAGAAGTTAAGTAGTTTATCGTGCCTCAGAATGGCCTTGATGTTTAAGGCACCAACTATCCATCACGGTGCATGCGTGTCATTCTGTATCACTACCCTCCTTTCCTGTCACCCCTCATCTTTCATCAACATATGACATCAAGTATGGCTAAAAATGTGAAAGTATGTTTGTTGTTTGTGATGTAAAAATCACACCCAGTTATATTAAAGGAGAAGGTACCACAGTGTTGATGCTGGACAAATTTTATCAGACATATGATCATTATGCCAACCCGAATAACTCTGAATATTCACATATAACTGGCTACTAATGTGGCTCTGTCATAGGGCTGGTTGTTGTTTCAAGCTTTATAGAGCCAACATGAAAACTACGTTTCAGTACTGATACCATAACAATACTTTTATTCTACATCTTTCTCGTGTTTTTCAGTTTTCAAATGTTGAATGTCTTCTAAACACAAGGCAGTGTTAAGAAAAATTGTCAAATATTGGAAAAATTATTATTTAAATCTGATCAAAAAATATACGAGTATGAATCTTGGCATAAAATAAAAGCCACTTTTCAGTAGTTTTCAGTACTGAGGTTCTATTCTGTACAGTTCAAATATGACTCACTGTCAGTCAGTCTGGCATCACTTTATTAAATCAAATCTAAGTCAAACTTGCAAATCGAGTGATAAAACTGAAATCAGAAGCAAAATATGAAACCATTTTGCTTCCGTAACTGGCAACTGACACAACAATCACTGCTATAAAACTGTCCCAGTCAAGAGTTACAGCACACAGTAGCAAAATCACAATTCCACAATCCCGCATGATGGTAATAGACACAACCAGACGTCTGTAAACACGACAGCCCGCATGCATGCTTCATCGGCCATGTGTGCACCTCTTTGTGTCCTCGCCGCATTAAAATGTTGTGAATGGTCCCAACTTGCCTGCAAGCTATAGGGGTGTGAATATGTGTGCAACTGGGTGTGCAGAAGAGGCTGGGCTTCAGTGGAGGATTTGTGTGTCAGAGTTGTCGCTCTAGCCTGAAAAAAAATGTCCTGCATTCTGTTTAGGGCCGACGTAGGACCCTCAAACTGCACCGCCAGAGGCACACAGATGGAGCTACAATGGAGCCTGTATGTTTGCATCTGTGTGTGTTTGTGTGTGTGCCTCTTCCCAGTCAGACTGCCTCACAGAGTCACAGACACAAACACACACCCCTTTCTTGGTTTTGAGACACGCACAGGGAGACAATCTGGATTCTCGCTCTAAACATAAGTCTCCCTCGGGTCCTCTACCCAGTTTCCTGTTTGGACTTCGGACATCCATTTAGCTGCTGGGTCCTCGGTGCAGCAGAAGAAATGCTGTCAAAACACAGTCACATGCTGTTGAGTTTCTCAAGAGACCCTTGCAATGAAAGACCACACCCCAGAAACTATGGACTCTTCCAAATCCACAAGCAGCCATCTTGCTTCTAAGATCCACTGATGTAACATCTAGAGCATGATGTGAGCAACCTGACACCTTATAGACAAACTGAATGGTAGATTCACGTCCCCTGGTTTACGTCTGTTAGACAAACCATCACTGGGTAGTTAAATGTGAACCAGGACAAGTCAGTAAAAACAGTTCTGCCGGCAGGATGTTCTGTTTGTAAATGCCAACCATGTTTCTGTTCTGGTGACAGTGCTCCAAGAGACAGATGATCAGCGATGATGTCAGCTCTGAAAATCTGTCAGTGCCCATGCTTGCAAAACATTCCACTGACTGAACAACCAGCAACCGGTCACACAAACATACGTAGACAGGATGCATGAAGGATTTAGACACAAGAGGAAGCTCTACTGTGCTTCAGAATTCCTGGTATTCTTATGATCGAGGACCGTTCATTCTTGTGTTTTCTTTACAGTCACTTAGGGAACGCAGCACCAACGCTGGAAACATTCAAATACAACCAAATATTATCATATGCATGCACAAATATTTGAAAATCTGGAGCGTCAAGACTATAAATCTGAACCCTCCCGCAGAAATCTAACTGACAGTGTAACATTGATTATTGACTGGTGAGTATGCTTTTGAGAGAATAGCAACATATACAATATTTAAATCACTCTGCATCTCTTTTTTATGCTCACTGTTCAATTTTGAACTGTATCTAGTTCTAATGTGAACACATTGGTCCTCTGAAACAGCAGGCATGTGCACATTGGCTATGTTTTTGCATGAGTCATCTGCATCACCAACAACATAAAATGTCATATTTGTGAGACAAGTCATGGTATTCAAATCGAAATGATGCGCTTAGTAGTGAATGAATGCATGACATTTTGTGCTGGAGGCACACAGGCAGATGAACAGCTGACAATCTGCATTGTTGTTGTCATCTGTCCTCTCTGATTGTTTGGTTTTATGACAGCATTTTGTGTCACCTTAAGCCATAAATATCTGCCTGAATGTAGCCTTTAACACTCCCCAATGATGTTTTAGGGGTCAGTATTAAAAACCAAGACGTAGCATATTAATCTAATTAAAGAGGATGTACTTGAGGAGGATGTTAATGATGGCATTTGGTTATTGAAGATGACAAAAACTGGAGCAACCTCACTGCAGCAACTGGAGATGTTTAGAACAACAGTCTGCCTCCACCGAGACACTTTGGTATGAGTAAAGTTGCTGTAAACAGTGAGGCAGCAGTAGTGGGCCAACAATCATCATCACCCTTAAGTGTTTGGTTTTATAAGGCATGGGAGCCTTGATCCATTAAAGCTATTGTGGCTTTAATGTCTGGTTCACAGATGCTTTTTACAGGCTTGCTCTGCTCTGCATTGCATTCAGGCAGGAAGCAGGGTTTCTGCAGCGTTTGCAGTGTCTACGTTATGACATCCTGTATTCACCACCCTCTGTAAAAAGTATTGCAAGATGCAATAAGTGCATTCATTTTATCAGAAAAGTGATGCAGGTTGCTCAAGCAATAAAAGCAAGTTCTTTGCCTGCTTTTGGCCACAGAGGGCTTGTGCTGTTACAAATTGCCTCTTCTGAATAAATCATGGGCATAAATCCACTCTAAATAAAAGACTCTACCATGTTAGCAGCTGCACGCTTCCATAGGCGGGGTGAATATTTCATGATTAAACAGGCCATTATACTACACAGATCTAGGCCAAGGCACAGGCTGAAGGGAGGGGGACTCAGATAACGGTCCAAGCCCCGTCCCAACAACAGAAGGCAATAGAGCTCCGGTCCGAGGGGGCTCAGGGAGGGGCAAAGCTATCTGGGTTAATCCACACAAAACTCAGACAAAGACAACAATCACTAACTCCACCTAGGAGAAGCATTGATTTCTACTTTGAAAATCATTCTTTAAGTAAAGTCCGAGCGAAAATCAGCGAGCTTTTCGTGGCTTGGCTGTCCAAAGTAATTCCTCCGGATCCTGCAGCCACAATACTGTCAACTCACTCTCCAGCCCTGCGTTTAGTCATTTATAAATTCAACTTTTACCTGTGATAGTTGTGCCATCTATGAATAGGAGACAACACGGGAATATGCAGCTGAAACTGTGAAACGTTAGAATAAATCCTTCTTATGTCACAGGCAACCAAGTAGCCAGCCCCCCCTCAGAGCTAGCAGGGCTAACGTTAGCTTTTAGCAAATAAAGTTAGCCCAAGTTTGCTGTCAACACAGTAATACGTTTGTTTTGCTAAAAACTTTAACATGTCTGCGGGATAAGCAACGCAAAGGAGTTGTGCATTCAATGTGTCTCCCCGTCTGACATGCGGGTTACCAACTGACCGGCTAGCTTTTAAGTACACTAATCCCGTGAGGCCTACGCATCCCCGGCCCACAATTGACGGCTAACAGCAAGCTGACAGCGCCTATCCTCGTTCAGCGCTGAGTGGCGGCCCGGCCCGTCCCCGCCTCCCTCGCTGTCTCCTGTTTACTTGCAGCTAGTTATAGCTAGAAGGGCAGGCTAACTCCGGCACCCACCTCGGTTGTCGAGGTCGTAACCGACCACTAAAAAGTAGTCGGCGAGCCTGGTCATCTTTGGAGCTCACGGCGACAGGCCTTTCTCGCTAAATCCTCTTCTCTTTATGCCACCGTCAATAGTCCATTTACGTCCTACCGGCGATAGATACATCACTGGCGACAGTAGCATCCTTCCAGCAGCACCCCGCCGCCATACTGTCAAGTTTGCCTTGCCCTGACAGCGGAGAACCGCGAGTCTGCGCGTAAAGGGACTTCAAGGGAGGGGCTGCTCGACAGGAATGTCCCATGTCAGGAGCCAAACCAGCTCAGGGGCCAAAAGTCTGACCCAAACGTATAATTAACCCAACAGTACCATCCGTGGAGGGGTGAAAGGGGGTGACGATTCAAGGAGCCCAAAACTGAAGAGGACCCAAAACAAAATCAAGCCCAGACGGGTTTCTTTTAACGTGAAACCAAGAGCAGCATTATGTCATGGGACTAGGGTGGGGAGAAGACAGGTTTTAATTAGAGAAGAGAATGTTGATATCTATCATTGAAATCCTCTTCTCATTTTAACAATGTAATGAAAAACATAATTTTTTACATTTCACAAATACTGCCAAAGTCACAACTTTTGTAAGACAGAGAGATGCTGGAATACTTATTTGTGCTTATATTATTAGTCGTCTAGACCACTGGAGCTTGCTTTTCACTGGTTTGCCTAAAAAAGTCAATAAGCAAATTGCAGCTAGTTCAGAATGCTGTGATTGTTTCGATTGTTTTGATTGAAACATGAAAATTGGATAACATTAACCTACTGCAGAGGAAACTGCATTGGTTATCAGTGACTGTTAGAATTGATTCAAAAGTTATTTCATTTGATAATAAAGCATTAAATGATTTTGCTCCTCCCTGCATTTAAAGATTTTGTTACATTTTATGTTCAAATTAAATCACTAAGGTCCTTTTCTTTTAAATGTTCCTTATGTGTTCCATAAAAATACTGATGAGAGTGCCTTCTCTTTTTATGCGCCTAAACTGGAACTCACTGCTACTTAATATTAGAATAGAAAACTCAATATTTTTGAAAGGGAATTAAAGACCTGTCTTTTAATCTGTCTTTTATTTTGGAGTAATGTTATAGCCTTTGTTTTTCAATGTCTGCATTGTTTCAATTTTACTACAGTATGTGAAGCACTTTTTAAGTTTTGCTGGAGAATTACGGTTCAATCCATACAGTACATACATACATAAATGGATTATTCAGTCCTAAATTTTATAAATATAAACACACAGCCATAGATTTCACCAAACTGATTAGATGGCATTAGTCAAAGTTTCTCTGACCAAACAATTTCCCTAACTCCAATATTAATCTTTTTTATCTCAGATATTTTCCCCACTGACAATTCTTCTGCTTTCAGTCAGAATACATTCAGTAAGGAGAGTAATTGAAAATGTAATTGATTACCAGAAAAATGTTGAGCTGTAGAAAACCTTGGCATGATGCTGCAGTGTCACTTAGATAAGATGTTAGTGGGATGTGAGGAAGGCCTGATGGCCCACATCCGTGTGGTCTGTCCTTGGCTGTCAGCGCTGTAACAGCCTCGAGAGAATTCGGACACTTCCTGCACCGTGACCTTTGACCTAAAGTGCTTATCACTCTCTTGTTGAAAACAATCCCGAGCATAAGATGTCACATTTTTCTTGAAGAGCTTTGTTTTCCCAACTCTCAGTTATAACTTGTCTCCCTCTTTTCTCACACAGATATCAGAGACTCGGGCCTGAGCGAGCGGAGGACAGCGCTGCTCTTTGATAAACACGGCTCCTGACAACAAAAAGCTATGTTAAACGGAGATAAAACCGATCTCAAGCTTCATATTAATTTCAGGGAGTCACATTGAGGTCACCGCTGTAGTCTGTATTCTTACAGTAGAAGCTAACTGTGTCTTAACCTTGAACCACACTTGATAAATTGCCAGGGAGGCAGGCAGCGGGTGAAATAGATAGATAGATAAAGACAAGAGCAGCTCAGTCTCTCTCACACTCTTCCCTCAGGACACGGATACACACAGTAATCAAATGTGTCTGCTAGACAAACTTGAAGCCTGCATATGTCCATGTGCCTGGTTACCAATAATGCTGCCTTTGACTAAACTAACCATGTTATACATTTAGATGGAAACCAGTCCTCTAGATGGTGTTCGAGGTGATGCCCACATATATTTTACATTTATGGGCAAGCTAGAATTAGTCACCTTTGCACAATTAAAGCATGAAGAGGAACATAAACAAGTGGTGGAAAATACAGTAGCTTCACCAAAAAATGAAAATTCAATCTTTATCTACTCATCCCCATGCTGATGGAAAGTCAGGTGAAGTTTCTTAGTCCTCAAAACATTTCTGGAGCCTCACACCAAAACAACACGACAGCATTTGCTCATTCTGTAATCCAAGTCTCCAGAAGCTCAGAGATCTCCATATTATTTACTATTTACACCCTTTTCAAGCTGAAATCTTCATTGTTGCATGTTTTAGGGCTGTGGTAGGAAGCTGGATCACCTGGAGGGAACCAATGCAGCACAGCGAGAACATGCAAACTCCACACAGTGAGGTGCCAGGATTCAAACCAAGAACCTTCATGCTTTGAAGTGACACTGCTAACCACCATACCACCGCACCGCCTGGTGACTAGATACTGACTGGATTTTCAGTTTTTGGTGATTTGAAAGCAGAACACAGACCAGTGGTGGAAAGAACAGTAGCATACAGTTACTTAAGATCTTAAGTAAAACTTTACCTTGTAATTGAGTATTTTTCTTTATTGCAATATGGCTACTTTTCTTTAATTAAAAGTTTTAATAAAAGACGAATGTGTTTAAAGAAATAGGTCAAAATGTTGGGAAATGTGGTCAATCACATTCTTGCTAAGAGATAGATAAGAAGATCAATACCACCCTGATGTCTATGTAGTAAATATGGAGTTACACCTAGCAGCTGGTTAGCCTAGCTTAGCTTAAAGACTGGAAACAAGAGGAAACCGTTAGCATAGCTGAATCTTAGGCTCACCACTTCTCAAGGTGTGAATGCAGTCTGAAATGAATGTGCACATGGATCTGGGTGTCTGCATACACTAATATGTTCATCTGCATTATCATATTTTTTAGGCTTTATACTGATGGTCTGCACAGACATTGCCAAATGATGTGTAAAGATGTCAGGATGCAGAAAGTTTGTATTAAGTTTATAGCTCACTGATTAGCATTTTATATCTGCTAGTTTTTTAAACGTTTGTTTGTGGTAAACAGTGTGGTCATCTTTGGAGCTCACGGCCACAGGCCTTTCTCGCTAAATCCTCTTCTCTTTATGCCACCGTCAATAGTCCATTTACATCCTGTAGACAGAAATGCAAAGTTTCCCATTTCTTTCTACAACATAAAATAAGTTAGCAGGTGGCTAAATGAGACCACAAAGGTTTTTGGGGCTATTAAAGTAATATCAAAACACATCTACTCACTTGTCCACGAGCCTCACTGTATTTACTCTTGCAAACCTTTCAGACACATATTTAACATTTATTTAAATATTCTAATATTTATATTTAATAGTTTATTACGTATGCATTGTATAGTGTTGTAGGAAGCTTAGTGGCTAACATGCAACGTGGTGTAGAACGTTTTCTTTGTTTTTTCGTCTTTTTACTTCTCATTTCTGAGGATTATCTTGCTCAAAAAGTTTGCAAGTATCATAAATATGTGTTTGTCATAGAGCTTATTTTGTGCAATAATCCAAACTCCAATGGAAAAATCCCATTGTCAAGGGAACCAATCCCTAACTAGGATTCTAACGGGGATGGCCTACAAAAATCCCTGCAGCACAAGTACAAAATTACATTTACTTAGTCGACCTTTTAAACAATATGAGTGTGTTGCAACTTTGCTATTTTAGTATTCTGTTATCATATTTTTTTGTCAACTTTTATATCTAGGAATAAGGAACATGAAGATGTGCCTGATTCAAACATGCATTCCAATCAGCATAAAGCCACTCTGCAGGATGCAATAGCCATGTGACTTCCTGTAGACTAACCAAGAGACAGGAAGTGGTTTGAAGGCCTCTTGCACATCACTGCTCTTCCAGTAGTCAATTCTTCTGCTCAGGTGAAGCATAGCACATGAAAACGCTTCACCAAGCAAGCGTTACGACCATCAGTTTCATCTTCCAGAGCTGAGAGAAGCAGATGCTCAAACAACTACGGCATTGTTTCAATCTGATGCTGTCACTCCACTGAATTATACTCATGCAGGTAGCTGGAGTGCATTTAATGGTGAATGATAAACCATATACAAACACACAGATGTCTCTGTGTCATGTATTTCACTACTGGAGCTCAACTGTTTCTACATACACAATGTCAATGTGGCAAAAGACAGTGTACAGTAAA
Organism: Chaunax sp. Z400; assembly: GCA_037577475.1. NCBI lineage: Eukaryota > Metazoa > Chordata > Actinopteri > Lophiiformes > Chaunacidae > Chaunax > Chaunax sp. Z400. The sequence continues at coordinate 5,354,756 of CM075204.1, forward strand.
CTGCTCTTTGTAACTAATGTGTTTTTACCCATAACACCCACGACTCTTTGACCACAGTGTCTGTTGTTTGCTATGTCTTTTCTGCCATAAAACAGGAAGTATTGTATTGCAAGTCAAGTTGAAATGCTATGGGGTACCCCTGGAATTTAGTATTAATCCTTTATAAACGTTGGAGGAGTTGCAAGAAACAGGTTAAGAAAGATTGCTCAACATTGAAGCAGCACAGATTGAGATATGCTCATCCTTTATATTTGCAGCTATAAACTTTAAATCCCACACTTCCCATCATGCAACTGGATAGTGACTTATCATTTGAGTCTTTCTGCATTGTAAATGCCCTCATCTTGAAAGCACCAAGCAAACAGGCTTATTACCTCTGTCAATACAGTGGAGACACAAACTGGAGCTAAATCTGACAGAAACTTTGATGCATGAGGCTTAAAAACGTTACAAAAAGATCCACCCTGTAACACTGTAACACTGGAACACTGCTTTGTTTGGTTGGCTGGCTGGTTGGTTGGCTGGATGGATGGATGGTTGCTTGGTTGGTTGGTTGGATGGTTGGTTGGTTGGTTGGTTTAATGGATGGATGGATGGATGGATGGTTGGCTGGTTGTTTGGTTGGCTGTTTGTTTGATTGGTTGGTATGTTGAGTGGTTAATTGGTTGGTTGGTTGGTTGGTTGGATGGATGGTTGTTTGTTTGTTTGGTTGACTGGGTGGTTGACTGGTTGGTTGGTTGGTTGGTTGGATGGGTGGTTGTTTGTTTGTTTGGTTGACTGGGTGGTTGGTTGGTTGGTTGGTTGGTTGGTTGGATGGATGGATGGATGTTGGTTTGTTTGTTTGTTTGGTTGACTGGGTGGTTGACTGGTTGGTTGGTTGGATGGATGGATTGATGGTTGGATGGTTGTTTGGTTATTTGTTTTGTTGGTTGGTTGATTGGGTGGCTAATTGGTTGGTTGGTTGGTTGGTTGGTTAGTTGGATGGATGGCTGGTTGGCTGGTTGTTTGGTTGTTTGTTTGTTTGGTTGGTTGGTTGGTTGGTTGGTTGGATGGATGGATGGATGGATGGATAGATGGATAGATGGATAGATGGATGGTTGGCTGGTTGGTTGTTTGGTTGTTTGTTTGGTTGTTTGGTTAGTCTTGATGTAAAAGAATCACACACATTTAAAGTGTTGATATCTATCTGGTGCAGATCCAGATAATAATATGCATCAAAATATCTATATGTAGGTTGATCTTCATTTGGCTGCTTGTGACAGACGTGTGTAGGATTGTTCAGCATTGGCAAAGGTATGCTCTCTACTCTGTGCCATTTTAGTTTAAAAAAGATTTGTACTCTCCAAAGTCCAGATGACACATATACATATTTATTATTAGGGTTAGGATTCATGTGAAGTGTTACTGATTCCCATGCCCACATGTCGTAATTGCAGAATGTTGGTACAATGAAATTGCCTTCATTTCCAAATGTTGTCAGACATTATTTGCTTTAAAGATGTCATCACTAGCTGACCTGTCTGAGGTTAAAGTAGTACAGCCATGCCACAAGGTGAGAAATGTCATAAAGCCAGTAATTAGCCAGAAAAAGTTGCCAATGTCGCAGCAATGCCGAACATGTACTTACTTTTTTTGTTTATAAATAAATCTTTACATATAAACCACAATTTGTAGTATGAAAACTTTTTAATTTTGTTTTTCATAAATTAAACTTTAATAGTGCATTTATGTGGTGTAGGAGTAATTGGAAATATGAGCTTCTGATTGGGAAAATTCATGTGAACTAAAGTTGGAGCAACATCTCAGAAACACGTCTTACTGACCAACTCATAGACCTCGAACCATGACAGAGGAAAGTAAATAAAAGCTTTTTATTTATTCATGTAAACACAAACACATTGTAATTTATAATATAGTTTTAGGTTTAGATAGAAACTTATTTATTCAACTTAATCTTCATAACAAATTGCGTAAAGTGAAATTTTAGTGGTTTTAGAGAATGTACTGGAGCAGCTTTAAACTTGCTATCATTATGTTGTTTCAATGCTCTGAAAGTCAGAAGAAAACTTCCCAGCTCAGGAAACAGGAGCCTGTAAGGATCATATGAGTGAATTATAACAGCTCATCATCAGGATCAGTGTGGGTGTGGTATAATTAGATTTGATTAACGGTACTTGTCACATGCAAACAAAACCAATCAACTGTAGTTGTAGTAAATGGACTGTACTTATAGCACCTCTCTAGTCTGACTGAACACTCAAAGCGCTTTACAGCACAAACCAGCATTCATCCATTCACACAAACATTCATACAGGTGGGGCAGAGGCTACCATGTGAGGCTCCACCTGCTCATCAGGAGCGATAAACAGTCACACAGTCACTCACTCACCAGTGGAGCAGTGAGTGAGGTCAGTGTGACGTCTGAGCCCTCAGGGGTCTGAGGGCATCTTTACATCTTCTTAAATACATCATTTTACCTGAGTTCTGATTTTTTTTAGTTGTTTGAATCTCTTGTGGAAACATATCGTTACTAATGTGGACAAATTGTTAAGGTGCTTTAAATTGTGTTATGTTCACAGAAGCAATAGAATGTGTGAATCAATGAGGAGATAAATGTAAAATAAATGTCTAAAATTACATTTTATAATATCTTTTTTTCACATTACTTTCACCAAAGTTAGAGGGACAGAGACAAGATTGGACTAAATAATGACTGTATAAAAAAATAAAAAATATATTATATTTAATCAAACAAATTTTTCAATCAATCAAATATTTAGAACATATAAAAATCCCTCACAATGGACATAAACAAATCCACCAATCCACACTAGGAGGCAGATGATGAGCATGTCGAGCTCTCGTCTCAGTGTCCTGTAGTTTGCTGTGAGTCATACGAGCATGCAAGAGTAAAGATGTGGAAGAGAGTCAACAGATTCCAGCAACACAGCCACAAACACATTTCTAGGCCATATTATCACAAAGATATTAATAGAAACCTCACAAAAATGCTCCTGTCCTCCCATAGACCTTCAGGAAGTGTATGCCTGTATGTCAGGTGCTGTGCAGGAGTTTTCTGTATACCTGCATGGATGCACACAGAGCATGAGTAAGACACACCATGATAAATAGATGAGAAACCATAAGGAATTGATAAGCTATCCGTTGTATGTTTGTTCTTGCAGGCAAAGAACCACCCCAAAATAAAAATTCTGTCACTATCAACTCACCTCCAGGCAGATGAGAGTTTTTCAGCCCACCAAGAATTTCTGGAGCTAAATTGTTGCAGCATTCTCCTAAACATCAGAAGAAGATCGGGACTCAAACAACCAAAATTAAACATGAAATGACACCATATACCCAACTCATTTGAAAGACATTATTTTAACCATTTGTAAACTGAAATCTTCACTGTAGCCTCTGGGCTTTTAGCATTCTGAAGAAGGTGCACAAGCTCAAACACATGCACATGCTCACAGAGTCACTCATAAAACACCAAACATGCAACAACAGAGTCACCTGTTGCTGCAACATCACCAGAGCTCTCTCAGTTGTTTGTAATGCAACATCCGAACAGCAGGTCAGCACTGTGGTGTGCAGAGATGCAGAGATCTTGTTGATCTTATCTAGTGGTGCAGGGACACACGTTAAAGCTCGTGCACTCACCTCAGACAGGGTGTGCACTAAACTTATAGCTGAAGAGCTAAATAGTGTCTTTTCAACTCAGTTTGAGAACTCAGGGCTTCTGGATTATGTCGTTCGATTTGTATGGAGTCATTTTCTGTTTGTTTTCTGTTTTTTTTTTTTATGTTTTAGAACAAGTCACCATCTTTTTCAGTTGTTTTGGAGACCGCTGCAACACTGTTTTACTGTGAAGCTCCAGATGTGTTTTGTTGAGTAATTATAGGCATAGGGGCGAGAAGATAATGTCTGAATTTTCATTTTTGGATGAACTGTTGCTTTAATCCTAATCCCACTATGTTCTACACTTGAATTAGTCTCATATGTGATTGTTGAACCTATTGATTATAGGCCCTGTTAAAGTCAGTATCAGCTCACCCCAAAAATGTGTGATGGAGTTGAGGTCTCGGGTTGGAAACTGGGAGAACCATTCCTTAATGGACCTGGCTTTGTGCACAGGGACATTGCCAAGTTGAAAAGGCATTTTCCAAACTATCCCTACAAATGTGGAAGCTCAGTTTTCTTCATTAAGCACTGATATCTGGGCTCTCCGCTGTTATCAGCCACTTCTGTCCTTCACCATCATCTTTCCCACACTGAAATCCAATCCCCATTTGTCCTCAAAACTGGCACAACACTGTCCTATTACATCCCTCCTCCGAGGTCTCCTCCCAAACACCGCTACTGGTGAGCAGCCATGCCAAACAAAGTCAGCTGAGAGGGCTCGGACAAAGACAACAAGCAAACAAATGTAGCTGTACGCAATCACAAAAAAGCAATGTAAATAAAGTTTTATGTGGCAGCCAGGAGGGTGCTTACAATATTACAGAGGGAAAATGTCTCCAAATTGAGTCTTCATGGGGATTTGACATTGACTCGTGCATTTATTTTAAAATCCACGATAACATATGTTTGTCTTTGCTGTCATAATATATGAATAAATGAATATTTACTTTGCATTTGCTGGTCCTCATGGGAAGCACCGAAACAGACTCACTCTCAGCACCTCTGCAAGAGTGAAATCTGTTGATGTAACATGAGGTTCACTAGGGGGCAGCAATCATTCGACTACCAAACTGTGCCTCCTGATGGAATAAACCTGACTCGGAGAGAAAATGTCTGCTTAAATTCTGTCCAAACACTTCTAACAGAAAGCACAGCGCACACACTAGCACAGGTGTTACAGTCAGTTCAGAAAAGCTGCAATGTATGGAAGGAGGGAGGAGTAAGTGGAGGGTGTGCTCTAAGGTGTGGTCACAACTGAACAAACAGACAATGACAGGAGCAAATGTCTGACATAATGGAGTAAAATGTGTCTTTAATGGGGGGTAAGAGAGGATGTAACATTCTAGTATTTGTGGTCTGAGAACAGCTGGATCAGACGCTTCAAGGAAGGGGGAAAAAAATCTGTTGTTTCGAAACACGAGGCGATAGTTTCCTCAAAAACAGGAGCTGGAAATCCTCCACAGTCCTGCAGGTGCTGTTTGTTTGTATACGAAGCCCTTCAGCTCAGATCACTTTACTGTACCTCTGCTGGGATGATTCACTGGGTTTGTGTTGTAAACCAACTCAGAGCAGGACACTTGAGCATCAAGCTGCTGTTTCTGTGCTTTTTCACGATAAGACCCCAAAACACACTTCAGCACAGAGGTGAACACGTGCTGAAGCTGTTTTTAAGAAAACATGAACCGTTCCTTCTCTCAAATTGTAAAAACAGCAGTTGCATCCAGAGAGTTTTGGTTTTATCTGTTTCGGTTTTGACATATCTGAGTCCACTTGAGTACAGAGAGGTGAATAGGATTTGATTTAAACATTTAGAATATTCAACAATTGTTCATGTTACTCTGGATCATCCAAAGAAAGAGCTGTCAAACCTTTTGTTTCAGTAACTAGGCTTTTTCCAGACTTTCAGCTGCATCACACCTTAATGAATGGAGTTGGCTCAAATATCAGCATGCCACCCAAATTCCATACTTATACCTCCAAGTTTCCATATCAACATAGTCCTCTTAATCCTCTGAGGAAGACCATGAGATGTGGTGGAAAGCTGTGGACCTCGAGTTTATTTATTTTTTGTCAAACTGCTATTTCTAAGGTCAAGAATGAAACTGAAGTCTTGTAAGAAACTAAATAATGTAACTTTATAAAATTCCATTCACCTGTATTGTACATGAATGTCAGGGTCAGATGTTGAAAAAAACTGGATGAATTAAACCCAAACTATCTCGAAAAAACCTTTTTTTCATAATTTTAGCAAATCAGTCTTTTAAAGCTACTATGCAACTTCTTCCACTAAAAAATGTCATTATATTGAAAGGTAAGTCAATTTGAGTTTATATGCATTCTGTATTTCACACCTTGTCAACATGTCGCACATTAAGGCCAAAACCAACAGTAAATGTATCCTATCAACAAGTAAATATGTCAAATCTTCTTCCTCTGTGCTCCATTTTTGTCCAAAAACTATTGTCACACTGGCTTTCATGTGACTTTGTTACCATTATTTGGACTCAGTTCTACCTACACACATACTGAACATCCTGTTGCTCCAAAGACTCAGCATCAAATGACGATTAAGCCGCAGCTGAGTAATGTTTATCTCCACCAATTAGAGTTTGTCTGTTTGTCTGTTTGTTTGTTTGTTTGTTAGCAGGATTACGCAAAAACTAATGAATGGATTTGGATGAATTTTTCACCAACGATGGACCCTAGCATATCTTAGAGGTGATTCAATTTTGGTGATGATCCGGTGAGAGATGGTTCTGGTACTGCTGGAATAAGGGTTTGTGTCCACAAAAGTGTTTTTCCCAGCTGAAAATACCAGGTATTCTTCTGAAAACGCCCAGCTGAGAACGCTTGAGAGCGCTTTGGAGGTGCATCGTTTTTCATCTGAGGCGCTTTAGTTGATATGATACAGAATATCTGCAGAAGTAATTTGTGTTGCAAGTACCTAATTTGATACAGCAGACAGTGACCCTTAGCATTCTGCAGATTATTGTGGAAGAAACTGGACAAACTGCGCGAACAGCAACAAACAAAATGCCTTAAAGTGAACTTTAATGCATGTGAGAGTTTACCCTTATCATGCCTAATGAGACAACACTGCTTATTTGTACTGTTTATGCAACCTTTAAAGGAGGTCATGACACATTCTCACCCATTCAACGATTCACAAAGACAAGACAGAGAGCACCGCACAATCAGATCTCACGTCCCTCCGCTCTTTGATCGGCTGACTACGTCCCCCAAACCTTCCCTTTTTGGATGAGGTTCAGAGCAACAGATGGGGGCTCTTTCAAAACCGTCCTGCACCGTGTTGTCCAGCCCCATAAAGTATGAACTCATGTTTGCTAATTGCCGTCTAAAACAAAAGTAAAACTAGTGCACGACTGAGAGATCAAACTCGGCAGGAAGCCTGTGTTCAGAGCCCAGCGGGTTCTGATTCGTCTGTTGTCACATGAGCAGAGAACTGTTACATAAACAGGTCAGAAACAGTGAAGAAGTGACCTCTTTCCAAAGCCAAGGCTGAAAGATAAATGAGTTACTATCAGCGTTGGGAAATGTTTCATGAATCATTGTGTCATCCCAGCTAAATCAGCAGGTGCCACTGAGGGCTGTGGGTGAAGGTCAATATTCAATCTGACAGAATCAAGCCCAGCTGGAGCCCTACACTGCTGAGAATCAAGATGTTTTGATTCAAGAATGAAAAAAAGGAATTTATTGGGCAGATAATCCAAAGTGACTTGTGAAAATTCTTCTTTGGAGGATTCTTTTGATTACAAACCTGGATTAGTGCATCACTGACAGTTCATGCATTTGCACTGATTCTGATGGTATAATAACTACAGAGAGACTCCATGAGACGATCAAAGGACGTCCTGAGCAGACCTGACCTGTAAGACGATAGCGGTGGGGGTGAGAAGTTGGCAACTATCACTGATGAATCAGTCTGAGCGAATATAACTCAAGCAATGCTTCACATTACATGCAAGAAGGGATCACGTAGCACATTAAGGCTAAAATCCTGGGATGGCAATAATTATGTAGCACAATAACTAGAAGAGTGAGGAATTCATAGCACTTTGTGATGTTGACTTCCTTTGAGGACTTCATCTGGTTCTTTTACTATCTGAACTATCTCCTTATACAGACTGGGTTCTGTGGCTTTGCTGTGGCTGTGAGCATTAAGTTTTAGGATTGCAGAACTGATACTAGAGCTGGCTCAAGCCTTTATGGGGCCCTAACCAGAATTCGACCCCCCACCGCCAATACTATTGACTATTGTCAATGTTTGATCATTCATAATGTAAATCTAACACACCCATTATCAATTGTGTTAGTTGTGTCTGTGTTATTTACATCATACCAATGTCAGCCTGGCGTGTTTTTACCTTTCTATGGTTTTATTCTTTGAGTGGTCTGGTGTTAATTTGAGCTTTAATGTTTATACAGCTCTATGTGGTGTAGCCTATTGAATGTGGTGTAATGGAGAGGAACAAAATAAACCATTAGACAATACATTCATTGTTAACAAATTAACCACCTTGATTGTTTTTAATGGCTTTGGATAGAATTTGCAATGTGCAAACATAAACAGTATCTTATTATATAGAGAATAAATGGTATGATATGAATATGATATGAATTAAATAGATCAGAGAAACCTGAAACAAGATAAGAACAATGGCTTAAAATATAAAGTTGGAAATTTATTTTTGAAAATTATGTGCAGATGTGTAAACTATTCAGAAAAATTACATAATAAACCACTTTAATTTAGATATTTACTTTCTTTTCTGGAGTGAACACTGGAGTCCTCTTGGGGGCCCCTGGTGGCCACTGGAGCCCTAAGTAGCCGCTCAGTTTGCCTATGGCTCTGACTGTCACAAAGACTGACATTTATGTGCATATAATGTGCATAAGGTCAATCTGAATCCCCATCAGATTTTAATGGGTTCTTATCTGGCAAATGGCCCATACTTTTACAAAGTTTTGTGGAAATCCGTCCAGTAGTTTTTGGGTAAACTTGCTGTCAACCAAACAACAATCAAACAAACAAACACAGATTAAAACATAACCTCCTTGGTGGAGGTCATTTGGCTTTACCTTACAGGAAGAAAAAAATTATTACATGTGCAGTAATTCATTTAATTCATCATAGTTCATGTGTGTTCAGGATGACTTTGGTTTTATATTTTTTATCCACAAAAGAGAAATGACATACTGTAGCACCTCTGACTACATGAGAGCTCTGCTAATGTGAAAAAGATCTTTATAGTCATTATGATAACCAACTGTCTAAATGAATGAGTCAGAATGTTAAAATAATGAGAAACCTTTTCTCACAGTAATGATGGTTATTTCATTTTTAGATACTGGGTCATTATTTTGAGACAAGTAAATAAATATTTTGAGATAGATGAAACATTGTTTTAAGATACTCAGTGAATATTTTCAAAAGTTACTCACAACAATGACTTACAGGGTCTTGTTTAAAAAACAACAACAACAACATTGGCACAAATGGGCTTCCATACATCTACCTTGAAACTTGGGAAAAATGTGAAAACTCTATTTTGATTATGCAGGTGACTGAATATCTTTTCATCAGTGTGTTTTTGAGTATCCTGTAAATACAGAACAACAGTAAGTGATGTGTTATTGCTATTATTAATTTTATATATGTATATATAATTAATAATAATAATAATAATAATAATAATAATAATAATAATAATAATAATAATATGTACATAAGAGGTACAAAATGTGGCCATGTCTGTCTTTTCTAAAATAAATTTTACATCTACTACAGTATTCTTTTGCAGGCCCACTGATGTTTATTTTGATGCCTGAGATGAATTTTGCATCAGCAACAAAGACAACAAACATGATGTCCTTATATTCCTCATGGAGTCTGGTTTAGCCTGTCCTCCCAGTTGTTGTTTTTCCAATATCAGGAAATATGTCCATTTATTTTGACACACTTTCTTGTAAATGAATGTTGTGTAACAGCGTGTGAGGAAGGACCAGGAGCGTATATATTATCATGACTATACATCAGTCGATTTAGTCAATAAGGAGGGAACTTGGACAAAGTCCAAAAATCCTCATTGATCAGATGAAATAAACAGATTTGTCTGCATCATTTGACAGAGTTGACATGTTGAGACCTGTGGTATAGCTGCCTCCTGTCTGTTGTAACAGACAGGAGGCAGACAGGAGGTTCAAAACACAACTTAAAAGGATGAGTCATGGTTTGGTAACTACTTTTAAGTTCCCTAATCAATCAATACTAGTCTGTGTCCTGCCAGGAACTTCTCACCAACTGTATGGAGGAAACATAAGGCTCAGAAAAACGATCGTTGATGTGTCACGAAGGGACTGACGACAGATTCTGAGAAGATTCCTCTCTTCCTTTCTATCTGTCTTACAGGCTTGGCTGACAGTAGTGATAAGAGATAGGAGGAGGGTTTGGTCTGAAAGACTAACTGCTCAAGAAATTCATGAAAACTGGGCTTTTTTTCCTGAGTATGTGTGTGACTGATTGTGATAACGTTAACTACTTTGTGCATTTGTAATACTGTTAGCATCCTGAGCATTTATAATGTTTCAATTGTGTCTTTACTGTTAACTTTCATGTATTTTATGGTATTTTAGTACTTTTATTACTGTAAAACTTTTCACTGTTTATTTTCTATAATTAACTGAGAGCAGCTTCACCTGCAAAGCACTATTTTTTATTTTATTTGTATTTTAGAGTCACACTGTATTACTAGAAATAAATATACAGTTCATTACTGTATTCTTGTAAACTCACAACACAATACTGGTCAAGTACTGTATATTTATAGTATGTTAGCTGTGTTTGAATCTACAGTATGTATCCTATATTTATTGATAATTAAAGAATACTAGTAAAACGGTAAGTGTACTTATATTCTGACCACTTTAAGTGCTTTACACAAACCAGCATTCACCCATTCACACACTGAGGCTACCATGCAGGGGAAGGAACCACCTGCTCATCAGGAGCGAGAACTATTCACACATTCACTCGCACTGCAGCAGCCGAGGATTGAACCAGCGACCTTCCATTTTCACATTTTACTTCCCAATCTTTTCTTTCACCTTCCCATGATGCTCTGCTGCTTACAGGACATTCCCGTAAATAATGATATTCTGGCATTCATGCTGTAATCACACTAATACAGTTGTATACTGTTCAGATTTCACTGTAAGTTTACAGAACTTTTTTTTACAGTGTATATCATAATATTTCTAATGGCTTAGACTACTGGGTGACTTCCCATGATGCACTGAGATTCTCTCTCCTCCTCGCTCCCTCTCCATCGCTGCACATCCATGTATCATTAATTCGTATTACTAACTTGACTTCACCTTTCTATCACACAACAACACAGAGTCATCCCTGTGTAAACTGGCAAAACATCATTCTTGTTAAAACATGGCCTTACTGCAGATCACCAGGTGAAATCTTAGAAAGGGTAGAAAGCATTTTGTATTATTTAAGAGATGAGGGAAGACTATGAAAAACGGTGAATGGCTTCGTGTTGTCACGACTGACTTGTCACAGTCAACACAGTCACTGTGCCAAGCCATCGTGGTCCACCTTGGTCCAGAATACATTAGGCTGCCTTTCACTGAGCCAGAGGCAGGAAGCATCTGTACAGAGGTGAGTGGTTTTATTTTGTGATGTTTGAAATGCCACATCGCCAACTACTGGCCTGGCATGCATACTACAGCACTTTCAATAGTTTTTGCACCAGGATGTGCCCAAGGATCATTTTCACAATGTTGTGTAGTTGTATGAACTTTTTTTAAATGAAAAGGAAAAACTTTTTTCTTTCTTTCTTTTCTTTTTCTTTTTTAGCCAAACTCATGTAAATGGGCCAGAGGTTTTGCTATCAGGGCCCTGAAGCTGAGGACTGACCTGCCTGAGGAGATAAGCTTGTCTACGTCAGTGTCTTCTGTTAAATCTCATCTTAAACATATTTTTTATCAGAAAGCTTATCCTGGTTTTACCAGAGTTCCCTTTTTGTTGAACCACTCTAGTCTTGTCTGATATTAGTTTATATGTTTTTAAAATCTTTCACTTTTTAATGTTTGTTTATTTTTTTATGATTATGTGTTTGTAATTTTTTCCCTTTGTGTTTGTTTTGACAAATACTACATAAAAAGAGTTTAAAATATTATTATTAATAGAATATTTCCTAAAAGTATTAAAGAATAGTCATTAGGATGCCATAAACACGTGTTATTACAGAGTATTCAGGGTTTACCGGCCTCATCAGTCCCGCATATCTTCCGAACATGGTAAAGATGTTACAGCACCTTTTCCAAATTGCCCATCGGCGCTAGTCAGTGAACTCCTCCCACTCACTATTCAAACCCTCAATGTCAGCGGGCGTTCAGCTTCACACTGGAGAACTTGATCTTGACCAACACGTTTGTATTCATGGAAAAAAACTTACAACTATAGAAAGATTCAGAGCTGCAAATACAAGAAGGTAAGACTTCTCTTTACTTCTGCTATGAGGAGGTGTTTTGATAAAAAATGTGAGGGTTTACAAAAGTATTTTGCAAAATAGATTCAGGTTGCATTTTTTTTACATTTTCAGTAAAATGTTAAGTCTTCATCTGGTGTATAGTTTAATAAAGTAGAGGTTCATAAGCAGAGGCTTTCATGAAGAATCCACTGGAGATCATTTTTAGTGCAGATAGCTTTTTAAAATGTTCTAATTAATTAAAGGTTAGGGTATAAATGAATGAAATGGGAGTGAATTCACGAGGCTTTCACTGGCTCTCGTTTCTGTTCTGTTGGTTATGAGCAGCAGGTTAATTCATTCTTCTTCGTCTGATTTCTCCAAAGCTTGCATCAGAACTCTCCACTGCTAACTTTGGACGTCTGAACCAAGCATCAACCTTTTTGGGACATTTTCTCGGTACTCCTTTTATTATTGTCATTATTATTATCATTTTTTCCTATTAATTTTTTTCCCACCCTTGGGATTTGAACTTCGCCCAGTCAGTGCGGTCACTCCTCCTTCCCAGAGGGTGCACAGTTAAAGTTGGCCTGGAGATGCGGTCCCTTCTCCCGCTTACTGTGTATTGCATCAGCCTGGTTTCCCTCCAGCAGCTTCTGGCTCTACCGGCCGAGGAGCGTCCAGACAGGAACAGGTAGGACATACCGCTGCTTGTGTTACGACTTTATGAAGAACCGCTCCCGGTTTCTGACTGGATTAATGAGTCTTAAACGGACAACATAAACGCGCCAAGAGCCACATAATATTAATATACCACTGAATATAATTAATGGTCACTTTGACCTGCTTGGCTGGGTGTTAAAGCGCAATGTTATGTTCACTTGTAACTGTAAATTAGCTATAATGGCTCTATTAGGTGAACGTGAGGAATATTTTTATAGGCGAAATACGCCGCGTTATTTTAATAGTTTTTTTTCCAAGCGTTAACTAGAGTAAATTGTCTAATGTTTGTAGTTTCCCATCATAATTTGCCATCTTTGATACAGAACACAACGATGATTTTATCGTTCTTAAAGGACATGTTACACTTTTTTTATGACTGTAGTATTTTAATAGGGATTTTAATGCTGCGTTCATGATGATACTAAACTCTGTTTATCCCATTTTCGGAATTTCTAACATTTGAAAAACGTGTGTTCACATGATCAACTCAGAAAATAGTATGTGCTATGAATGTCCTATTAATTGGCCATATCAATACCCAATCATCTTCATATCAATAAAGATCGAGTAGTGGAGTAATATCAAGTATTACAGACGTCTTTGCTAAAACTGTAACGCTGGCAGCCCCACTGATTTATTAATAATACCAACATATCACATACAATTGTTAATGAGGTGTAATATTAAATAGTAATATTGTTACAAGTCACAACGGAGGACACCATGATTATGACGTCAAGCCGATATTGGTGGGGGAAAAAAACCTGACCATGAGTTCAAATCATTTTGTCTGAGTCTGAGCTTGGACTTTTCTAATTTCTGATATGTCAGGTTCAGCTTTAGCTTCAAGTTGAATTATTTCTCCAAATGTGTAGTTTTCCATTGTTTAAATATATGACTGAACACAAAGATTATATAAATATTCTTAAAGTACATGTTAAAAGTTTTTAGTCTTTAATACGTAGGCGAAACGTCAAGTAGAGCTTTTTGCAATTTCAAGTGAGGAACTTCTGCAAATGTTTGAAGTTTTCAAGTAGAACATGGCATTTTTATATGCAGACATTACGACAGAACAGAAATGTGACATCTGCTTTCTTAGACTTATCATTTGAGGTCACAAGTCCAGCGGCCACTGAAAGGCTGCATCATTTGGCTGAGTATTAAATCAGGTTTACTGTGTGTAAAAGTGAAAGAGCTGCGTTGTTGTGTCGGGCAGATAAAGAAGACTTCAAGGTCAGAGGCTTGATACAATAAAACACTTAAGCCTATATCTCTCATTGAGAGAAGCCCTGCTAGAGAGCACGGTGGAATAAAGGGCAAGCATTGCTATTTCACGACTATTTAAAACATTAAAAGCACCAAAAACTACATGAAAATCCATTTTATTTCTATAATACTTTATAATTGCGGAGCCAGTTTTTATAATAGTGTTATGTTACCTCAGTCTTTCCTCATGTTGCTCTTCCTTCTCTTAAAGTAGGTCGTGCAGGTAGATGGGAAATGGGAAAGTTTCTCATGTTACAACACATCTACTCGACCTTTGTTGACTGTACCAGTTTAGTAGCATCACAAGGAACAATCAACGCTATTCAAATGATTCTCAGAAAGAACGTGCTCTTTTCTTCTTCCACTTCTCCTTGACATAAGTAACTGTTCATGGAGGTTTTGTTTGCTTTAATCTCCGTCATTCTGCATGAAAAGCTGTTATTTGTGAGGTAGGAAAACCAGTTTGTCTCCACGCATAGGACCAGAAATACCAACATGGACTATTGTTATGCAATGACTGGTGACTGTACTTTTCCATGCCTCAAGTGGCAGAGCTTTAATCATAAAACACAACAACCAGTTTGATTACTAACAGTCCAACACATGCAGTACAGTCTGCCCATTGTGATGAGTGAGAGAGGCCTGAAAGCGATGCAATAGGTGTGGGGAGTTGCTCTGATGAGTAGCAGTGAGGAATGAGGATGAGTTGGTGTGTGAATGCCCTCTTCTGGGAGGTTTTGGATCCACACCTGCTGGAACAGAAGCATCAGCTGTAAGGTGCTTTTAAGTTGCTTTTGACAAAAGGATCTCAGGCACATTCCAGTGGTGCATGTCTCAGACCACTAGACTACACTTTATTTGTGCATTTTGACTTTAGTTGACTCCCAAAAACATGGCGAGGGAGAATGGCATGACACAAACAAGCCGCCCTGGCCAGGACTTCAATCATAGAAACTGTGGTGAGTTGATAAACACCTTAAAAGATTTATGTACCTAAAAAATTTAGACTCTGTGATCATAGTCACTCATGTGATGATGTAGAGTCAGAGCTACAAAGCAAAACCACGTTGCAGCGTTCTCCTAAACAGCCGAAGAAGATGGGAACTTGTTATAAAATGTAAAAAATGATAAAAACTGCAGTACTTATCCAAAAAATGAAAATGTAACGTTAGATTCCACAAACTTATATATGGTATACAGAGATCACAGGTTCTTGGAGATCCACAGAGATGCAGGAGTGAAGGGGTTTGGAGGAGAGGACGGCTTTTAAAGAAAGATTCAACATCTAACACTGATTATGTGACAAAGAAAGACGATCCCTGTTGGTCCTGTGAGTGTGTCCAAATGGTGAACACCTGCTGGTGAAACCTAAGTAAGATCATGGGAAGGCCTTTCCTTCACTACACCTGCCCAGCACCATAATCCCCCATGATTCCCATCTCTGTTTGAAAGTGTCAGGGCCGTTACTTTAGCTGTGGTTTCTAGTCTCTCAGCAATTAAATGGGATTTATAAGTAAAAATGTATTCGTTGTATAATTAAGATGCCCCATTTCTCACCAATGCGATGTTATGTATTTTATTCATCTTCCATTGGTCATCTGCATTTAATCTTTTCATTGGACATTTTTTGCACGCTTTTCTCCAATGATGACTATATTTTCTTATTTTCACATTATTAATCAAAAGCAGAAGAAGACAATGACTGAAGCTGTGATGAGATCACCTTGACTGGCTCATTTTCATGAGAGTAGGGTAATATGATCATGTTCTTGTGTGTTTTACTTTGACATGGCTTTATCACTTCTGTGTTTGCCCTGTTGACTCTGGGGAGGGTGTAGATATGCCGACTCCCCTTCACCTTGATTCAGGGCAGCCTCATCAGGAGCGTATGACCTCATCCAAACCCTGACCAACCAGTCCAAATCATCAAGACAACAACAAGATCACGATCCCTCACTAATGTTCCAAGACACACACAACTTCAATTCAAAAACTCTCTCACTCTGACAACACGCTGCGAGATCACGTCTCCAGCTTCAGTCTCCACATTTATCATTTTCTCATCTCGCATAAATGTCCAGTCTGACCTTTATTAGGACAATAAATTCTCTCTCTTTTCTTAACTGCATAGAGCACATCCTGTTCTGTTACCATCAGATACTGACAGCATGATAAAAACAGACATGACCGCACGATTCTCTCCTGTTTGACAGTGTCGAGCTTAGATGTCTGTCATTCCTTCGCTGTTCTGTGTTTGTGTCCATGTTGTCCCCACGTGTCCTGATAAGGAGATGACAAAATCCCAAACAGATGCTTAAACAGGAGCTTTCCAAACAAGGAGACATTGCATGTTCACGTGATCACATGGGACAGATACCCTTCATTGTCGTTTAGCATAACATCTTGTTTCTTTGCATGGGAAAATTGTTAGCATACAGCGTTAGCAGCGAAGCAGCTTTACATGACTTATTGCTTTATTTAGACGCCACTGAAGCCAATTTGCGGTCAAGCTTTTGTAACATCAACGCTCCCTGTCTCTGCTGCGTCTGTGTGTATAGGTTGTGAATGAAAGCTTGTTTGAACTTTTTCAAGGCCAAATAAAGTCATGTTTTTCCCCAAATTAAATCATTAACCCACGGCGCTCAGATGTCCGGAACACATACTCTGTGCATAATATTTACCTGATTCCTCTCACACGGGGTGGCTTCATGCTTTGCTGATGTTTGCTGAGCCTCTCCGTCTGTCCTCTTGATTAACTATCCATAATCTGACATGTTTACACCTTACCAAAGGAACGAGAACATTGCTCTCTCATTATTGCATATACTGTACATCTGAAGTATACATCTCAGAGAGCTGCTTAAATACTTCCTGAATGATTGAAACTAGCACTGCCTCTGCTGTAAATCATCACAAGCGAGGCCTCCTCTCATGTCTCCTTTAATTTGCTGCATGATGAAAACAAGAATTTTGGCTTGGACCGCTCAGACATACATGGTATAAACAGCAGTATGGCTTCATGGGGGTCAATCTGACCAAAACCAGGCTGAAGTTGAGGAGGAGCTGAGACCAGGCAGGCAAAGAATTCCACTGTGGATTAATGGCTAAGACCTAAATCCCACCTTCCACATCCTTAAGGCGCAGGTTTCCACTCCTCACCGTTGTGGAGGCATGCATGCTCATGTACAGTAGTACAGTAGCTTATGGGGATGGATCAAAAGGCTCAAGAGAAACAAAGGCCGCTTCTAAGAGTAGAGGCAACCTTGCAAGTGTTTTGTCCACTCGCCTTACAGTAATGTGAATTCAGAGCAAACTATAGATTTTTAACTTCCTGTCTATCAGTGTAAATGAATAGTTCTATGTTTGATTGCGTAAAGTAGATCACAACCCATTGAGGAGGTTATGAAAGCCGAGGGATTCCAGAACAAGTAGGACCACTGTTTCATGTGAAAGAAATCCCATTTCCTTTATTTTTATCCTGCCTCTTAGAAACAACAACCTCCTCACTGTTACCTAGATTACAAATAATTGTGCCATATTTAATGCTGATTAAGGCAGGCCTTTGCTAAGCGTCAGCCTCTTGTATCAGCTGTATGGTACTAGGGTTAGGGTAAGGGAGGGCTCACCCTCTGCAGGGTTAGGTTGGAGGTTGATTAAGGCACCAGTACACTTCATCAACAAGTTCTCATCCCAGTTTGTCACATACTGAGGTTTGTCACCCTCGTGTGTGTCTCATCCAGACCGATGCCTAAAGCATTCCATCCACAGTGCCTGTCAAACGTGCTGAACATGAAACGTTACATTTGTTTAGGCTCAAAAACTGTGGTTTGCTCGAGGAAAAGATCAGTGATGCGTATTGCGTTCACATGGGACACAGTCTCCTGAGCGTGAGAGTGTGACCCTCCACTTAAACCCGACCTCCACTCCTCTTTCGCGACTATCCTGCATTATTCAGTTGCTCTGATCATCTCATACTTATATGGTTGGGTTTTCTTTGGAGGTACGGTACATTAAAGATAGAAGGGTACCTTTATGGATCCTCCTACTTGAATGATTATTGCATCTTTCATCCCTATGACAGTACGATTTTCTAGCCACTTTAGAATGGGATGTTTGGACCAGTTACACTGCTGCCTTCAGCTTTGGTCAGACAACACATAGTTAGTTTGAACTATTTGTTCCCAGCCCTTAGGGCCTTAGGGTAAAGTAGGACTAACCTCTGCTAGGTTAGGGTTGGGATTAAAGGTTCTGGAGGATTTACCATCTGCAGGGACCGCATGGCAGCTGGAGCTTGCCATCAACATGGGGGAGCAGTTTGATTCCTTACTCTAAAGACAGCAACCCAACAACGCAGCGTGAAAGGATTGGCTTGGCCTCCAATTGAACTGTGAAATTCTTAGAAATCATCTTAAGTCAGAGAGAATTTTCTTTACTTTGAAGCTAAGACCATGCAAGGCATTGAAAACCTCAACAGGATGAACAATTGGACAAAGTAACTTGGATGTCTTTGAACATCTGCCAATCATGGAGATCTCCATAACTCTCGAATTGTGGGCTTAGGCTCTTAATAGCCAAATTCATATCAGAACAGATGTGACAGAGTGCTGCAAGATCTAGAGGAAAAAGCACAGCAGCTGAAAATCTTTTTAAGGAGGATGTAACTGATGCTGTTTAAAGGAAGGACTGGCTGTCATTGTGTTTACATATCTATTAACATCTATTAACATTTAAATGGTCCTGTCAAGAACTATAAAAGTACTAATGTGATAAATCTTTGAATTAAACTGAACGATATCAGGCCTCAAATGAGATAACTAGAGAAAATCGTCGCATTGCAAATCCTGAAAACCCAAGAAGAACAAAAACTTAAGAAACACAAACACATTTAATCGTATATAAAGAGCGAACATTATGTTCCTTCATTATCCTCACTCCTCCATTGAATATTCTTCTTTGTAACTGTTGTAGCACCGTTACACAGTCCTTCTGGTCATCTGTCAACCATGACAGATATCCCTATATGCCAATTGGTTTCTGACAAATTGGAGATTAAGATGCAGGCCTGCAAAACCCAATCCTGTGTGAAGGTTGGTGGCTTTGTGTTAGATTGTA
Organism: Chaunax sp. Z400; assembly: GCA_037577475.1. NCBI lineage: Eukaryota > Metazoa > Chordata > Actinopteri > Lophiiformes > Chaunacidae > Chaunax > Chaunax sp. Z400. Next base: position 5,374,045 of record CM075204.1, read on the forward strand.
GTTGTCAGGTAGATCATGTCCAGGGTGACCTGTGCAAGAACAAAATGCAGACCTCGCCAAAGGAAGAGCCATAGAAAGTAATTAGTTCAATTAGCATAGCCTTCTAGTTAGCTACATCATCCTCTTGGTTTGTTCATGTAGTACATATCACAATCAAACAAAGACGTACTTCCAGCAAAACAATTGTTGTCCTACGGTCTGTTTTTCTGGTGGATTTCAGACGTGGATAAAACTTCCTCTGGGACCCAAAAGCACGAGATTTGTAGTGTTGCAGTTAGTTTATGGTCATTTATGTCACTAAAAATGTGATTGTTAAAACTGTACGCACAATTAAAACACGTTAACACTGAAACGATCGGGGCAGTAATCTCCTTAAACGATTTTAAGGAGACAACTATCATTACCTATTGGAGGATTGGGTCAACAGGGGCCCACAGCTGACACAAGGGCCTCAGAGAAGGTTGATGCGGCCCTGGGTGTAAAGGCCTTCTTCTTTAGACAGGATGAGTGTCTTTCCCTTTTGAGATCCAGGATCCAAATTACTGAAATGGAGGAGTACTTCACACCACAAATTACAGTTCTATCATGCATAGAAGAATACATTAACTTTAAATACACCTGTAAACAGTCTAAAATGGTATGTAGACACAATAAATATACAGTATATACAGACATACAAAAAATGCATTATGTCATCAGGCCGTGGCATGTTTCATATAAATGTAAGAGACATTTGGTGCAGGGCCACCACTGCTGCCTTGTGACCCATGTGAATATATTTCCAGTTAAAATTCAACTTTCAGTCTGCAGACAAGGTGGGTGTAACTTGGTGATGTGGCACTATGACACACCAACTCCTGTCTTGGAAATAGCGCTTGCCTCCATCTGTGGCCTGGCAGCCACAGACTGTCACTGCTCCACAGCAGGTCTCCTACTGGCTACCAGACCTGTCAGCAGTGAGCCAGCAGCAGAACCGACTATCACACCATACCCACCACAGCATGGGCTTAAGAGACGTCTGCTGTCTGCTGTGATGCCTCCTTCTCTCACAATTTGTGAGTGTTCGTGTTGAAATAACACAAGTCAGTATTTCACATGTAGAGGACATTATTTAGAATTAGACCAACTGTGGCTTCTGCCTGTCAGAACATGGGAAAATAGTCCCAAAGCTGATGAGGTGGAAAATTTTTCCTTTGGCTCTCGGAAGTAAATGTCAGATATATTTGTCGTGTTGCTGTTTTTAATTGTCATTACATTTTCATTCTACGTATCTCTGCCAGCCAGGTGCAGCAATACTTCATTTGATTCTGTGTGACCTTGAGCAGCGGTGGTGATGGGTTAACGCTCAGGCTCACGGTGCTACATGGAAACAGTACAGTACGGAGCTGCAGGGTCGAGTTGTGAGAAGTGACTCTCTTTTTCAAATAATGAACAGATGGCCAGTTGGTCGGTGTGTTTGCTGAACGGCCTGTGCAGACTGGTCCACCGCTCTGCACAGCCTGTACGTCTTAACAGGTCATTCAGTCTGATGTGCTTTTTCAGAAAACTGTATCTGTATCTTTAAACACTGAGAGGTGACATTTGAAGAATTCATAAATATCTTATCTTTATAGAAACAATATCCTAGCTGATCGGGACAATTCAGGGACCTCACTGTCAACAGCTCTAATAGTCACTATGAAAACTGTTATATGGGAAAGACTAACAGCTGCTATTGAGTTTAAGTTCAATCAGAAGAGACAAAAGAACAAAGTAAAGATAACTGGTGATTGCAGCAGAAGATATGTGATAATCAGTCAGAAAGTCTTCAGGGAGATTGTGATCGAAGGACATCTTCCAGAGTTCAGAGACAGGTGGTGGTGGTGATGGCTGATGACTCTGCTGAGACTGATGAAATGATGAAGTTGGTGAATCTATGAAGACTGAGCATGTGTGAGAGATGTGAATGACAGGATGGTATGAGAATAAAGTAGAAACAGAGAGGGGTTTCTTCACCTACTTTCAAGGTACATGGAGAAGGAAAAAGGTCCAAAGAGGCAAAAACTCCAGCAACACTTGCAGTATAGGAAGAACTTTATTATTAGACCAATAATAATAATAATAATAATAATAATAATAATAATGTGGTCTTCATGAAGGCCACAAGCCATAACGTGTTGGTCGAATAATAAAGTTGTTCCCAATACTGCGAGTGTTTGCCTTTTAGGTATGAGAATAAACTAATGTCCTCCTTACTGAACTTTTGCTAAAGTTTCATTTGTACAGGTTCCAATGTCATTTTTCAATGCTTTGAAGCTTGGGTTTGAAATGTCTTTTGGAAGCATTCTTTATTCGTCTTAGGAACACTCACAACATCCCGACAACAATCAATAAATCAAATGATCTGAAACAAACATAAAAGACAAAACAGTGTCTGGCTGGCTGTCGCAGGCCTGCACTGATTTGCATCAGATGTGAACCAAACAAAAACTAATCTACCTAAAAGTCGAAGGTTTTATGGTTTTATTGTTCTGCTCCGGAGCCCATCAGCACCACTTAAACATGGCTGGCCAGGCTAAATCTCCCATGGCTACCAGTGAAACCCAGCTGGGCATTAAAATGTAGTGAGGTGAAGGTTTTGGTTGTATAATGTAATGAACACGGTTGACTCAGAGCACATGTTTAAGGCAACGTAGCCATTACTGCTATGTGGTGCATTAAGAGATGAGCATGGTGTCCACATGGATGGATGACTGTTCAGAGAGCCATGTGTTCAGTCAGCAAACAAAAAGATATGTTTATCAAAGCTGTTGTTAGGCTAATCGGATTTCTGCAGTATGACCTGTGCTCTTACAACATTAGTTATTATACTGTGTTAGCAACGCTGACAGGTGCATGCATGACTTAAGTTAATTTATTTAACATTTAAAAACATTTTATATCTGTTTGTATTCTTCTATCAATGGGTGCAGCAAACATTTAGACCAAGAGGGTTCTTCATGCTGTTTTATTAGCCATAACTAAAAATGACAATATTTATATATACCATCAGTCCACCATTATGGTCCAGACTGAATTGGATGAATCATGATCAGAGTTTGTGCAGGTACTCATGCTCCCCAGAGGATGAAGCTTACCAAACCCAACCCTAGGCACTATGGTGTTGACATTTTAATATGTCTAAAGCTTTTCTTTATGACCAAATACATGCAAAACTCTTCACTCTTATCAGCCTCGTACATCAGGTTTAGTGCCTGTTAGCTCGTGTTAGCACGCTAATACACTGAACCAAGATGTATTAGCATGTGTGCCCAAGTACACAGCTGCCAACATGGCCACAGACTCTTATGGTGCATTTGTATGCTCCGTGGATGGTTCCACTTCCCAAATTGGGAAGCTGGTCTTCCGACTTTGGCATGATCATGAGCTTTTAAGTCATAAGGTTGGAGTAACATGGATGCTACAGAAAAGATGTGCTGTATTTTATTGCTCAGAGCGTTTAAACAACATGATGATAGCTATTTGATAATAGCATAATAACATTATCATACTGCAAATTCCCAGTTGGGAACCGATCTTAACGTTTTTCCGACACCCCATGAATGCACCAGAGGTCTTCTTCTCATGGTGGGCTGAAAATGATCCAGGCAAACACACTGCCCTTCATTTTTTTCTTCTCCATACATCTAATCCTGCACCCGAACGCTCAACCTCTGTAGTGAAACATGCTTTTTTGACGTGATTTGAATACCAATGAATGAGTAATGAACACTTCCAGGACAATATTTCACCTGGTTTCTCTTTTCTCTTCAGGTTGGACTTCCTCAACAGGCCTACCAACCAGAAAAAGGACAAAACCTCAGTGTCAGAAGGCCAGACTGATACCGCCGTCCCGTCTTCAGCAACCAGCCAATCCCCCAAATGGCTGCCTGGCTTCCTGAGACACCAACCAGCTGCAGGAGCAAGAGGACACTTGCCAAGCCTGGCATGGGCACGACCCACTGGGGCTTTACAGGTCGAGAGGAGGGTGCTGAGGGCTCGTCGTCATGCCCACTCGGGATCGCGTAGCCACCACTACCCCCAGCATGCCCAGTTGATGAGAGTGGGCTGCGTCCTGGGAACATGCCAAGTGCAGAACCTCAGCCATCGGCTCTATCAGCTCATTGGTCAGAGTGGCAGAGAAGACTCGTCTCCCATCAATCCCAGGAGCCCCCATAGCTATGGATGAGATAGTCGACACCTTCAAACACCCACAGCGAGTCTGTCTATGTATCCATTTATTTATCTCTTAATGTGTTAATGGTAGCCTTTTCCATTAGAGTTGATGTAGTCCATTTCTTTGTCTGCTCAAAATGACAATTATTCTCTTCTAAAATGACTGCTGTGCGTCTCTACTCTGATGGATTCATCTTTGAACCTCACTGTTTGTGTTCTAACATCATCCTGGGAACCTTTGCCATCAGAAGTCTTTTTGCTTCTCCCCCCTGAACACTCAAATGAAGCCAAGAGGCCTCATTTAGATGTCTTGATCCTGTTAATGTAAGAATGAAGGCTTGGCCTAAACACCATTCAATAACCTGGTCCTGTCTGCCGGCTGACCCCCCTAGTGGTGGTTATCCTGCGGCTCATTGATCAAACCCTTAAGCCCTGTGGATTTCAACCTGCAGTCAGAGCCAGAGTGCCGTCAAAACCAATACATCCCCTTGTAAATGGCCCAATGAACCCTGTTGCCTCTTTTTTGGTGGAACACATTTTTTATCAGCTTTGGAACTCCCAGGTCATTTCACAACTGCACATACAATTTTAATATGAATGCTTGCATTCCTGGAGTATTCCGTGAGCTTTCAGCTGAGCAGGTCTTTGTGTTCCAGGACCACAGTTTACATTTGAAACCAGCTATGACACTGAGTCAGGACCTAAAATAACATGTTGAAAATGAAGAGTCAGCATCCAGTGACTTGGCGGAGATACACACAGGAACTGATTTCCCAAAGGATCAGCTTCAGTGTTGCCTTATAGTCAGCCAACACTGTAGGTGGAAAAGTGAACCTTGGAGCCACAGATCAGGGCTCCGTTGCACCACTGCTGGCATTTTCCCTGCAGGGGGCCAAGACTGAAATATTTATCCTTTCACGTGATTCATAAGTTCCCCCTGCAAGTCAGGACTTTGGGCTGACAGCAGTTTAATAAACCTGACCTTACCACTTCAGTCATATGTACTGCCACAGCAGGGGAGGGGGGCCCAGACCCCCCCCCCATGGTCTGCACATTCAACACTATATAAAGAGCGAGGCATGAGGCATCCCCACATACACACACAGCACATTAAAGGGTTGGCTCACCAAAAATAAAAAAAATATTTTTCCCTTTAGCTCCACTGTAATGAGGTGGAGGTAGAAATATCATCCACAGAAATCCAGGGTAAATACCAAAAGTACTAAGAAAGATCTCCTTACATTTGACAATATAATTACACTCGTCTGATCTTTAATGCAAAGGGTCAATGAAGCAATGCTGATGGAGGAAGCTGTGGAAAACAAATTTCAATAGAGAAATAGATCTTATTAGAGTGTTCATACAAATTAATATCTTTTTCTTGTGGTCCTCAGAATATTTTAAGGCCAAGAGATGTTTAGTTACATAATGTTCGGGGATTTAGAAACACTGAGACCTTCTTCTTTTTTTTACCGATATGAAGTAGAATATAATTGCAGGTGATAATGAGGCTCTAACAGTCAGCAAACCCACAAATAATCTTTAGAATAAATTTACTTGAAATATAGTGAATAACAGTGATTTTGATTGATGATTTCTTGTATTTTCTATAGGCAATGGAACTCTTTGTTACACTGGCTAAAAAGCTGTACTGTTAAATTGCGGGTTTCCAACAACAGACCACAGAGACCAAAATGTTAGGTGTCAGACTGCCCATTCTAGAATATGTTCACAAAATAGCTGAGCATAAAATCCAAAATACACGGCCTGATGTTTCCCTCTATGAATACATGTCTGTCTCTGAAATGATGGCCGAATGATGGACTGAGAATAACTGAGGTCAACTTCTGCTCGAGCTAAAAATTAACTTAAACTAAAAAATGCAGCCATATCTATAAAACCCATGAGCACAATTATATCACGTATTATTTACTTACTTATGAATTTCTATTTCCAGACTTTACTATCGTGCAGCCAGCTCTTAAACGTGCAGGGAGGTTGTTTGGGTGACTTTATGTTCAATCTTCAATGTTTTAACCTTTGTTATTTTGCATATAATTTCAGAAACATTCAAATTTTCCCAAAAGGCCAATAGTTGATACTCACCAAATACCTGGTAATACTTGACAAATCAAATGACTTTACAGTTGTATTGTTTTATATCTTCTGTGTCGTTTCTCTTAATTCTTTTATATTATTTCATCTCCCCCATCCTGGCTGTCTTCTCTCTTCTGTCTGTAGTCATGGGGGGGGGGGGGGCACAGGCTGATAATCAGTGGTTCTTTGGTCTTAAGTCTAATCTGTTCAAAGGCTTGCTGAGGTGAAATGCCATTCTCCCTGCTGTAATTGAGCTAATCAATGTCTCGTGATAGATCATTAAAAAGGCTTTCAAACGCTCTAAAACCCTGGTGGATCTCTCTGCTTTTTAAAATCGACTTCTTCACACACACGTTGTGTGCGTTTATGCTTGCTGTAGACTATCAGGACACTTATCTCCTGTGTTTGATCTGTGTTCTGGGCCATTGTGCTGCCACTCTTTTTTTACACAGTATGTTTTCGTGACGTCAGATGTTGCGTCACGTCCAGTTGTGTGAGCAAACTGTGCACAACCGCTAATACCTCCCCATAGAAACATCCAGAGCTTTCGTGGCTCTCTGTTGCAACGAGGAATGAGTGCAGAGTTAAAATGTTTCTGTTAGTTTTAGATACAGTAGATCTCAGTAGGTTTGTCTGTCACATGATCTCCTTTAGGTCACAGGAAAGCACTTTAACGCAGACACGTGTGTCAATAGTGTCTTGAATTTCACTCATGACAGCGAATTTGTTAAAGATGGACGAGGTTTCTGTTGTAAATTTTGCATTTGAGATTGTCTGCGATTGTGTTTGAAGATGTCAGTGCACTCCATGTGGCGTCAGGATGACTGTGGACATTGTGTGCACCTGTGAATATCTATATCTATATCTATATATATATTTAGCCAAACTATTTAAACAAAGTTATGTATTTAAGTTATCTTTTTATTTGAATATTTGAATGTCACCAAAGACTATTTATCTCATTGTTTCCACTGTTCCTTAAACATATGGTAGGAACAGAAGTCTGTAGTCTAAACATTACTGTTTGATAATGTCCTTCACTCTGTAAAATAAAGAACTATACTGTAGTGTGATGGAGTATGGAGTATGATTTAAGAGTGTGTGTGTGCATGCATCCCAAAAACACATACATGACAGAAGCAGATTAAGGTTTAAAGAAGTCAAAATGTTCAAAAAAGTTAAATATATACAGTATATATAAATATTTACAAGAAATGTGAAACATGTTATTCAGAATATTTACAGTTGGAAGCAGGATTATTCAATCCCTGTTATATATTAGGTTTATTAGCAAAATATACTAATTAATAGATGTTTGCAATAACCAAATCAAACAAGAACAGTTTAAATAGATTATGAGGTTTTTTTCCACATTCAACACAAAATGCTGCTTTTACTGACTACTGTAGTCTCTGTATTATTCAAGCACCTGAATATCATCCCTCATACGAGACACATTTATAAATCAGTTGTTGTTAAAACTGTTCCAACCTTCATAGACTTACTTTAGCAGTATAGAGTCCCAAAGTTTGGATGGATTTAAGATGGATTCCATCAAGGATCAGGAAATCCTAGAAGGAAACGTCTCCATCTGTGAGGAAGATGAAGCTTGGCCGTCATTGGACGTTCCAAAAGGACAATGATCCCAAGCAGACCTCAGAGTCCACCAAGGCCTGGTTTCAGAAGAAGTCCTGGATCATTCTAGAGGCCGTCACAGTCGCCTGACTGGAATCTATAGAAAACCTCTGGTGGGATCTGAAGAAGGTGGTTGGAGCAGGTAAACCAGGAATATTCCAGAACTGGAGGCCTTTGTCCATGAGGAATGGGCTAAGATTCCTCAGGAACGCTGCCAGAAGCTGGTGTCTGGATATGTATCATGTTTGCAGCAGGTCATAGCAGCTAAAGGGTCTACAGAGAACTAGAGACGCTGGTCATTAAGGGTTGGATCATTTAGAGACTGAGGAGTCAGGAAAAGGAGACTTTTGTGTTATATTTGGGAAAAACTTGTTGTATTCATCTATTTAAAATGTGTGACTCGGTTATTGCAAGCAGCTGATTAATAGTTGATATAATGGAGAATAATTTTACTTCCAACTGTACATGACAGGAGCACATTTGGCTTTTTAGAATTCAAAATAGCTCTAAATATTCACAATAAATGCAAAATATGTGATTCAGTATATATATTTTAAGACTTTACAGTGAGTTCCTCCCTCCTTGATGTCACTGCACCCTTGACCAAACCGCTCTGACCGAATATCCCCAAAGAAGTCAATCATTACAAACGTAATGGGGTCAGGGGACAACGTGAATGAAACACTGAGAAAACACATCTGACGGCCGTCACGTTAACGGTAAAGGTCATATGACTGTACAGAGTTAATGAGCGACAGAGGGTTCGGTTAACAGCAGCAAAGCCATTGGTTTATTTCTCTTCTGGTAAAGGAGAGCAGAGAGAGAGAGAGGACAAGGGAGAACAGGACCATCAAGGATTCATCTTTCTACTCGCTTGTTTTCACAACTTAAAACAATATAAAATTTTATTCTGAACACATTTCTTGGAGGCAATGATGCTGTGAAAACATTCAAACACATATGTCCCACTCATTCCTTTCCAAGTGTACCTTAAAGGAACAGTTCACCCAAAGTGAAAATGCAGTCATTCTCTATATACTACTGTCATGCTGATGGAAGCTTGGGTGAAGTTTCATAGTCCACAAAACATCTCACAGCAAAACAATGTTGCAGCATTTTCCTGAACAACTGAAGACGGGGACTTATTATAAAATGTAAACAAACGACCAAAAACAAACATTAAATGATTCCATGCAGCTCACACAGCATAATAATAATTTTAAAAAGCCCTAGATTCCAAATGGATTTAAAAAAACTTAATTTACACCAACTTTTAAGATGAACTCTTGGATCAAGCCACACGAGCTGTATGGACTCACTTTCATTTGTTTACTGATGTTTTAAAACAACTCCCCATCTTCTATAGGAGAATGCTGCAGCATGCAAACGCTTTCTACCAACATGCAGTTAACTACATAATGAATGAAAATCCATTTTTGGGTGAGGTGTTTTAATCATGGTGAGTTCAGAAAGCAGCTCTTGAGTTGCATTATGGGAAGTGTAGTATCTATTTTTCATCCTTGACCCACAGAAACCAAAACTCAAGCTATCTTAGTCTCTGTTGCATCAATGTTGACCATTCATTTTTTAAAAATATGTCCCATGACTTGATGGAAGTCCAATACTAAATCACCCAAACTGAGGGGACAGGTTTATCTGAATGTCAAAGCTGCCTCTCCCACCATAAAGATGCTTTTATAAGGCTTCATCGTGTGCTTTCCTGTTATCACTTTGCTCCTACGTTTTACCATTATGGAAATAAGAAATAACCATAATTACAGCAGAGTGAATTATGTAATATCATCGTGCCTGCAGCTGATGTATGTCAGCCAGCAGAGACTGTGTCACATAACAGGGAGAGACCTCTCCTTAAATCTACAATGTAGGCTGACGGTTTAATGTCCATCTGTAGACCAGATAAATGACTAACATTCTCCATGTGGTAAAAAGTCAACCAGAGAAGTTATCAAAAGCACATCGTGTCTAGAGTGAAAAGCTGAAGTTGTGCTGGTCAGGTCATGGGACTGTAGATGATTTATTACAATGATTTCTAACCTGGTGGAAACTCACAGAAAAACAGATCTGGTTCATGTTGCTTTATGGAAAAAAGAGAAACACTCAGCACAAACGTATGAGCAGTAAAATGTTCCACAGCATTCAGTGGAATGTAATCCTACAGACACAGAACATACTCAGTGTAACTCAGAGATATGATACTCAGAGGGGGTCATGGAAGGAGATATATATATAGATATATATATCTATATATATCTATATAGATCTATATATATCTGTTGTTTTAATACATGAACAGCTGTTTTCTTATCAGGGATGCCTAGGTTTTGACTGTCTGCTTGTTTTTTATTAATGGTCTGGCTTTTTAACAATTCTTTTACTCTTTTTCTTGTTTTAGGACATCCCATTACCTCCCACAAGTATGACTGCTGTGTGGATGGCCCTCCCTTCCCCTACGCGGTGGTGGTAATGTGCAAATTCCCCCTCTTTTTCATTGGTTTGCTGTGTGTGTGTGTGTGTGTGTGTGTGTGTGTGTGTGTGTGTGTGTGTGTGTGTGTGTGTGTGTGTGTGTGTGTGTGTGTGTGTGTGTGTGTGTGTGTGTGTGGGTGTTGCTACACTGTCCCGAGTAGGTTTTGGGGCCTAGTCCTCCTATGCTCCGTTGCCATTTCTAGAGCTCAGACCTCTGTCTTTACTATATCCTTCTTAATGTATTTACACTCGGTTACACTAGGTCCACATGTCATTCCCAGGATACAGCAATCAGGCATCACCTTCATGCATGACGATGTCAGACCACATGTGGCTCATGTCTGTCAGGAGTAGCCTACCTGGACCAGAACAATGTCGCTGTCCTTCCTTGGACAGCATATTCACCAGATCTCAACCCAATAGAGCATCTGTGGGATGTTCTGGATCACCGGGTGAGAGAGAGAGATCCTGATCCAGCAACACATGAACAACTTGTCACAGCTCTGCAGGAAGAATGGCAGATATGGATCAATATTAACATTGATGCCTTTTTCAGTTTTTCAAGAGTAAAAAGTCAAGTTTTCTGTCTCCTCTCAGCTGTGGTTTGATCCCAGAGGCCCATACTCAGATAGTTACTAATTTATTCATCTGGATTTGGGAAGGTAGCTGCTGTGGCTGTCTGCTGAGAAAAACAGCAGCTTGAAATGAGGCTTGATAAGAGTGAAACCTGTATAAAAAAGCAAATTAATAAGACAAATGAGACATTTAAACCCCCTAAAATGTAAAGAGTGGGGTAATAAATCTCTGTGGCTTCATCATGGTGGTCACAGGACTCATGGGGGGCTACATAATGTCAATCTGTTTTTTTTTACGACTTTCTTCTTCGTCGGTCACGGCAAACCAATTTATTCTCTTTTACTAAAAAGGCCAACCAGTCAATGAATGGTGAAAGGATACTATCCCCATACAAGATTGTGGTCAAGTATTTCACACTGTCGATCAATGTGAGCATGTTAGACAGAAGGCAGATACTGGCCTCAGCTCATGCACCTGTCCACAGAGGGCTCTGGATCCACACTGACCCCCTTTCACTGTCAAAACATTTACATTCCAGCTCACGACACAACTCAGGGTCAGCCTTTATGCAACTAACTGACTGAAACACTGTATCTCCAGCAAATACTTGGCACTGAAACACCTATGAAGTTTAAATGCACGTGTATGAACTTTTGACAGTGTTGGAATGTAGCTGATATTCAGACTGAGAGTAACTCACAAGAAGTGACAGAGCAGATTCCTTTGTGAGCTACACCAATCATGCCACAAGCCCAACCAACGTCATCAAGAGAAGACTGCTGTTATGCTAAGTTTTCATTTGCACAGATACAATGAAGGCATTTCAAGCACTAAGACATTGAATCTGCATTAGTGCATTTTCACAAGAGATTTGAAGAGCTTCAAAGGGGGTCGACAGAAGAAAAGAGAGGGAGAGAACAGAAAGGGGTTGGGAGACAACAACAGCCATAGCAACAGCAACAACAATTAAAACAACAACAGTGAGAAAACAACAATCATAGCAGTGATATATTCACCATGACATCAACATTATAATCAGTATAGACAGTATAACCTCCTAAACCTGGTTGTACATGTGTGTGAATGATTGTCACTGACATATTGTCGTTTTTAATAATTTGTAAAATGTTTGACCTCCTGAAACAGATTTCAGTGAGTTTGTCACATTTAAAAGTCCAAAAACGTAAACAAGCATTGTTCAGAATGGTGCTTCTTTTTGACTGAATGTCATCAAGGTATCTTTTAGCAGCTGTGTGAAACAGGAAAAAGCCTTCTGGCCACAGAGCCTCTGTAACATGTGGATGCACAGTGTAAGAACTACTTTGTTAATTTGAGGAAAAGGTTGATAACGTTTATTTTCACAATGCATGCAATGTCTGATCTCCTTGGTGAAAGTGTGACCCCCAACTAAACCTGACCTCCACCCATGTCGGTATATTATTTGCAGTATATAATTTGTAGTTTCTTGTACCTTATATAGTGGCTCTTTAACCTGCACCTGTCAAACCCAGGTGAAGCACAAGTTGACCTAAAAAAAATGAAATAGACCACAGGTTCTTTTCAAGAAGTTTTTGTGGATTCAGTGTGACATTAGCTGTACCAGCAGGCTAGCACTGAGCTGTGGTGACTGATTAAATGATCCAAAAGGAAATGGCTGTAGCTTGTCGGGCAGTCAGCTGGTTTGATACATTGTCTGTACATATCAGTGACTTTCCTGGCGTCGCCATACAGTACAGTATGCACAGTGGTTATCAACAGTATAAGCTGTAATGCTAAGATAACAATGAAGAGATAAGATTGCTTTCAAGGCTTTTGGGATCTGCTCCCTCTCAGATTCTAGTTTGTGATTCATATGATCTAAACCTGTTACTGACACACTGGGTTTAGGCTTATACTATTTGTACTTGTGCTGAGGTTATATTACACCCAAGTTTGTGTTGATGTTAGAACAGTTTGACCATCATGTATTTGTAAATTATCATCATGATGAGCATCTAAACCAGGATCTTCCTTCTCTCAACCTGACATGTGTACTTACCTGTCCACTTCAGTCATTGGATTCCTGCATTCCCCATAATTCATTTCAATTAGCCTCACACTGAAAACAAAACACCACTATTTGCTGAAAAGAGCAGGTTTAAAATTATAGTAAAAGTAAGTGTGGCTGTGTTACATCGTGGTCCAGTTCCTGCTACTGTTGGCGTAGAAATCTGACAGAGCTGAGTCACACCAAAGTCTCTGATGGTTTATTTTAAAACATGTCTGCTATCTGATTCCATTGTAGGAGTGAGGGAAATATTAAAGTGTGACGTCACTTTGACTCCACTGAACCCATTTATCTGGTGAATACAGAAGATAAATGGTCCAGAAATCCAAAGATCACAGTTTCAATAATTGATTTACCTACATTACAAAAACCTGTTTTTTATTATTTCAAATCCGGTACAAATCAAGCCATCTCTTGATCAATCTAAAGCTCCCTTCCTGGCTAAAGCGTTGGGAAAAAATAGGCCATTGCACAGAGACAGCACATCTCAACAGTGGTGTCAGGCTGTGTGAGGGCCAAGGGTGAGAAAAAAACAGCATGGATGATACATAATGATACATTTATTGATACAATGATATGTTTTATGATACATTTATTTAATTTCTGGTCAAGATTAAAAATGTGTCATTATGTGCTGCAAATGTTACAATGGCTTTGTGATAAAAACACACAGGAACTATTAATTATGTTACCACTCCTTCCACTGGAAGGACTGGAAGAACTCTAAGAATCACTGGTGGAGTCAGTTTGAGTCCAGTGCTTGTTAGAGTTCATAATGATATTCTTCTAGCAGCTGATAATGATAATCAGCTGTCTATTGGCTTTAAGATCTTACTGCAGCTTTAGATACAGTTGACCAATGGATTTTAAGTGTCATGTCACAGTGTTGGCAGATCAAGTTTTAGATTTTTAAAAAAGTTTTATTCCTATCTCTCTATTACGAAAGTCTGTGTAGTGATTTTTGACCTCCTATTTCTTTGATGGGGTGCCCCAAGGCTCACTTCTTGGCCCATTTATTATTCTCTATTCATGTTACTTCTTGGTCAAATTTTTCATACATCCATCCCTTTTCTGACAACTCCCAGGACTTTTTCTTGTCTAAGTCCAACAACAAAACTAGTCAAAATAAAGCTCTGTCAGACAGATATTAAAAACTTTCTCCTCAAAACTTTCGTGAGTTAAACTCAGATGAATCAGACGCCTTAATCATAAGTCCAGATCCCTCCAGATCAAAACCCAGTGTAGAAATCTGTGTGTTATTTTTTATAAATAACTTAACTTTGACCAACATGTTGACTCAGCTGTTCAATCATGCTCACAGCAACTTCATAATATATTGAACATGATTTTTCTGCCCACTAAGAATCATCCATGCTATAATTACATTCCAATTAGTCTCATGTAACTTGTTTGTATACCTGTTTCACTCTATATATATATATATCCTCTCCAAATTTCAGGTAGAACAAAATTCTGAAACACGTCTATTTTATCATCTCTACACTGTAGATCTGTATGTTTTAGACTTGATTTTATCATTTTGATATTTATATTAATTCCTGACTTATTAACTCCTTTATTACCCTTATTGCAGCATATTACCGCAGCGATGAAAGTTTAAGTCATAGTAAAAATACTGACTCTCCAGTTCATTTAAATGGTTGCTATGACATACAGTGATGTGTCACTGCAATCCTTTTGAGCTCCAGTATTCAGGATCATGTAAAAGCTATTATTATGGGTAATTGTGGAAATTAGATTATGACTAGATGGTTGAATAAAATATTGAAATGTTAATGAGACATGTTGTTATATTTAGGCTATGCTGGTAAATTCATTGTTACAATGACCAGAAATTTAAAAAACAATCAATAAATTAGTCGTCAGATTAAATGGCTGATTGAAAAAGAAGATAATTCATTGAAAAAACGAATTGGTTGGTGCAGCAGTACACTACATTACACCCACCGTGATGTATAGAACTATTTTTTCCAAATGAGGCATCAGCTAATGTGAGTTTAAATAAATCTTCACAGTCAAAATGTCGAGTGTGAATTAGTTTGGATAAGCAGTTCTTAAGAAAGCTGTAAGCAGCAAAACCAGAGACCAAATAATCTGCCTGTTCCAAACAGGTATGTATTTTGTATGTGTATTTTTAAAAATTCTGAATTGAACCAAGCTATTTTATTCCAGTCATTATGCTAAATTAAGTTGACATGATTGACTGAATTAAAACTCTTAAAAACAATGATTGGAGTCAGGTGGGCAGGGTCAGGTGAGGAGAGAGCGACAGGTAGCCACGCCCTGGTAACAGACACAGACTGGGAGAGACAGACAACAAACACAGGGGAGGAGGAAACACAATAGACATAAGAGGGAGAGGCAGGTGTACCGCCAGGTCCTAACCTGGGTCCAGTTAAATTCTGAGACAGGACTCTTGCAGAGATGAGAATCTGGTCGTGAGTCACTGGCTTGTGTTACTTTACCCAAGGAGAGCAGCCAGTGCAGGGATTTGGAAAGAGGCAGAGGTTACTGTGCTGTAAACCACAGGGCAATTATACTGATCCACTCAAAGCCATGTACATTTAAAGAGAATGTCCAACTCAAACAATCAAAAAACTCAAACTACTGAAGAGAGGAGGCTGCATCTATAGACTCGGTGTTTACAGACATGGACACACAAGGATTCCTGTTGTGGTTTTTCATTTAGTTTGAGTGTAGACAGACAGAGAACTCTGTGGTTGTCATAAGACCTCCTCCGGAGGCGTTTCTACTGCCATATCAACTACCTCCAGTGATCGCTGGATCACATTCCCACTGAGGAAACACTCAGACAGCTCATGTTAACAAAAGTAGACATGACACTGTAATGCCTTGCTCTGTCAAACATAACCCGTCTGTTCTGAGAGGGAGGTAACTGCCTGCACCACGTCTCTCTGCAGCTGCTCACTGACTGACTGGAATAACATGGTGTAAATGTAGACATTCAGGGTCAGAGGGGTCACAGCATTCTAAAGGCAAAATGTCCAAATGGCTTAATTATGTAAAGAATAATAGGGAAGCCATGAGAGAATGTACACTGTAAGAGAAAGACAAGGGAATATATGGAAGAACATCAAGGTTTAGTATGCAGCCGTCTCCAGTGTATCGGTGTGTAAAAAGGTTCCCTTCAAACAATCTATATACCGTATAATAATTATTCTTAGTGTATTTCAGGTGTAACGTGTTGAACCAATCATGTGTGCCTATTTAAACAGCCCCACTCATCCTGCTGTGGGACAGGTCTGTGGTCCTTGGCTGGTGGACCCTGACAGTAGATGGGATGTGGGTGAGTGAAGTAATTCATCATTAATGAGGATCGTATTAATTACATTACCCCCAGCAGCAGAACTGCTAAGTGCATATCAGCATATTATGAAGAAGAAACAGCAGCTTAATTATTTAAATCTCTCGACACGCAAACAAGATCAAATGTTAATTAACGTTCTCCGTTTTCCTACACATCTAAAACACGAGGTGTGCTGCACGTCTGCCCAAACATGAGAAAATAACTCCACATCATTTCACTCAACTTTGGGGTCAAGGAGTGAGTCAGTCCTGCTGTTTGGATTTCATCAGCTGTGACTCTCTCTCTCGATTTCAGGGTGTCATGTGACAACAGACCAGTGTCCACAAGACTGTGTGACTCTTCCTCTGTGCCAAGAAGGACCTAAGGGCCAGTTATCCCAACATTATGATTCAGGAATGCCTCAGCTGTCATACCATAGAGGCATAGTCTGCTGGATTAGCTTTGGTGTTAATGTGTCTTCACTGATTCATTTTCTCGTTCTGTCTGAAGTGTAGTCATGGAAAAGTATTCCTCAAAGGTGCTACTCTTGCTTTGCATATGAGAAATATGCTTTAACATTGGGCAGCCACAGCTAAGTTACAACACAATAATCCAGGTGTGCAAGGACAAAGGATGGCAGGCATGGTTGTTCCCTGTGAGGGGGATTTTGCTCTTTCAAAACAGGTATCTCATCTTGGGTGTTTTCTCTTGGCAGTGCAATAAAAAAAATCTCCTTCTAAATAATCATCTTCCAGATTTGATGCTTCCAGGCCAGAGATTCTCCCTTCCTTTTGTTTTAACATTCAGTTGTCTTTGGTTGTCACAAGGCTTGTTAACATGGAAAGGGGGCTTCAATCAGTACATATTGCAACTCAATTTGTTTCTATAATCTTTGCATAAATAACATTTGTTAACGCACCAACATCATCCATTCAAAAAAAGAAAAGAAAACATGAAAAAATCCATCTGGGACATGCAAACTCGAGGCATGTGAGGTAATCTCATCTATTCCGGTATTCCTGAAACTGTACCCGACAACCTTGAGACAAAGATTGTGCAGTTATCCGATCTGATGAACAGTGTCAAGCCTCAATCAGGTCTGTGCATCTGGACTGTGGACTGAACCCAAATTTGCTCCCCGGGCGCTGTAAGGGCAGCCCACTGCTCCTCAGAGATGGGTCAAATGCAGACAAAGAATTTCCTCCTGGGATTAATAAAGTATCAAATATATATATGGTACACATTCATGCAGGAATTTTGCAAGAAGAAAAATATAAAGTATCATCAGAGCTACTGCACAAAACTTTGTATCAGCTGGAAATTCATTTTCTTCATTCTGATTTATGAATCTTTCTTAGGATGCGTTCAATGTCAGTTTTGAGCTTCTCTTGGGATTTGTTGACTATAGGAGTCCTTTGAAAC
This sequence comes from Chaunax sp. Z400, assembly GCA_037577475.1. Lineage (NCBI taxonomy): Eukaryota > Metazoa > Chordata > Actinopteri > Lophiiformes > Chaunacidae > Chaunax > Chaunax sp. Z400. The sequence continues at coordinate 5,391,828 of CM075204.1, forward strand.
ATTAGAGTTGAAATTCTGACAGAGGAAACTCATCTGTGGATATGCAACGGTAAATATGACTCCACATGATAATTCACACACACACAGAGAGAGAGAGAGAGAGAGAGAGAGAGAGGGAGGGAGAGCCTCTCCTCCTCCTGCCCTGTCTGCCAGCTGTGGACAGCGGTACGTGCAGTCTGACACATCGTCCCCTCACAGGGCACAGCCCTTTGCTCACACTAGTTATCAACCCAAAACCTGCAAGACTGGATTCTCTATTATGTCTCTATAGTGATGTGTAAAATACAAATACTGTATCAATATTCAATGTAAATATGTAAATAAATGATCAAATTATGTTCCTTAATTGTCAATGAAAAATGGAAATATTTTTAGCTTTTTCTCTTTTTCATTTCAAGGTGCTGGTCCACACCGGTGTGCTCCAGTTCGTCCCTCAGAAGCACAGGCTGTATCGTGTTGAAAGCACTGGAGAAATCAAAGAACGTGATTCTCACAGTATTCCTGGCTTCTCCAGGTGAGAGAGGGCTCGGTGTTGGAGGAAGATGACGGCGTCGTCCACCCCGATGCCACGTTGGTAGGCGAACTGAAGCGGGTCCATCGTTGGGCTCACCAGGGGGCAGAGATGAACAAGGACCAGCCGCTCCAGGGTCTTCATCAGGTGGGATGTTAGAGCCACCGGCCTGTAGCTGCTGAGGGTTGGGGTGCCTTGGGGTGCGGAGTCTTGGGGACAGGTACCATGCAGGATGTTTTCCACATCTGTGGCACTCTCCCCAGCTTCAGGCTCAGGTTGAACATGTGTTCAACTATCCCACACAGCTGGTCTGCGCAGGACTTCAGGAGCCTGGAGCTGATGCCGTCTGGACCCGCAGCCTTCCTCGCCTTCATCTTCCTAAGCTGATTCCTTACCTGGAGTGTTGTGTGGGACAGGGTGGAGCAGGGGGGCTGTGTGCTGGAGTGTGTTTTCATGAGATCTGTAGTACAGCAAGTGTGTCGAAAAGGCTAAAGGTCTTTGGGGACACTTTAGAGCCAAAATGTCACGCCCAAGCCCAATTATGACATCATATCGTAAAATTATATCAGGTCAAACATGAGTGCAGGTTCCCTGAGTTTTCTAGAATCCTAAAGGCCTGAAACGTGTTTGACAGATTCAAATTAACAAAAGAAAACGATGGCTGACTTCCTGTCAGAGAAAAGTCCCTTTAAAATAAACTTTAGGATGAGAACAAGGGTCCCACCAAATTCTGAGAGATTCAAACCACCTTTATCCCAACAATGTGTTAGCATTGGAGAGAGCTAACACACTGTATGAGCTGAATTTTGTGGTTGTATCCCAAACCCTTTAAATATGTGTTTCCACAGCATAATGATTATAATTTCTTCAAAAACAATAGGTTACTTTCACCTTTTGGCACCCTTGGTTCTCGGGCCGTGACCAAAGGCTAGGATCACACTCTAGCTCTAAATATTTACAATACAGTGCTATTATGCTAATTAAGTGTCAGTGCAAGTCTAGTAGATACTGAAATTTGTTTATTGTTTTGGCAAATTGCTTCATTGGAATTGCATAGCTGAATTACAACTACACAGGTAATGTATATAGAGGTAATATGAATCAATAACTAATGGGATACCACAAGGTTCTATGCTTGGTCCTTTAATTTTACATCCTATACAATAATACTAGAATGTCCTGACATTAACAGAACATTGACTGTGCCATCTGAATTTCATAAGACTAGGATAAGTTTACCATTACAAAGTTCAGGTGTTTTCAGCCGCTGGAACTGGTCAAAAGTGGTGAGGAACCGTCTCCATAACAGCCTGAACTTGAACTCTGACGTGGTGACGACGTGAAATGGCACACACCACCACCTCTGTTGCATTCAAGGTCAGCTCCCAACGTCAGAAAATACTCCATTTGATTACATGGATACTAAGAAAAGCAAAACTCTGACCTCACTCTCTCTCTGCATACGTGTGTACAGACACACACACACACACACACACACACACACACACACACACACACACACACACACACACACACACACACACACACACACACACACACAGAGCAAAGTACGTGTGACTTTAAACCTACATTACTGGAAGGATGTTTAAGCCAGTTTTATTATTCGATTATGATAAGGAGATTAACATCATTCCTGAAATAGTGAACATAAGATAAGGGAGAACATATAATAACATATAAATATTAAATTATATGATTAGGAGCACTACAGTATGTCTCTCAAAATGTACATATGATTTGTAGCTGAGTACAATTATCAGTCATAGCAGTACACTCAGAGAATTTAGCATGTTTGATTTTACATTTAGCCAAGTGGAGAAAGAAAGCAGACGACTAAAATAAAAAATAATCCTGGGATTTATGACCATAATCTGTGGTCAGACAGAAAGAATTCCTCCAACTGAGTGAAAGTAGCAGACTGACTGTACAAACTCCCACAGAGTTTACTTTAGTTTAAAAGGTAGCTCACAATATATACTGTATATGTCCATATACTGTCGATAACAGCTGACGCACACTAAGCCAGCAAGAGAAACGTCACAGAATACCTCCACTGATGAATGACCCTGAATCTATAGACAATTTACTTCAATACTATGATTTCATCAAAAACTACCTACTGAAAAATGTCACAACCAAAAACAGGTGCAATAATAGTAAAGCTAAAACATGACACTGTCTTAATTATACATTCATTCTAGCATTAAATTAGGTTATTATTATGAAGAGAAACAATATGACAAAATATACAATAATAAAAACATAATATGGAGTCATGAAATAAATTAATAAAACTTACTTACAGTTTACAGCTGCTTATAAAATACATTTTCAAACAGAAATATCTGAACTGAGTGATGAGATTTAATGTAGTTTCTCATTCTGAAGAGGGAGTTTTTCCTGTAAATGAGTAGAAACTAGTTGTTTGGAAGGTGAATTGATTTTGCAACTTCTTAACCCTCAGAGACGACACCAGTGAAACCAGTCTCCACTGAGGGCCTGTTTCTCTGGTGCCTCCCAGTGGAGCAGAAACAACAGTGTTGGACAGACAAATGTACTCTTTAAGCCCTCTGTAGTCAAGAGTCTTCAGGTTGTCAAATTCAGCGTTTACAGCAGTGTTTAATTAAGAACGTTTTTGCAACATTCATGTAGATATGCAAACAGTACTTCTTCTGCAGTAATGAAAGACATGAAATACACTTTTAAAAAGAGTTTCTCAGTGAAGTTACAGCCAGTAAAGGAGTGGATAAGAGCTGCAGAGTCTACTTCATAGAAGGAGACCAAAAGCTCTTCATAGTCCACAAGCACCCCCACAGTCTGGGCCTTCAACCTCAGACAGATGTGAACAGATGATCCAGAAACTTTGTACTCTTTCTCATTGGTCAATCTTAGAAACCAACCATTCATTGGGCCTAGTATGATGTTCCTCCTCCTGTTGATGGCTCTCTGGCTACTCCTAAGATCCAGTCAGTCTTCTCTTTAACTTCAACCTTACAGTAAAATCTCCCTGAGTGGAAACTCTGCTTAAGTCCTTTTTGGACTCTTTGGAACATTCTGTCCTGTGACTGACTCGCCTCCCATCGTCAGACAGGATGAAATAGTTATTTGCTGTGTCAGGATCCAGAGTCACACTGGCTGCATACTGCTGGACCCTTTTCAGCTCGACATCAGCACCTCTTCACTGAGGGTCTCTTCAAGCTGAGCCACAGCTCACTGGAAAAAAAATCACTGAAATGACAGACAATACTACCAGCAAAGGTGTGTTGAAACAAGCAGATATGTTGCACATCGCTGGAACACATTACATTATGCTGTATTACTTAGGTATTATTGTGCAGTGTATTGAAAGGGACCAGAGATCACCGTTGAACTGCAACAGACAACTTGACTGACAAGAGAAGCAGGAAAACAATCTTCAGTATGGCAAGTTAGCCATTAATGGATAGAGAAATAACCTACTGTGTCTTGTAAGACAACTAAAGTAGGACACCTCCTAGTATGTTGTTTAAAACACGAGCACACCATACTCCCTGTTTGTAGTCTGAGGCTCTGCTGTACTGTTGAACTGAAGGTCTGATCTGTGCTGAGTTACTGTCAATTTCATGTGACTCCAACACTCCTCCAGTGTTGATCCAGCATTCATGAAGGTAGACCTCTGCTACCTTTTACAGGTTTGGAGATGACCAATTCACACCTACTGTCAGTTTAGTCACCAGGTCACCTTTACTGCATGTTTTTGGTGATGGGAGGAAGCCGGAGAACCCGGAGAGAACCCACACAGACACAGGGAGAACATGGAGACTCCATAAAGAAAAGTCCCAGGTCCTCAGGAGGATTTGAACCCAGAACCTTCTTGCTGTGAGGGAACAGTGCTACTCACTGCACCACCCAATGTTAAAATCAGGAAAGCACAAGTCCTTCACTAGTAGTAGGTCTAATTTAAAAAAATTAAGTTTATCACTTATAAACTTGTATCCAGGGTTTAGAAAAATATGGATAAAGTTATTTATTGCTATTGTATTGATCCTCAAAAACACTTCTGATTTTAATTAAAGGTGTACAAGCAAGGATTTGTGGGATTGTTTTAATCCCTTAATAGCAGTGTTGTAAGCTATGTTCAGACATTTCATGCTTCAACTTCAACATAATAAACTTAACCGAGACCAGAAAAGCACCTACACAAAGAACACAAGCCTATAACACAACATATGACCTTGCTTACACTTCTGCAGTGTACTGAATCATCCCTTCTATTGTTACACATATCATATCACAGGATTCTCGCCAATAGATCCCTGCAACTGAATAAGATATCAGTCCTTCAACAGTAACAGGTGGTGTTGTTATGCAGAAACAAAAATATATTTGTAACTTTACTGGTGGACTGTAATGGTGTTTTTCAAGTTGCACATTTATAATGTATACTTGAAACTTCAATGTAATTTATATTACGAATGATTTGAAAAGCTCAAACTGCATTTTATCCATATAATTCTGACAATAATCTCAGCAGACTTCATGTTCATTGTGATATTGTGCAGCTCAAGCAGGACCTAAAACTATTCTTAAATACTCTACAGTGAATGAACAGAAACTAACAGCTGTCTGCAAAGTAAGAAAATGATATTGAACTAGAAGGGAACTCGGGGAGCGCCGTCCCTCTGTGACTGCATCTTGCAGTTGATGCAGAACATTTCTGTGAAGCTGCTCATCAGATCATTTAGTGGTGGTTTCAAAGACTACCATGCCCTCTGGTGGATATGATGGAGGCTCATACCTAATATATCCACAGGTGGAGGACACGTCCCAAACCTTTATTTCAGTTAAAGATAAGATAAGATAAGATATCCCTTTATTAGTCCCACAGTGGGGAAATTTACAAAGTATGATTTGATTTGATTTCTAACGGGACATTATGTAGAAGAAAACATCTGACATGCAACCAAACAAGATATTTTTCTTTGTTTCCTTGTTCAAATGCGAGACTGCAGAATTATTTCTCATCAACAAACTGATACATGACGTATGTTTTCGTTCATGCTCTGAAGAAGACCACTAGGCCGAAACGCATGTGTGTTGACTTGGCCAGAATTAAAGTGGTGAAATTAAGATTAGTCAATTTATCCTGAAGTTGTGTGTGTGCTTCCTTTTTTACCTATTTGACCAAAGCTATTTGTCTTTGTTTCCATGTTTATATGAGAAACACATTGAGTGCAGAATCTCAGTACTGACATTTTACAAATGTCTAAGAAGCATCACAGTAAACCCACTAAAATAAACTAGACTGCATAGATCAGCATAGAAACATATTTATTAGAATTTACAAAGACACAAACATCTTTGAATGAACAGAGATCTGAGATTCTCACTTTAACTTGGAGCTCATCAGTGTAACTGTGATGCCTTTACAGTATCTGTCACAACAGAGATGATCACACCTTCTGTATTTAGCTTACACAGAGCACACACTCTTCCATCACTGTTTCTCAAACAGTTTGTCCAAGAACTTTTCTTTTTCAAGAACATTCTCCTGTATTAATGTCACTATAAATGTCCTCTTACACCTTTCACCACTGTTTAGGTAAGTCCTGATCATCACATGCTTCATGTCCCCCTGTGGCTCAGACATGGTATGTTCCACAGTTCTCAGCTGTTTCACTGAGGTCGTACCAATGAGAACTTTTTGGAGGGGTCTGGGATGAACCACTTCTCCCACAGTTCCAAGTGAACAGCAGGGTAATTCCATGGTTTAAAGGGGCCGTTCCAGTGCAGAAGGTGTGCATCCTGGAGGAAGTTCTCTGGATAGCGGGCATCTGGACTCCAGCCTGGACAAACAGGAAATCAGCTGAGGTCAGTGCTGCAGCATTCAAGTTTCTCTATCTTCTAGTACCAGAGGTCATCAATTCACTTTGGAAGACTTGAATTCTGTACATGAACAGTGATGATCTCACCCAGGTGTCTGACGTGCCACAGTGGGTCCAGTGTTGTGTACTTGTCATGAAACACGATGAGCATGGGTGGAGTCGCTACGCCTCCTGCCATGGCGCTACTGTATATGTTCAGCCTGGTGGAGAGGAGGGACAGGGTTTCTGATCAGGCAGAGCTTCTGCTGCTGCACAACTCTTAAAGGTAGGATGGAGTATTAGAGCCACACTGCAAAGAAAATCTGAGTTTTAAAGAAAAACATTGAAATATTACAAGAATTAAGTCATAATATTATGATAATAAAGTTATAATATGATAATAAGGTCATGATGAAGAAAATGTCATAATAAGAGAATAAAGTCAGAATTTCATTAGAAAAACTCATGTTATGAGACTAAATATAATTAATAAATACTAAATGTAATTTTATAGAAAAATAATATATAATCACGCTGATGCAACCAATAATAGTCCTTCAGTTGACCACTACCTTCCTGCATGTGACACCTACACTCAAGAATAGTTTGATAAGATGTTCAACGTTCCTCATTTTGACACTTTTCTTATATTTCATCTCTAAAACGTGAGCTGAAATTACGACTTTATCACTATTCTAACTATATATGACAATTTATTCCTGAAATTACGACTTTATTCTCATATCATTATGACTTGATTCTCAAAATCTGTCATTTCTTTTCCTCACTGTGGCCCCAATACTCCGTCCTATGAAAGATATCAGAATGAGTCTTTCTGTTAAAGCCTACATACATTTCAATTCAAAGTACTTGATAGCGAAAAGAAAACAGCCAAAATACAATAAGAAAAAAGACAGAACAATCTAAATGGTACAACGTTTCAATACAATAACAAACGAATGAAGCGGCACATGTTAAAAAGAAAATTATAAAGCAGTGCCAACTAAAGGCTGCTTTACATGTTTCAGATAAAAGGACCACAATGAAACATGTGTGTAAAAATCAGGGGGGTTGGAAAACTGTTCCTAAAAAAAACATGTCATATATCTCAGACACATGAAATCCTGTGTTATATGCTATGTTCTCAGAGATGAGGACAAGAAAAGCAGAGTTTAAATTTCCCCAGAGCATCAGCGTTAAGCTGGACATGAGGGTTCCAGAACCTGCTGGTCACTGTGAGCACCTGAAATTCTCCTCCATCCATTTCTCCAGCTGTTTAGTGATCTTCTGTTTCTTCCATTCGCTGATGTCTGCCACAAACACCCCAGGGTTGAAGGAGCAGTCTCTGGGACTGATGCCCAGATCTTTAACTTCCTGTTTCCTGTAGTCCAGGAAGCCCATGTAGGTTGTCTAAGGGAGAGACTCAGGAGAGGAAGCCATATTTCAATAATCAAATCTTTTAAAAGAAACATATACTGTATATATACAGTATATGTGTGTGTGTATGTATGTAGAGAACACTAACTAACACTAAAGCCAAAAAGGGCACCAATCCACATTTATCTATGTAGAAGATCCATTTCTGTGGTTATTAAAGGTTTCTGACAAATGTCCGCTGCATTGTCTCTACAAACACACAGGGATATGATAAAAGATATCAAAATAAATCCACCTGCATGCTGATGCTGCGCACCATCTCATGTGTGGTGGGCAGGTCGCAGTCAGTGGCGAAGGCAGCAGCGTGACCCGGCTTCAGTTTGACATTAAACAGATCCTTGATGTCGCCTGTAAAGCATGAAAGCAGCATAATTCATACTATTACATTCATTCCAGTTACCAGTTGTTTTTTTGTTGGTTGGACACACAAGTGTTGGTGGAAATAAGTTTTTTATCTGCTCTCTGACTTCTCAGCCTGTCCCTGTGTCGCTGTAACAGTTGAATTTCCCTTCAGGGATAGTTAAATTCTGATTCCATGATGTTTATTCTCAACCCAACATTTCCTCCAAATGTCATTTAAACTATCATTCATCCATTCGTTCATTTTCTGTAACCTCTTATCCTGTGTAGGGTCCCTGGGGGGCCTGGAGCCTATCCCAGCTGACTTTGGGCAGGAGGCGGGGTTCACCCTGGACAAGTCACCAGTTCATCACATAGAAAGACAAACAACCATTCAGACTCACATTCACACGTACGGTCAATTTAGAGTCACTAATTCACCTCTACTGCATGTTTTCGGTGGAGGGAGGAAGATGGAGAACCCGGAGAGAACCCACACAGACACGGGGAGAACATGGAGAGAACCCACACAGACACGGGGAGAACATGGAGAGAACCCACACAGACACGGGGAGAACATGGAGAGAACCCACACAGACACGGGGAGAACATGGAGAGAACCCACACAGAGAATTCCCAGGTCCTCAGGTGGATTCGAACCCAGGACCTTCTTGGTGTGAGGCAACAGTCCTTCCCACTGTGCCACCCGTCAATCCAAATTTTCTTTACAAACAAACAGCAAACAGGCCAGAAAACCTACATTTTTTTATTATTATCTGTACAGAGATCTGTTTTATTACCTCCACCAAGGAGATTGGTTGGTTGGTTGGTTGGTTTGGATATCAGCAGGATTTAAGGGTAACTAGAAAAATTACTGGACGATTTTCTGACACGCGGTGAAAGGGTTAGGCATGGGATCCCAGAAGGATTCAATATTGCTGCAAATCTGGATATAGGGAGGGATCCAAGGATTGCAACACACCCTGGTGTTTCTCATCCTGATGCACAATGTACTCTGGTGTCATTAGCCCACCCACAAAGCCTTTCTAGCACATGCTATACATGTGTTAGAAACATGAAACACACAAAAAAACATGTAGTTAGGTTTAGGAAGTCAGTGATGACGTGTGTTTAACACAAACTCCACTCTCCTGGGTGGATGTATGGAATGAAAGGATTCCCCCCTACATTGATGACATACATACCCTGCACAATGACATCATCGTCCAAGTATATCACCTTCTTATGGCTGACGTCAAGTAGAGGTAAGTAAAAGCGCACGAAGTTGAGCTGCAAAACAAAAAGAATTTGACCTTTTTGAAAGATGAACTCTGCATTTAGATTGTAGAGCTGCATCAGGGCAAAGGAACCAAAGCCAGAACTCACGGGATGTAACAGTTCAGGCCGAGATGAATCTGGTTTCACCTTCCCTCGCAGCACCATGGGGTTAAATTCCAGGATCTTATACTTGATGCCTTTCAGTTTAGTCTTCTCTATGTACCGCCTGGTGGGATGCAAAGAGAGTAAGGTAAAGGTAAGCAAACATGAAAGTCATCATGACAAGCGATAATAATGGGCCACAAAAGCCACACCCCCTCCAGCAATTACAGATTCAATACATTTACAACATAACAAACGGTCATTTATAAAAAAAAAAAAAAACGACAAACCTCGTCAGTTTCACGGCATCACGAAGAGTAACAATGTAGAAGAACACGCTAGCGTCTGTGTTGCTATGTATGCTGTTGATGGTTGCCATGGTTGCACCCATACGCTCCTCTGATGCACAGATGATGATGGGGATGGTGTTATCCGCCTCTGACGCTTTCACCGCAGGAACATTTGCTGCTTTTTTGACGCTCTTCGTGCGACCTGTGAGGAGTCAGGGAAGGATGAATATTTGTCTCCAGTCGTTTTGGATGCAGTTTTCATGTGATGGAAATACGATGCTATCATACTGCCTACTACAACCACTTCCAGAAAAGTTGGGACGCTGTGTAAATTGTAAATAAAAACCGTATGCAATGATTTGCAAATTATTGAAACCCAGGGGCGGATCCAGGGGCGGGGCCAGAGGGGCACTGGCCCCAGCTGAAATCTGATTGGCCCCTGAAGTGCCCCTGTCCTGTCACTTGTCTGTCTTTTTTTTCTGTTTGTTTACAACTTGAATACTTGACTGTGTCAAGTTTTTCTCCTCTAAACTGTTGTGTATGCTGTAATATAGTATATAAGTATTTTCTTTAATGTAAAAAACATTTTTAAATATTTTATGTATTACATAATTGGAAAAAAATATCTTATGTTTTATATTTATTTATGCATCCTAGTTTAAATTCAATAATTGCTTTGATGAACACAATGTGCTTGAAAAAGGCACAATTTGCATAATATATTCAATTATATGTCTTTACTAAAAGCTATGGAGCCAACAGCAAACAATGAATGACTGGTGAAATATTCTGTGTATACATCTTACTGAATAAGGAAATGTGCATGAATGTTGGACGTATAGTTGGCCCCTCTGTAAAAAATGTGGCCCCGCTATGGCCCCTGATTTAGAAAAATTCTAGATCCGCCACTGTTGAAACCACATATGTAATTGAAAACAGCACAAAGACAACATTTCAAATAGTGAAACAGAAACATTTAATTGTTTTTAAGATGATATCCTTTTAGAATTTGATGCCAGCAACACGTTTCTAAAAAGTTGGGACAGGGTCATGTTTACCACTGTGTTGCATCACCTCCTCTTTTGTTGGGGACTAGTGATCATTTATGGCAGCAGGCAGATTCACAGTCTTTGGAATACAATGGAGCTTTATAGTGCAGATGAATAAGATATAGGCTTTGGATGCATACACAATATTCCTTAAGGTCAATTCAATGTTTTGGTGACAATCATTGTAATTATTGATGCTTTGATGTTTTAAAGATTTGAATGAAACCTGAGTGGATGTACCTGGCAGTTTGGGTCGAGGGGAGGCTCTGTGTAGTGTACTGTGTAGGAGGTAACACACCATCAGCACCAGCAGCACCAGTAGGACCCGGTTAACTGAAACACAGGGAGGAGAGGCGCATCAAGTAGTGTCCAGTCAGAATGTGATTCAGTATGTGATACTTGGTTTTTATGTTTCCACATATTGCAGCCCTATTGTGGACGTTGCCTCTCTGCACTAGCTCCATGCTTAACCCTCTGAGGTCTGTGGTAGACTGTCCTCGTACGTCACTGCAACCTATAGGATGCTAAGAAGAGAGCTCAACGTACTCATAATCTGTGTGCTCATGCTTGGATTGGTGGATTGGTGTGTATTTTCTGTGGGAATTTGATATATAATACATAAGTGACTGATTGAATAATTTGTTTGGTTGAAAAATAATACTTGATCCTCAAAATGTATGTTACAAAATGCCATTTTAGACATTTGTTTTATATCTATGTGGTATTTTATTTAAATTCCACTGCTTCTGTGAAGATTTTGGTGAACTAATATTAAGTCGTAAGAGTAAAGGTAAACTTTTCCAAGAGACTTTCAGGATTTCAGTAATGAATTTAGGTCAAATTGGGAGCCTCGTCTTTCAGAAAGCTGAGATCATGCTCTGAATTGGTATGATGCTGTATGCTAACACTTTTAAAAAGTGAAATTCAGAAGATATTTAAAATTGAGAAACATCCCCAGAGGGTTAAAAAACCCAAAAACAAACATTTACTGTTACTAATCTTCTCACACTAACAGCAAGAAAAATAATGTAATTATCAGAATTACTGTTGTTTAATTTTCTGCTGATTCACTGTTTATTATAGAAAACAAATGAGCATAAAATGCTGTGTAAGATGAGTTAATATTTGATTCATGGCAGCAGAAAAACAAACCGTTATTCTCTGGCAGACAAGAAGGAGAGGAGGTTCAAATACTCATCTGCAACCAGTTACAAGACACTTTAATCATTTTGGCTCCTTCTCAGGTGTCATAACTTACTGCTAACTCAATGTGTTACATAGAACAGACGTGTGGCTCTGAAATATTCAGGACTCGCGTTCCCAGAACAAGGATTGCACACATGCACTGTTTGAGACATTTTATGATCATTCCTGTGTTTGATGTGCTGAGTTTATTCAATGTTTTAAGAACAGAACTTTTTTTCCCCCACTGGTGGTATCATCATCTCAAGGAGCAAAAAAGTAACATTACAACATTTTGGCCTGTGCACAGTTTTAACTTCAAACAGCAGTTTTTGTACAGTGAAGTTTCCCTTTGGAAGGAAACTCCTCCAAACATTTTGCAGCTACGTCATGCTGCTATTCACACACTGGTAATGAAATTTAACTCCTTGTCATCTGGTTACCTCATCACACCCTCCCCCAACACACACACCTACACACACACACACACACACACACACACACACACACACACACACACACACACACACACACACACACACACACACACACACACACACACACACACACAGTTGGGGGTTCCTTTTCATGACAACGGCTGCACCAGCTAATCAAAACGAGGGGAGGTTATAAGTCCACGACCAAAGGTAGAAAAAACATGAGTTATGCCGCCTCCCATTTCAAGCATGTTCCATTCAACTCTTTGAGTCATTATAATATTCTGATATTTCTGTTTCAGGTAACTAATAACTAAAAATCAGCACTCTTTCAGGAAATGGACAACACTGGCCTTTGTGATGTCATTTGACATGAACAAACAAACAAACTAAGTAGTATTGTGACACAGGACAGTCCAGGGCCAGCTGGTTAGAATGCTGACGTAAGTCGACATCTCTATAACACAATACAAAGACATCTTTGATGTCAAAACTCTTACTTCTTCACATTCTGTAGATAATCTTCATTTTTGAATGGCTTAATTTAAAATTCTTACATGTTGCACATTTGAACCACAAGTAAACAACTGAGTCTGTTAGTGTTAAATTTACATCACTTGAGACTTAAAATCAGCTCTATTACTTTTATCTTTGACTTTATTTTCACTTACTTTTTCTCAGGAGAGACATTTTTCATGTTTGCTTCCAGCAACATCTGCAAACACACACAGGAAGAGAACGAGAGAGATATTAAGTCACAGCCCATTTCTAGAGAACCTCGCCTGGATTCTGGCTCCTAATTATACTCTATTAGACATTTGATGATAAAGGAAAATATTGTGATCACATCTGAAGGACATCTGACAAACTCAAAATTACTCAAACGACTCAAGAAACATGGAAACTGTCACCACGTCAGCATCATTGATTGGATGGATTTGATTGAGAGTTCGTTGAGAGAAACGACTCACGTTTAGAAATAAACACACACAGAAAAATACATATTATTTTGCATATACTGATGTTTGTGACTATGACAAACTGCCAGTGTGAGTTGACCTGCAGTAAAGTCACTGAGGTCTAAGGCAGGGAGACACTGTGCAGCACATGTGGCTTTATTTTGACCAAAACCTTCCTTCCTTCCTGGTGCCGGGCCTTCATCAAGAAGGTATTTGCCTCCCAGCCATTGAAGCATTCAATATAACTGCAGCAATAGAAATGCTGCACAATGACACACGCATCTCAATTGTCTCACAGTGTCACAATCTTTCTCTGACTGATACCATTTCTCTTAGAACAAGCAAGTTAAAGGTAACCGATTAATCTGTGCTGATGGGAAGTTTAAAGGTATCAGCCAAATTTGGCTCCAAACTAAAATTACTGACTTTGGCAGAAAATAATATCTAAAAAAAAAAAAAGAATCTTGTTACTGTAGCTGTATACTCTGCTATTTCATGGTGGGATCTGGCACCAAGATGTTAGCAGCAGATCCTTTAAGTCCTGTAGTTGCGAAATGGGTTCTCCATGGATCAGACCTATTTGTCCAAAACATCCCACTGATGCTCGACTGGACTGAAATCTGGGAACTTTGGAGGCCAAGTCAACACCTTGAACTCGTAGTTCTGTTCCTAAAACCTTTCCTGAACCAATGTATGCAGCGTGGCAGGATTATCCGGCTGAGAGAAGCCACTGACATCAGGGAAAATCGTTTCTGTGAAGGGGTGTACTTGGTCTCCGACAATGTTTAGGTTGGGGTTACATGTCAAAGTAACATCCACATGAATGGCAGGACCCAAGGTTTCCCCAAAGAACATTGGCCAAACCATCGCACTGCCTCAACCAGCCTGCCTTCTTCCCGTAGTGCATCCTGGTGCAATCTCTTCCTGTCCACATGATGTAAAAGAAAACATGATCCATGAGACCAGGCCACCTTCTTCCGTTGCTTCGTGGTTCAGTTGTGGTGCTAACAGTCCCATTGTAGGTGCTTTTGGCTGTAGATAGGGGTCAGCATGGACACTCTGACCGGTCTGTGGCCATGCAGCCCCAAGCAAGTGATGCTCTGTGTGTTCTGACACCTTTCTATCAGAACGAGCTTGAACTTTTACAGCAATTTGTGCTACAGTAGCTCTTCTGCAGGACTGGACAACACGGGCTAGCCTTCACTGCCCAATTAGCCTTGGGTGCCCAGACCGTGTCGCCTGTTCACTGGTGGTCCATCCTTGAACCACTTTGGTAGGCTCTAACCACTGCAGATCAGGAACATCCAACAAAACCTGCTGTTTAAGAGAAGCTCTGACCCAGTCGTCTATAGCCATCTAAATTTGGTTCTTGCCAACTTCGAGGACAAAATGTTTACGTGCAGCCTAATGTATCCCACCCACTTACAGTGCCATTGTAACAAGATAATCAATGTTATTCATTTCACCTATGAGAGGTGACAATGTTATGGCTGATCAGAGTTCTGTATATTCAATTCATTAGTTATCCAGTTTCTGATTAAGTTGAAGATTGTGCATTTCCAACTATGTTGAATTTGAATTCCCTAGGGTGATATCGACCAATTAAATGACTATCGACTTTTTTCCTGCCACAAACTATCATTATTGTTATCATAAGTCTACTTCTAAAGAAAGTGTCAGTGGCTTTCGTTGACCTCATGTTTGGAGTAAAATGGTAAAACCTCAGCAGAAAATGACACACTTTAATGACTTTAAGTTATTAGTTATCAGAAACCACTGACACTAGCAAGCAGCTGAAATGAAATGGGACATGCAGAACATTTGTTTGAGGTTTGTTTGTCACTATTTGGCGCAGTACAAAACATCTGGAGCTGTTTAGCTTAGATACTCTCCCCAGAACACAGCACAGCCTAGATACTGTCTTTGGCCTGCATTCAAGCAATTGGCAATCCACCCAACACTCTCCAAACTACAAGGCAATGAGCTTGTTCTACATTCTTGAGGCAATGAAAATGTACCACTAGTAATGAACTGTCACATGATTTAATGTCACATGTATTATTTATATTGAGCACAACAAATATCATCATAAAAGGTTCTCTGCCTGTCTTATTATTTTCCTTCAGTAGCTTCTTCAAAGAATTGGGCTAAATGAATAGTTTTTGATAGAAAACTAGTTGTTTTTTCACATCCAAAGCAGTTCCAAACAGCTTACATACTGTAACTGTGTGTGTTTTAAGTGTGGTGAATGGGGGATGGGGATCTATTCCAAACCACATAAATCATCACGGTGCTAAAAGAGAGAACTTTTTAAGGACCTAAATTCTCTCACAAGAGAAAGAGGCTATAACATCTCATTCCTCTGTCATGGACTTAAATGTTGTGGAATTTTCTAGGGAATAAATGTTTGAAACAAATAAAAAGAACAGTATGAGCTAAAGTATTACAAATCAAGAAAAGTACCTGAAAAGTCTTTTAATGTATTGAAACAGTACAAATGTGTCATGCTTTGCAGATTTTTCTTGTTTTCCAGGTAGCTTTGGCCTAAACATTTAAAAAGACGATTTCTTTTTAAAGAGAGATGAATTTTTTCTGTGTAATGGAACAAAAAGTTCTACTGACCAACAAAACAACAGGGAGGCATAAATAGCACACAATATAACCTACATGCATTTCATAATATACAATAGATGAATATCTGAGAAACGAAATCATAGTCAGCAAATACTCACTTAAAAAGACAGATATAAAGTAAGGGGGTGTGTCTCTGTTGGTGTGATGAATTACCAGTCATTTAAAATAGTAGCATAATCCAAAGCACATTCAAAAGTCAGAAATGGACGAGCTCACCAGAGAACGCGGGTGGTGATGTGGTCAGTCTCATTCCTGGTGTTCATGGTCCATGTTTAAAACCTCTGGAGACTGAGACTCACCCTCTCTAACAATCCTCCTACTTCTCCTCTCTCCCATCTCTTTTTTTCTCCTCCCTCCATCCAGCTGTGACTCATCCTGATCAATCGCGCTGATTCCTCGCTGTCATTTGGCCAGAAACTGGATTACCAACACTATTTCACGGACTCAGATCAGTGATAGAGAACAATTCATTTATGCTGTGAAGGCAGTGTCCGGTTCAGTTTGAAAAGTACACTGACGCCAGTAGAATGTTACATTTATTCTAACTAGTATTTCTTATGTTAATAATGAGTCGATGAAACAAACATATGTATCCTGGAAGAAATAAGCGATGTTTAAAAAGTTTGGATGTGTTTTTTCGAACCACATCATAAATCGTGAAAAAAACTACATTACCCATAATGCGCGTGGCATTGCTCTGCTGGAAAGGACGACTAAAGCCTATCCCTTCTTGAAAAGGGTCGTCACATTTGTTCAGTGCAGGATCTCAGTATGGCTTGTGGATATTATCGATATTGTTCTATGAAAATGTCTTACTTTTACTAATGTTGGTTAGAAATTTAAACAAGATCTTTGTAAATAAAAACTATTTGTCTTGTTCATGTTGACAAAGTTTACCACAAGTTATATATTAAGTAGCCTAAAATCAATTTAGCAATTTTTTATTATCTTTAAGTAAAACAAATAAAAATATACTAATATATACTACGTTTATTACGCGTCTCCCTTCAAGATATTGTATAAAGCGATAGTTACAGTGTAAGGTCATGGTTGGCCACTTAAATTATGACTGAAAACAAATCGTAAACACTTCTCTCCAACATGTCATGAAGCCCATCTTTCTCTCATTTAAACCAGTAGGCGACATTGTGCTCCAGCCTTTATCCTCCACCCAGCATGGATGAAAACGCGTTCAAACTGCTGGTGAAGCTCACTCAGGAAGGACAGTCAAGCTCTCTGGAGAAAGTGATCACACCAGGCGGCTCAGCGGCGATTCAGGCTGTCAGGAGCAAACACTTTGGACGGTCAGGAGACACCTTGCTGCACTACGCTGCCAGACACGGACACCTGGACATTGTGGAGTATCTTGTACAGCGGGTAGGCGTAGATATGGAGGTGTACAACAACGACTACAAGAGGCCGCTGCACGAAGCTGCGTCCATGAGTCACCTGGCTTGTGTTCGCTACCTGCTCCGGGAAGGAGCCAAGGTGGACAGTCTGAAGAGGGCGGACTGGTGAGTTTGAACACATTACATTACCCCCATTAAAGTGCTGCCGACACACGGGAGCGCCCTCCGGTGGCTTTGGGTAAGAGGAGGAAAGTGAGGAAGGAAAAAAAAAAGGTAATAAACCTAGGCACGCGAGTGGTAAAGGCTAAAAACATGTTTTTGGTGAATTGTTTTGTTTTTGTTGACTTTGAATGAAGGTGACAATAAGCGTTTTGTAAAGGGAGTTTGGTTCGTTTGGCGAAAGCAATGAAACTTATTGTTTCTGGTGAAACAAAACATGTCTTACTCTTTCAAAAACCACAGCAAAAAAACAGCTGTGGAGGATAGCGACCAAACTGAGCCCCGGTAAATTAAATGTAGACATGACTTTATTTAGTATTTCTGCTTTAACCTAACTCCCGAAAACCACGGAGGACTACAGAATTTAGCAAGCGGTACAAGGAAGTCAAAATGGCTCATGAAAGATTGACCTGGACATCTGATTTGCTTGCAAAAGATGGAGCTCGTTACACGATTGGATGTTAAACAATGACGCGCATGACGTGTTTGCTCTGATGGTACGGACTAGTAGCTGTCAGATGGTCATGATATACCACCTCCCTTCGATAGCTCAGTTGGTAGAGCGGAGGACTGTAGTGGAATATCATAGAAATCCTTAGGTCGCTGGTTCGAATCCGGCTCGAAGGAGGATTTTTTTTTTTTTATTATGACCTTTTCTAGTATACAGCGGTCACAAACCGTTAATATTGGGAAACTCTCCTGCATGAGATCAAATGAACAAAGGAAATAGTGATAAAGAAGCAAACAAAAAAATGAAAATGCAGTCATCTCTTCAATGCAAGCTGAATCTGTGCCTCTCAAATGGCATAGTTCCATTTGACTCACAGACCTGAACGTCTGTGTGTTTCAAACCCCTGACCATGTTTCATCTGTTTAAAGGTATTTCCAGAAGAATCAAACACCGTTTTCCATCTAGATCAAAAACTATTTCTTGTGGTGCATAATTTAAACCAGTTTCTCATGTTGTGTATTTGCTAGTCCAAACTGTCACCTGGAGACGACATATCCCCAGACATCCCCCTAAATATTGTACAAGTGAATCAGTAAATGACATATCAAAAAATAAGATTTGTAGAAAAATCACAATATTAAAAGCCACAACTATTTATCATGGTTGATTTTTGAGTAAAGGTTGGTAAAGCTAGTATGTATAGTTTGTGAATGTGAATTATAGACAGACAGATGGACACACTGATGACTTATCCCCCAGTCATTTTATTAGATGATTATTTATAGATTATTTATTTTTAGAACAAGATCATCTTTGTCAATGCTTCAACAAACACACACATATTATAGGTTTTTATAGAGGATACATTATCATTGTTGACAAATTGACAATGTGGAGTTACAAAAATTAAAGATTTGTTAATTTCATGTGTTTATAAATGATGCGTTAAATGTTAAAAACTCTAATAAGGACATCTATTTCATTACCATATAAAATGACCTGTATATTAGCTTGTAAGCTTATAATGTGACTTATCAGTGTTGTCTCTTCTCTCTCAGGACTCCACTGATGATGGCTTGTACTCGGAGGAACCTAGACGTGGTCCAGGAGCTGCTCTGCCATCGCGCCGACCCTGCACTGAGAAACAAAGATGGCTGGAACTCCTTCCACATCGCCTGCAGAGAGGGCGATCCTCTGGTTGTGCAGCACCTGCTTCTTGTCACGCCAGACGTCTGGAAGACGGAGAGCAAGACATGCAGGACACCGCTGCACACGGCGGGTAAGGCTTCCTCAGATACCCGGTTCATGACGTGACGGCTGAGTGGCTGCACCGGGCCGTAATGTCCTGATGTCAGACCGGTTTAAACAACTGTCTCCATGTATTCTGCTGTGGCTAAATCTCTTCTGCTGTGGCTAAAGTGTTTGGTGATCACTGGAGGACAACAGTCTATTTTTTATTTTTGAGGGAACCTTTTTAATTCATTGATTCATTATCAGATTATAACTAATACCCTCTCTGTTCATCATTCAGCAATGCATGGCTGTGAGGAGGTTGTCAGGATCCTGCTGGAGAGGTAGGTTTGATTTTTTTTAAAATATATATATATATACTGGGAATACTTAAAAAAAAAAAGTTTGAAAATATTTCATTGCAAGAGTGCAGATTTTATTACAGATTTTGTTGGGGAAATTCCTCCCTGGACCTAATCACAGGGACAGGTTTGGAGGAAATCGAAGATATTTATCATTCTAAAGAAAGTAAATAAAGAAAAATGACTTCATGGATGTGCCTTCAGTCTACTTTCATTTTTCTTAGAATTTCCAGCTTAAAATACTTTGAAATAATAAAAAATATGAAGGATTTTGGTTGTTGGTTGCTGGTTTTGGTTGCTGGTTTGATTTCCAGTTTGAAAAGAAGAAGGCCCCCGGCTGCATGAGTGAAGCTGTGGTTGCACTGGGTAGCCTCCAGCTGTTAATAAGGGAGCTTGACTTGTCTTTGGAGAAATATAGGTCCCTACTTTTCAGCTTGATGATAATGTGCAGCTCACAGGTGACTTTGTTTGACTGACCCTCCTTTTGCCTGCCTCCTTCCAGATGCTGCTACACCCCCGACAGCACTGACAGCTGTGGAGTCACTCCTTTCATGGATGCCATCAGAAACGGACACGTTTCTGTGGCCAGGTTGCTTTTGGAGAGGCACCAGGTAGAACAAGGCATTCCAGCTCAGTCATGTTTCATCTGATGTAGAACATGTGTCCTATCACCACCTGACTTGTGTCCGACGTAGGCATCTCCAACAGCAGCTGACGCCGTCGGGGCTCAGCCGGTGCACCAGGCCGCTGTCACCGGCCAGGATGAGGCTCTGCGGTTCCTGGTGAGGGACCTAAATGTGGATGTGAACCAGAGGGTGACTGACATCCAGCTCACTGCCCTGCATTATGCTGCGAAGGTGAGATCAGTGATGCCCAACCAGGGGTACTTGTACATTAGGGGATGCTTGCTTCAGCTGCTTGGTTGGTGTGTGTGTGTTTGTATATATATAAAACTTTCCATTGGCATAGAGGTGAGGAGATACAGACAGAATTACATTTTTGGGTGAACTGTTCCTTTAAATTAATGATAAACTTGGGTTAAAGGATTAATTGTTGAACAGCTAAAATTGCTGGATACGAATGAGAGAAGTGTGATGATACAGATTAAGTGCATCCACTGTGTGTGTGGATAACTCAAGCTTATTTGTTCATCATCATTGACTTGTGAAGATTTCAGACCAGACTAAAATAGCGTCTCCTGGTCGTCTCAGGGCTAATGAGTGACAGTCTTTATTGTAGGAGGTTTTATTAGTTTAGGAGAGAACACGCTGTGTTTTGTTCAAGCTGTAAAATAATCTGTGACTTTGTAATGAAATGAAATGTGATGTAATATTTCACCACTTCAGCTGTACTTTGGAGTCCTGTAAATGTTATGTTTTCAGCTCAAAGTGAGGGCCTACATGCAGACACAGGTCCGAGGCAGGGAAACTGCACTTCACTGGTTTCACAACAAAATAATCCAAAACTTACAGGCGAACATGTGGTTACTGCACAATCCAAGCCCATGACAGTAAACACATGAGGGCAGACACTTTTTGTGCATGACATGGAAATTAAAGACATCATCATCATCATCATCATCACTGATATGTTCGTGGGACCCAGACTAACCCTTTGAAACACCAACATCACACAATAACAAAATCAAACCGACCAATCAGGGCAGTGGTGGACCAGCAACTCAAGTGTTTATGGAGATAAGATGACTTTTATTGTCGCTGGAGTCTGGTGGCTTTGAGCTGTGAGCAAATAAAGTCTATTTCCATAGCGACCATAATGTTATCAGACATTATAATCCTACTGAACCTACTATGATGGGCTGCGCCAGCTATTAATCATTTAGACCACAAAATATGTCAAAAATAAAGCCCAGGTTAATACATTATATTCAATGACAGTGTGCCATAAACTCTCCTTCCTCACCGTCATCTGTGTTTTTCAGGAGGGCCACACCTCCACTATAAAAGCGCTGCTGGAGTTGGGGGCCGATCTTCATGTTTGGGACAGAAAGGGAAGAAGTGGTAAGAATTTTCTCACTTTATTTTTGTTGTTAACAAACTCAAAGCCCCTGAATACAGTTTGTCCATAACATGAATTGAAGTTATGGACAGAAATGTGAAACTCTCCTTCATCGTGAGTATTTAGTCACACTTTTTTAAATTACTATATTGTATAGGATTGTAATAACCCATCTGACAAGCAGATTGATTTTAGAGAGTGTTTTAAAAGTGTCCCAAAATCAAATCCAGAACAAAAGCACTCAGTAAAGCGCTTACCTCAGCAAAACTGAATAATCCTACACACGTCTCACATAAACCAGATTTGGATCTGCACCAAAAGTCATCAAATAAATCGTACTCATAAGGATATATTTCTCACCCTACTTGTTACCGCATAGCGGCTAAATGCAGATCACTGTTTCAAACACATATTTTGACCCATGACATCTGGATTACTATCTGTATCTACACCACACTCACAGACACCCACTTACATACAAATACAATATTTGTATTTATTATTTACATCACAATTTATGGATTATTTCCTGAGACATTAGGGAAAATGGTGAAAAATGTGGTGTCTCACATGTAAAGGAAATTTCCTGGATCCATCCCTCTCTCTGGATCCGCACAAAAAAGTTTTGTGGAAATCGGTTCAGTAATTTAGCAAAATTAGAGATAAATACAAAAAATGTCCCTATTTTGCAATGTTAAAGATTAATGTTAAAAATGAATGGATCCATCCCTTCAGCTGCATCTGAACCAAATTTTAATGGGCTCTTTCCTGGCTTTAACTTTGTGGGAATCCATCCAGTAGTTTTTGCTTGATCTTGCTAATAAACCAACAAACAAACAAATAAATTAACCCATATGAAAACAACCTCCTCAAAATGATCCATTATGGTGTATTTACATGTAGATCAGGTGGAAAGTAGCCAGAACATCAGTGGCAGCAAATGAAGATCCACATAAAGTAAAAAATACCGTTGGAAAATGAAGCTGATCAGTCAGTGGGCTAAAATGTTCAGAATCACCAGCCTGGCCCCTCACCACAACCTTCTCTTCTCCTCCCAGCTCTTCATATGGCCTGCATCGGGCAGCATGCAGAAGCAGCCAGGACGCTGCTGCAGCTCGGACTCAAAGACTCAGAGGACGCAGCTGGCGTAACAGCACGGCAGCTCGCCAAGAAATCAGACGTGGTGCGAGTGTTTGAATGTTGCTTACAGTATGCATCATAGACAACACTGTAGACCAATAGACCACAGACTTACAGTTGGTTCTCTATAACCAATCAAAGGTCCAGTGTGTAGGATTTTGATTGGTAGAAATATAGTATAGTGATCAGAATTAATTTTTCGTTAGAACTTTTAGAAATGAGGCAGAATCTTTGTGTTTTCATGACCTTTAAAATGAGTCCTCAACAGAGGGAGTAGGGTTAGGGTTAGCTCAGAACGGACCAGCCAAACCATGGTTCCAGAGAGGACCCTTCTGTTTGTTTAACCACAGCTGGTTCTAGTACATGGTTGATGGTTCACAGCCTAAGGTAGAAGGAGTCAGCTTGACAAAACCTTGTGCATTTATTTTACAACATAGTCTCTGCGCCATTTATACACTTAGTCCAGAATTCATGGAGCACACGGATCCCTTCTTAGGAGAAGTCAGAGTCTTGCATCTCCAGAAAGTTTTCCGCAGCACCAATAACATCATCATCACTGTCAAAATGGCGACCACAGCGCTCCTTATGCTTGGCAAAGAGGTAGTATAGTCTGATGCCTGTTGGACTCCATATGCCTCAAGCTAGGGCTGTATAACTTATCCTCCTTACATGTTCTACAGAAATATCAGTCACCCCTCATACTTTCTGATGTCTCCTTTATTTGACGCCTTTAGCTGCAGGAGTCATGTTACTGCAGGTGAAAAGCCCAACACTTCCTGATTTTGCTTCCTCATAATAAAAGCCTTTAAATGACAAAATAATTTATTGTGAAGATTTCATATGCAACTTTGTCTGCTTGCAGCCTGTGTGTTACAGTTACAGCCCTCCTGTAATGAGGATGAGGCGCTGAAGGTTTAAATTCAGTGTTGAGTTTTTCAGATTTTTTGTAGAATCTAATTTATTTCTAACGTCGAGGTGTCTGCAACCACGACATTCATTTAGAATGGGGAACAGGAACCGCTTCCAGGTTCACTGGAACTACATAGTAGGTATCCATTACTAGGAATTAATGGACACACTGCAGCCAATCAGAATTAGGTATTGACCCAGACCATGGTATAAGTTGAGGGTAAAAGATTCAAAAAGTTCATCGGTCCTTTAGCAACTGGTTTTGTTTCATTTTCAGTCTTTACTGAAGCTGATCCATAATCCGTTTCAAGAATCAGTACAGCTGCTAGTAGCTAATTAAAAATGGATTTGTTGAAAAATATAACACATATGTTTGAAACCAGACTGAAGTCATTTCCATTAAATTTAAAGAAGAATTTCATGCAGATTTACAACTTTACAGAAAGTGTTTTATACTGTAGTACCAGGCATAAAAATATCTTCTTACCTTTGACTTACAGGCTTGAATTTGCCTTGTCATTACCAAGGCATTATGACAATAAACTTAGGTTTTTAATATTCTGTGGAATAAAAAGTAAGTAAGTCAAACTTTATTTCTACAGCACCTTTCAAAACCAAAGTTACAAAGTGCTTTACAAAAAGTGCTTCGTTACGAATAGGACAACATTAAGAGAGAAGAAGACAAGAAAAATCATTGAACAAGCAACACCAACCACAGGATGAACACAAAAACCAGACAGTGCATGGGGCAGATAAGATCATGAAGAAGACAGTTGATAGGACTTTTTAAAAGAATCAACAGACTCAGCTGATCTGAGGGGAGCAGGGAGGTTGTTTCATAATTCAGGGGCTCGGGCAGTAAATGAACGGTCACCTTTGGTTTTGTGATTGGTTAATGGTACAGTGAGCAAGAACTGGTTGGAGGACCTGAGGGGCCTGTTGGTAGTGTATGGGGGCAGCAGCTCAGAGATGTACACAGGGGCCAGGCCATGGAGAGCCTGAAAATAAAGTGTGTGTTTAATGTAATTAAATTACAGAGAAAGAAATGTGGAGAAAAGTTTCTAAACTTTGTGGATCTTCTGCCGTTTACTCTTCTGTGCTGTGAGTTATGGCATCAACAAACAGAGACATGAGCCTGAACTCTTCTAAAATACTTTAAATCATATAAATGAACTAGCATTACTGCCTCACAGTAGTATGCCTCTGCCAAATAGTCCAGATTGGGTTCACATCCATGTCTTTCCAGATGCATCCGTACCTGTATAACATCTGTGGTGAGGACTGTGAACGACATTGATAAAAGGTAACACATGTACAGGTATTTCTTTTGGTCAGACTCGTATGATCCAGTCACTCTGAAGCTCAGAATCGGGGAAAAAGCAGTGAGCTTTTTGTGGCCGATGCTTCAAATATGGATGTTGCTGCAAAGAAGGTACAAATCTGAAGATGTGGATGCTTCACACATATTCAACCTGGCAGCACATAAGGTCCATACAATGAGAAGTATTTCAAGGTGGGCACCAAAGACTAGTGTCATCCATTCAGTATCTGATCAAATGTGAAATATGGTCACAATCTGCCCCTCTGTTCCTGAGGAATGTTGTTGAATTAGATTAGATTATTTTGCAGGATATAATGATGCCACAGTGAAGTTGACCTTTGACCTTTCGGATTTGTGTCCATTGTGACCATTTGTGTCAAATTTGTCAAAACTAGTGTATGAACTCTTGGATTGTTGTCAGAAATGTGTTTTTGTGAGGTCACAGTTCCCTTGACCTTTGACCACCAAGTTGACTTAGAAAGAAAGAAATTCCATCAATATTATTTTCATGTGACTAAAATGCACTGACCTACAGACGGACAGACAACCCAAAAACATGATGCCCCAGCTGTGTCGCTGCAGAGGCATGAAAAGCTTTATAAACCCTGTTTGTCCCTGTTTGCACATTCAGGTTATGGCTGTTTGTATGACTGAATAGAAAAAAACACATTTGTTGTGCTTATGGTAGGCAGCTAATATCAGATTAGAATGACGCTCCATAGAGCCCAAACCTCTGACAAAACACAACAATCCTACACATTTGTAGCTCTTAATAGAAAAATAAAAGAAACAGGAACAGGTCTGATGTCATAAATGATTAATTTGTCCTAAAACATAGTACATTATAAATAGTGGACATGTCATATATTGTGTTTTTACAGACTACATACATCTGTTAAATTACACAGACTATAGTTTAACAGGTAACAGTTTTAGTTTTCTAGCATTAATTAGATCAGTTGTGTCATGATAGATTTAAGAAATCTGAAAGAGGAAAGTCACAAAATTTCCTGGACCTGCACCAGTTGTTTAGTGGAAAATGGGTTCAGTAATTGTTGTGTAGCCCTGGTACCAGGCAAACAAACCAACAAACAGACATGGGTGGAAACATATCGTCCCTGGCAGAGGTGAGATACAGACAAACATAGTCAAGTTCAGTTAAGGGAAAAACGGTGAGACATTCCGAATTTACCAACTATAGAAAGTATCATAAAGGTTGTAGTGATCTCATGGTGTGTTCCAGTTGTACTGGGAAGTCGGAATTTCAGAGTTCCCAGTCGGAAGTTTCAACTGGAACGCTCCCCGAAGTCGGATTTCGGACTCGGAAACTCCGTTTTATTTGGAACTTATACCTATCTCTCATCAAAGAGGGTGTTGATCCACCATGTGTGAAACAGAAAGACAAAACAAAACAGACAAGGAAAAAAAGGACAGGCAAGAACCTGAAGACTCCCAAGAACCAAACACAGAGCGGTCCTCCTCCTCGTCCTCCTCCTCCTCTCCTACATCTCCCTGTTTATCTCTCCCCCCCCCCAGCCCTTTCTTCCCCAACTTCTCCTCCACCCCATCTTCCCAGTTTTACCCTCCTCCTCCTCCTCCTCCCCTACATCTCCTTTTTTTTAATCTTCCTCTCCCCCCAGCCCTTTCTTCCCCAACCTTTCCTCCACCCCATCTTCCCAGTTTTACCCTCCTCCTCCTCCTGTTCCTTTTTCTCCTCCTCCTGTTCCTGTTCCTTTTTCTCCTCCTCCTCCTGTTCCTTTTTCTCCTTCTCTTCCTCCTCCTCCTGTTCCTCCTGTTCCTGTTCCTCCTCGTCCTCCCCCCCTACATCTCCCTGTTTATCCTCCTCGGCTCCCAGCCCCTTCGTTCCCAACCTCTCCTCCACCCCCATCTTCCCTGTTTTACCCTCCTCCTCTTCCTCCTGCTCCCCTTCATCTCCCTCTTTACCTTCCTCCCCCCCAGCCCCTCTTCCTCCTCTTCAGTGTTCCGTTTGGAGATCTTTTCTCATCTCCAACCAGGCCGGCAGCTCCAGACTGATCCTGAGGAGGGTTCCGGCACTAGTACTCTCCAGCAGCTCCTCCTGGTTGTCCTCTTTGTTTACCTTCCTACCCCCCGTTCCCTCTTCCTCTTCCTAGTCATCTCCCCCTACATCTCCCTGTTTATCCTCCACCCCCATCTTCCCAGTTTAAACTCTTCCTCCTTCTAGATCTTCCCTTTCATCTCCTTGAACCTCAGGTCCGGCTCAGTCTCCCCATCCTTAATCCTCTTCCTCCCCGCACCATTCCTACAGGAAGAGGAAGAGGATTAAATTTTATTTGGATTGGGTTTGTTTGTCTGTTTGTTTTTCTCTCTCTGTGATTCCAGGACCCAAACTGAAGAGAAGACAACAGGGGACCGCAGTAGGACACAAGAGATGAGGGACAGGATGAGAGAGGAGATGAGATCCAGATCCAGGATCAGATCACAGAGACGAATAACAGCAACACATAAAATGGCTCAAAAGGTATTTTATGTTTTCAATGAAATATACAGTAATAAAGTTGTCTAGGAAAATGCATTATTTATCCTAGAATTAACTAAAGATTTATTCTGTTTTATTTTTCCATCACATCTCTCTTTGGGAGACTCCAAGAAAAACTACAGCAGTGAGACGCAAGGCTTCAAATACAGATGAGGGACCAGACCTGATGAAGAGAAAGACGATCAGCAACAGCCCCAGGAGTCAAACACAGATTTCACACTCAGGAATTTTCTTTAATATTGCGAGATAGCACGTTTTTCTGAAATTTTACACCAATTGCTCAAAAACTATTTTGACAAAATTTTGTGGAGGTGTGGCACATGGGTCAGACAAGACCCCATTACATTTTGGGGAAAATGTGTGTATTCTTTGTACAGGATATATGTAGTTAAGGGTAAAAAAAAAGAACATGTTTGTCTTTTATGTTCACTATTTATGAGTTATTTTTTAAAACAATGAATCGTGTAGTTTCTTAAACCGCTTCCCTTTTTCTCTTATTGTTCTATTATAGGAGCTAAACAGACGTGTGTAGTATTGTTTGTCCTTGGCAAGGTCTGCCTTCTACTGAGTGTCTTACTATTTATGAGTGTTATGGGTGTGTTGGCTGACAACATACAATAACCAGTCCTACACATAACTGACTTGACACAAGGATGAATAATCCAACAACTTCATCATTGTTATGGGGTTTACTAAACAGGTGTGTCCACCTTGATTCTAGTCCAGTCTGGTGACACAAATAGTGTAGTGAGACTATACTGCGGTACACGTCGTTACACTTCTTATTATGAGATAATGATCACATAGGTATTTTAACATAGAAAAACAAAATGCAGAGAGGAAGTCAGGGAAATATGGAAGAATAATTATAAATACAATACAGTTTTGCATAGGGGAACTGAAGAAAAACTTGTATTTCTTATAAGTTCATTAGTAATGCATGATGTCTTGTATTTCATACATTATATTTTCCCTCATCAAGTTTTCAACCACACTTTTTGCACCGCTTCTTCCAAATGATTGACAGCTGAGAAGCCACGCCCCCGAGGCGCCTGACGTTCGACCGCAACCCTTCTCATTTCTAGCTCCGCAGGTCTCCATTTTCTTCTTTCACGATACCCAGAAGCAGAAGAGTAAAACTTTGGAAAAATGGATGAAGAATACGACATTATCGTCCTTGGCACCGGACTCACGGTGAGGAAAAGTCAAACGATACGGTCTAAAGCCTGGAAATGATTTGCAACCTGTTAACCAATGCAATTAGCACTTGACAGTTTGGCTTTGAGCTAACTGGGCCTAATGAGCAGGGCTACTGCTAAGTAGCTAGCTTAGCCGCTAACCGAGAGTGGGTGACTACCTTTTAATGGACACTGAGCAAAGTAGCTAACGCTAACTGTGCTATCAATGACTGGAGAGATTAACGATACCTAATACCTTATTTTACTCAAGATCAGTTCAAACTCCTTTTTTGCCGTGATTAGTAAGGATTCTGACGTCTCTGAATGTAATGAGGCAAGGTTATTTGGAAGTTGAGCGCCAGTCCGGTAAGTCAAGATAATATTAAACGCGGATGATTAGTCTGCTAACATTAGCCAAAACAAATTACGCTAACAGCTACGTAATAGCCTGTTAACATGCTAACAGCCTAATAACGACGTGTCAGCTTCACCGATAAGATAATCGTTGGTGCACGGTGCTTGTTAATTTCGCGTTTGATTTGATCTCAGTCCTAGTGTGATTTTAGATAAGATAACGTTTGCAAGCTAAATATCTGATGAAAGTAGTCATAATTACAAACTAATTAACGCACTAAGGCTAGTCTGAGTTTCCGTCATGCGCCTGTTCGAGCTGTGTACTCTGGTTGGGGAGTAGTTAAAATGAACTCCATGAGCTCAATCAACCCAATTGTAAAGTGAATGAAGACATTTTGGGAAATCAACGGACTGACTACTCAGTCAAAATAGATGTATTTCTTTGGGTTATATAACTGAACTTTTAGCAGTAATTGTTAAATTGTAACTTGAAGTTTGACTTCTTGTGTAGTCACTTGCATATTAAAAACCCTTAAAGATGATCCAGCGTAATGAGAGGTTGTGGCTTTTGAGCTTTTCCCTTATGTGTAGTGTTTGTTTACCCGACGTGAACTTTGTCAGCATTTACCATCCCATGGCACAGTAAACAGTATTATATTCCTAACAGACCTCCTGACTTACTGTCAGCATTACGTGAATGAGGCGTGACATGGAAATACTGTCATGGCTTGAGGATTTTATCGCTGGCTAAAGGGCATCATCCCGTCATTCCAGTGCACTAAATTCATTGCAGAATTTGAACTGTTTTCAATCTGGAAAACTCTACTGCAAAGTTTTAATGCTGATATTATCCGTGGCTCAACACAGCTTTTTTTAGTTTCTGCAAATTCATAATTCTTTAACACCCTAACACTGACTTGCAAAGTTTTTTTTTTTTTTTACTGCAGGCTCAGAGCTGGGGTTGCAAGAAGAGGTTGGTTAAAAAAAAGTAGTGGACAGTGCTGATTTAGTTCACATTTGGGTGTGGTGCCGACAGTACTGTGGAACTGAAAGTACACTGAAAGCTCTGATAACTTGAGGAGCTACACTGACTTACAGCCTTAAAAGCTGTGCAGACTCCACGATAGTCTAGTTTCACATGATTTTAGTTCCAGTATGCTGTTACTGTACCACTGTATACCTGGCAGCATCCTCTTTTGTATTTCACACTAACAGTCGGACTGCCATGCCCACTAACTCAATAGATTGCTAAAAAGTCTATAATTAAAATGGCAAACAGTTTTATCTTTTCATTTTATACTCCAAGCAATCAACAAAAACTTGGCAGCTTATTCCGTAATAGAAATTATTATTTATTGCGTTGAATATGCCAAAGTATATAAAGTAAAATTGAAAATTCTTTTCACAGTACTAGTACTTAATTTTGTATTTTATAGTACGGAGTATACACCACTTCCATCAAACCAGGAAGTGGTGTAAAAGGAAAGGAAGTAGATGCACTGCTTGCTTTCACTCTCAATACAATGAGAAAGGAAGGCCAGCACAAGTAGAAGTTTCAAGCATTGCTGACCAAGTTAAATCAAACTTAAACATAGCCTAAGAATTTGCATCAGTATAGTCTTAAAATCACAATGCCTTTGAAGCCAGCACATTCCTATATAATATAAGCTCATCACATATTTTGAATGTAGAACTTAAATCTGCAGTGTGAGCAGGAAAGGTATGCAGCAAAGTAAAACGTGCAGTATGGTAAACTACAATCTAGTTTTATACAAAATAGCACAGTATAAAGATGCAGTGATTGGTTGTCCTTAGTTATGTTGTTATAACGAACAATATTATTTTGATTAATCTCTATAATTTGTTTTATTTATAAGTAAATTATTGTATTTATGAAACTTCCGTGAGAGTTGAAAAATCCCTGCCACAGTTTTCCACAGCCCAGGTTGATGTCTTCAAATGTCTTGTTTTGTCCAACCAATAAGGATACAGTACTCAGTTTACAATTCTATAAAATGGAGACAAGGGGCATATCCCCTTAGAAAAACTTCAAAGTAGTGATTTTATGTCATTTTCACAGCTCTGTTGATCCTGCGAGCCTAGTGGATTAAATTCCTACAGATTCTATGGACTTGAAGCACTCGAAATTTTCCTTCCTAGTAGTATCAAAGCAGTTATTGTCATGCTCTGATTGCGATGTTCTGTCATGTGATTTTAAATTTTTTTTTTTTTGACCCAGAGAGACCCATGCAGCTCTTGTCTTCTGTGTCAGACTTTGCTGCCTAGGCTCTGACATTCTCTCTGATAACTATGGGTCTTGCTTGTTGTTGTTTTAACTGGGACCTCTGGTCACAATGTTTTATACTGGCTTAATTTCCTGCCTGACTGTACACTGGATCAGTCTGTTTTCCTCTGTCAGCATTGCCTCTACTATCTGGCAGGAGTAGTGATGACGAGGCTGCCTCCATCTCTGTGTCAAAGCCTGTATTTCGATAATCAGCAGCAGGTTGTGTCCAGTCACATGTCATCCAAAAAGAGTGACACTGACCCCTTAGAACTGCTGTAGCTTGACTGTTTGTCCTTCAAGTCAGTGGCATTGCAGGGTATCGTATAGTAGATGAAACCTGCACATTTACAAATTGATCAGATTTTGCTGGGGCATATGTTATTTTGGGAAAGAACATAGGCAGAAGCTAGTTAGGATGTTGCAGGATGTCGAGAAATAGATACATCACTAATGTTTTGAAGGGGTGATCAGAGGTTTAGTTAAATTTAGGGGGACCACATCTCGTGAAAACCTAATATTGTTTTCAGACAATATTGCCTCTGAATAGTGTTTACAACAATAAGTGTTTACAAGAAAAGCACTTTCAAGAGATGAAAACCTCTTCCTAGCATTAAAAAGATCAGGTGTAAACAGCAACATTCCCCCATTTCTTCACAGCTAACCAGCCAACGGCCAGGCGTTACCACTTACTTTAGCAACAAGTTAATATATCTGTCATCAGTAAACTCCTTGATTGTGGCCAGTTGGAAAATTGTAAAATATCACCTAACCATAATGTTGACTGCAGCCACCTGTCTGAAGGCATGTGTTAAGGCTAATGAGCAAGCCTTTGTTTACCTCATTTCATGGCCAATATGCACCAATGTCCTAATTGAAAGAAAATAATACAAACTCTGCCACTTCATTAAACAGACTTTGCACAATATGAGTACAGGTGACATCATTCAACTTATGTTATGATGAATTGCCTTTTGTCATGTGAGAAACCCGTTGTTCCATGTACACCCAGAGTATAAGCTGCCTTCCATTCAGTAGTTAAGCTTGTTTTAGAGTTAAGTCCACATAGTCACATGATTCAGTTTTTTTTCTTAAATCTACAAACCCACTCCTGTAATCTTATTCGTCTGTTGGAATTCCAGACTCCCTAACACATCTTCATGCACATCATTCCTCTCTGCAGATCAAGTATGTCCCCCCCCCATTCATGTCTTTAATCTCCAACAAAGAAATGTGTTCAACAAAGAACATTCATATGACTAGAGGGACTAAAATGGTCAAAATCAGTCGGTCCATTTTCTACTGAAGCAAACTACAGAAAAACAGTTACAGACTGAGACATACACAGACAGGTGCATCTCTGTATGGATCCTCTCCATGTTGTTAGACACTTAGGAGCATTATGAGCCTGTAAGTGGTGAAAATAAGTGCAAGTTTACGACCAATGACCAATTTCAAATGTTTCTGGCCTTTGTAAAAATTTACACCTGGTTAAAAAAAATCCAAGAGTTTCCATTTAAATGTTGATCATAAAATGCACTATTGTAATAATTTTACTCATTCCCTGAAGCAACATTGGTGTCATCAGTCCATTTGTTAATGAGCTCCATCTCAAGTTAAATCCTGCTTTTACATTAAGGATGTGATAATTCCTCCACCACTGGTGCTAACATGCTTTAGTTATATAACATGTTATAGTTACATGATAGTTTGTTCATGGTTATCATTCTGTTTATTATTGTAACACCTGAGGAGCCCAGACATTAGGGGTGTAACAGTACACATGTCCAAACTGAAATTTTGAACAATTTCTCCTTTTTTGTTTTTCCACAAATAAACAAGAGTTCAGCACTGAAAAAGTAATGGAGGGCGAGACGTAAAGAAACAGAAAAGATGGCAGAGATGAGGCGAGAGTGAGTGAGAGAGAGACAGAAGAAAAACAACAGTAGCATCTCTAGCTGTTTTGCTTGCGTCTGATTGCATCCACCAGGTTGACCCACAGAGCCTCCTGCATTGACTTATCAGTCAGACTTTGAACACTCCTTAAGCCGTTGACAATGTCCTTGGTTTTGCCAAAATAACATTTAAAACAGTGATTGCATTTATATGAATTCATAATAAGTTAATTATGAGGTGAAAAACAATATTGGATGGTAATCATTGTTTTTTAGTGTTTTATTTCCACTGTACTGAAAACCTCAAACCATGGTGACCTCAAAACCGAGGTGCATACCGAACCGTGATTTTTTTTTGTACTGTTACACCCCTAATATATATACTTAGCAACAGTAGAAACGCATAATTTAAGTACCCACAACCAATACATGTTAAATCATGAATAACCATCATTTAGTCATAACATAGCCACAATAGGCATTGGTACATTTCAGAGTAAATGATGGTGTTGGTGAGATTTTTTTGAGCATGATTGAAAAGACCTGGCCAAGGCAACAAAATCCCAGGTCTAATTAATGTCCTACTGAAACAACTGATGATGTCACGGCTTCCACAAAACTTGCGTGACCAGGCAGTTGGGATGCTGATGATGATGATGGTCTGAACTCTGCAGACACGTGTAGCACAGATGTTATGGCTCATTGCACAGTGGAGGCAGATCACATTTAGTTACAAGTCCAGATTTAAGTTGCACAGAGCTGATGGTCGTAGGCGTTTGTATCGTCGCCGTGGAGACCGCTATCCTGCCACATACATCCAGGAAGTGGACCGTTTTTGTGGTGTTGTCATGATGTGGGGAGCCATTGCTAATTGATAGTGGTCAGACCTTGTCAGCTATCCATTACGAGATGCGGTCCTAGGTCCTCATGTCATTCCCAGGATACAGCAGTCAGACATAACCTTCATGCATGACAATGCTCTCTATGGGACGCTCGGGATCACCGGGTGAGAGAGAGAGATCCTGCTCCAGCAACACATTCATAACTTGTCACAGCTCTGCAGGAAGAATGGCATGTCATCCCACAAGTCCAGAATAACATCTTATCCATTCAGAAGGTGTAAAGTAGTGATAAATGCTGGAGGTAGACAGGCACGGTATTGACTATTTTTGTTCTCTGTCTCACCATCCACACTTTCTGACTTGTTAACACGAAGGCAGAAACCACTAATCTGCACAAAAATGATTTTTCTGTATGGCTAAAGGGTGAATAAAGATGTGTGAACCATAATTTGCCTTTGATATTTAATATGAACAGGATTGCATGACATAAAAAAAAGCGTTTCTACTGTTGGTCAGTATATGTGTGTGCGCGTGCGTATATATGTGTGTTCGTATATATGTGTGTGCGTATATATGTGTGTGTGTATATATATGTGTGTGTGTATATATGTGTGTGTGTGTGTGTGTGTGACC
This sequence comes from Chaunax sp. Z400, assembly GCA_037577475.1. Taxonomy (NCBI): domain Eukaryota; kingdom Metazoa; phylum Chordata; class Actinopteri; order Lophiiformes; family Chaunacidae; genus Chaunax; species Chaunax sp. Z400. Next base: position 5,426,614 of record CM075204.1, read on the forward strand.
TCCCACCTCTGGGGATAGTGGGGATCGCGAATCTCTTGAACTGTTATTTTGGGGGTTGGGGGGGTGGAATTTTTGGGAACCCCTGACCTAAAACATGTCTGTTTCATGCAGCACAAAAGATGAGCAACATCTTCAGATGCTCATTTGAGAACCAGACCAAAAGTTTTATGTGCACCTCAGCGGAGGAGGTATTAGCATCCTCGCCACTGTTGCCAGGTTCAGGTTGGGTAGCGGCAGGTTTGAAAGACACAGATATTTTTTCCTGGTTTGCAATGTTCCCTCTAAGCTGCGTGCCTGCGCAATCGCGCACTGCTCGCACATGCTCAGCGCACAAGAAAATCTATGCAGCGCATAAAATAAAATCCAACATAAACTGTAAATTAATTAGACCAATAACATTTTTTTCTGTATCATTTTGCAATGTAACTCAGTGAGTGACAGGTGTCCAGCCAATGATACGATACGGTTCACTTACGCTACGCAGCCAATCATGGCATTGACCGTGCTTGTGTACGTGCCCCGCCCATACGCGCCGTGGCGGTGTGCAGGTTAGCTAGGTAACAATAGTGCGGCGGAGTTAAGCGACGCAAAAGCTAACCCCTTATCATGGTGAAACGAACAGGCAGTGGCAGATCCACTCACCAAGCCAAATTAAAAAAGAAATGCAGTTCTTTTAGATGTGAGGAGCTAAAGGAGATCTCACAGCTTGTGGATATTTGTGCTACATTTCAAGCATCCAGTGCAGATTGTGAAAGAGGATTTAGTTTAATGAATCATATCAAAACAGCATCCAGAAATCGTCTTGAAGTGGCACATTTGGACCAGCTGATGCGCATAAAGTCAAAGCAAGAAGCAGATGGGGCCATCAACCTGGACAAAGTGTACAACCACTGGAGAAGTGAGAAGGACAGACGTGAAAATTAGGTAAAATTTAAGTCAGATTTGTGCATATTCTAGTGACATTTATTAAGATTTTTTATTTATGGATATTAATCATTAAATGCTGTTACTATTATATAATTTATGGGTAATAGAAATTCTAATAAAAAACTGTGTAATTAGATATTTTACAGACAAAGAGTTACAGGAATTTACACTGTATCACAAGCTACAGCACACATGTCATTGTGCAAAATGTGAATGTTTTAATGTGAACAAAATGTTATGTCTGAAAGGTGTATATGTTTCATTTCTTCCAGAGCAGGACCCTAACCCAGACCACAACTGGACCTCACCCAGGCCAAGGCAGGACTCTCACATATAACTCAACTTCTGTTTGTTTGCACTCTTTACCTAGGATTGTATATATATAGTGTATTGAATGTATATTGTGAGATTGTATATAGGAGTGTATATACTTACATTCTATTTTTATTCTTACATTCTATTTTTATTCTGGTCTATTTGGTTTATGTCTTTTTGCTTGCACAGTGCGGTTGTTGCAATCGCATTTCACTGCTGATGTACTTGTACATTCATGCATGTGACAAATAAAAAGTCTTGAAGTCATATAATTGCTGCTGTAATTTGATTCTTTTAGTAAGCCATGTAACTTGCTATGATCCCAGGTTTTGAATAGGTGTGATACTGGTGTATGGCCACAGCGTGTACATCTGATGTTGCTCACAGTGGTCCTCAGTGTGCTCAGGGAGCATGTGTGTATGCCCAGACACATGAAAAATTAGAGGGAACATTGCTGGTTTGTACTTTGGGGTCAACGTTGGGCACAGCATACACCCAAAACAGTGTGAGTACTCTAGGCTCATCATAGGAGTGGAGGATATGTCATACACTGATGCATTTGTTGTACAATATTTTGCACAGGTTTGGGGGTTATGTAATCTTCAGATGACTTTTGTTAATATAATTCAAAGATAATTGTATGTTGGTACAAGTACGAGTGCAGGGAAGGCAGTATTTGGGAAATAGTGATGGAAAAAAGATTTGCAATGTCTGGATTTTAAACAGCCATTGATATGATTCCTCCTCTGTTATGTTTTCTCCCAACAGGAATGCATTTTGTCAGGCATCATGTCAGTGAATGGGAAGAAGGTTCTGCACATGGACCGCAATTCCTACTACGGAGCTGAGAGTACCTCCATCACGCCTCTTGAAGATGCAAGTTCATTTCTGCCCCTGCTGTTAACACTCTTACACTGCTAGGGTCAAGCTGGTCTGACATGTAGATATTGGGAAGCAATAACTGCAGACCATATTTATTTACAACAAATAAACATCTACATCAGGGGTCACCAACTGGCGGTCCACTGGCCAAGTCCAGACTGCGAAAGGCTTCCTCCCGAACTACGAAGCGGTTAGACAGAATAGGGAAAAAATATAGGCCTATTAAGTTTTGTCATCAAAGGGATTAGCAAGATTACTCTTAACCAGGCACAGGGCCCGTGACGTTATGAGAGGTTATGGTCTAGCCGCTTCAGCACAAATTTTCCAGTTAAGTGTGTGAGGAATTACAAAAACAATTGTGATAGAATTCCAAAGTTATGAGATCATTCATTATTTGAATGACATTAAGAATTCAGTATTGTTTAGGTTAGTGGGTCCAGGTGGTTCCCAGCAAAATGTGGAGGTAATTTATTTTCATGGTAATTCCGTTCATAAGTAACACAATGACAGAATGTATCTTTGCAAGGGGTTGCATACGTTTCTGTAATAAAACATAAAAAAAACTCTCAGATTGGGGGAATTTGATCAAATTCTTAATAAATGGGGGTCCGTGGTCTAATTTGTGTCAATATACTGTAGGTGTCCTTACTGTGAAGAAGGTTGGGAGCCAGTGGTTAAGGTCATTAGAGATGTTTTATTGCAATAAGCCCACATCACTTGGAGACATCTATCTGACCTTGTACACCTTCCTATTGAGACATTAAAAGGCTTAGACAACATTTTTCACAACCATTGTTTTTTTCTTTGCTTTTGAAGCACTCTTCTGATGAAAGTCCTCAGTCTTTGGTTCTGTGTTCTGTTTACAGCTCTACAAGCGTTTCAACCTTCCTGGCAAACCTCCTGAGTCGATGGGAAAAGGCCGTGATTGGAACGTGGACCTCATCCCTAAATTCCTAATGGCCAACGGTATACTTGGATCACTCACCTGAATGCTGCTTTAGCTTGTGTTAAACCTCTGACCTTTAGGTGCAGAGTCCTGCAAAGTGTTAACTGAAATCTGCACTCTGTTTCGTTTAGGTTCATGTTTTCATTATGTTTTCCAGTAGAGCTTTTTTTTTTATTAGTGTTTTACGTTGATCATTTTGCCTTCCATCCAGCAACGGAGTGTCATGGTTAAAACAATGTTTAATATTTAGAATAGCATTTAAGTTGTTGCAGGAATCACAAGTGAAACTTGACTGCAATGACGGGGCTCAAATTACATGGATGTTGATATTATCTTAATCTATTCATGAATGAAACTATAGCCTCCTTTTTAACTAATGCTGACGTTTGTGTCTCCTCTCAGGTCAGCTGGTCCGCATGCTGCTGATCACACAGGTGACTCGTTACCTGGAGTTTAAAGTCATTGAGGGCAGTTTTGTGTACAAGGGGGGTAAAATCCACAAAGTCCCCTCTACGGAGGCTGAGGCTCTGACATCTAGTAAGTTATTGAAGGATGCAGTGTAAATGACATGAGCAGGTATTATAATAATGACTGCACAGGTTGTAGCCACCAAGGAAATATTTTTGATTCATTTGAGGTCCACGGAAAAAAATAGCACCAATATCTCATCCTTTTCACCGTCAGCTGCTTTTTGCATGTAGCATTGATATTGTAAAGCTTGTTTTTCACTGCGTGTACATTGCTTTTGTTGTCAGTCCACTCAAAGTCTATGCTCTGTCTTCCAAAGGTTTGTTGAGGATGTTTGAGAAGCGCCGCTTCCAGAAGTTCCTGGCCTTCGTTGCCGAGTATGATGTGGAAAACCCCAAAACCATGCAAGACATCGATCCCAAAAAGACGTTGATGAAGGACCTCTACAAGAAGTTTGACCTGGGCAATGACACCATTGACTTCACTGGCCACTCTCTCGCCCTCTACCGCACAGACGAGTCAGTGGTCTTTCCAGTTGTATGATAAATGTTACTTTCATAAAAGGTTGTGATGGTGTGTCTCGCAGCTTTTTTCAGTTGCACAGTTTGTTGAGTGTGAAATGGTCCCCATGTCTCTCTCCTCAGTTACCTGAATCAGCCTTGCATTGAGACAATAAACAGGATCAAGCTTTATAGTGAGTCTCTGGCCAGATATGGAAAAAGCCCATACCTCTACCCCCTGTACGGCCTTGGAGAACTGCCACAAGGTTTTGCCAGGTAAGAGACTCTTCTTTACTAAGTTGTATAATATTAGTTTTAACTGTGTTCTGTGGCATATAATATGGGGAATAGGCCTCCTGAAATGGTGTTTGCACAAGGGCTGTTTAGTGCTTGAAGAAGCTTCTGAAAATCAGTGCAGCAGAAGTGTAAAATTCTGCCCTTTATGAAGAAAATGTTCCACTAACTGTAGATGTAAATGAACTAAACTTGTGTTTCCTCTACATTATATGTTTACATCTTAATGCACAGTCCAAGAATACTCCTTGTCATAATGTTGATACTAGGACTGCACAGTGCTGCTGCATTTTGTGAATGAAGCTGTTGTAGCCATGGGTCTTTGTCTTAGTACCATGGGAGTAGGGAGTTTTTGCCACTTGGAATAACTTAAATCAGAGGTTTTCAAGCATTAAGGTGAGGTGCAGAGGGAAGGAGTCTTCATGTCACAATATCAGATTTTCACTACAAGATTATTGTGGCCAAAGAATTCACAATAACAATATTATCTCAATATCTAAATTAAAGTTTGATAAAAAGTTGATGTCAGTCTGATTGATCTCTAATTTTGTTTTGTTTTCTCTGTCTTTTTTGTGAGCAAATTAACTCCACTGAAAGTGTCGAGAGGTGGAGAGAGAGTCTGTAACCATGAAAGTACAGAAAGAACAATTACACTTAATTAATAGTGAAAAGGCAATCTGATGAACAAGATGCACTAGACTTAATATTTGTGCTAGATTGCTTGCACAAGTTTGTCAATATTTCATAGTTTAAATATCACCATTTTCATCAATACCTTCATACTGTGACATCCCTCAGATAACTGCAATACGTGTCAAAATCACTCTCCTTCCTCTGAAGGCCAACATACAGTCAACACAGAACACACAGACATGATGGGCATATCAGTAGATCAGTGGTTAGCACGGTTGCGGTCAGTTCCTGGCTGGGGCACAGCCTTTTGGAGTTTGCATGCTCTACCTGTGCTTGGGTGGGTTTCCTCTGGGTACTCAGAGTAAGTTTTACGATGTTGTACTGATTATGATTGTATGTGACAAATAATTGCTGCTTGCAGCTTTCTCAGGAACCGCTCATCCAAAATATCTTAGCACCGAAATTTAAATTAGCTGATGCCTTGTTACATTTAACCAGTTTCATTTATAGAATGAGTCTTAACCCTGACCCTCTCTGTAGATGTATTTCATCACTGGTGTAAAATTCAGTTCAGACGATCAATGGGAAATGTATTTTTGTTTCAGTTTTCTGAGGTATTTTTATGCATCAGATAATATAAAAGGTATGAATAACATTAAAAGGCACATTATGTAATGTTGTATTACCATAATAGCACTTTTACTTACTTTTACTTACTTTTTAACATGGGGATGGTGAAGAAATATTTAGAAGATCAATTTTGATTGGTTACTATTAGACAAAGATGTTCCCAATGTTAATAATGCTAATGTACCATGCTTGGCTGTGGACAAAAACTGAACAGGAGGATGGTGTCTTGTGCTGATGGTGTGCTGCACAATGCTTTTGCTTTCAAGTGTTCTTGCATAGCGTTACACCCTTTCCTAATTGCAGATCTTAACAGAGCACCACATTGTTGGATCTGATCATATGATTTTGGCTAAGGTTTTTTAGCTGCAGCTTGTTCTTGCTCTCACCACATGCAGCCATCTTTGGTGTCAGAATACACAGATATTTTATTTGTTTAGTAGCATCATATGAGATGATTTACAATGCATACAATTACCCTCTCCTGCAGTTAATAGTTAGATCGCATACTTCCATATAGCTTACTACCGTTCACTCAGCTCATATCGTAACATTTCATATTGTGTTTCCATTCCAGGCTGAGTGCAATCTATGGAGGAACGTATATGTTGAACAAGCCCATAGAGGAGATTGTGATGGAGAATGGGAAGGTGGTGGGAGTCAAGTCTGAAGGAGAGGTGAGCTGTTTGTTGCCTGTGAAGTCCATTCACACACTTTGTATGCTATTTGACTTTGTGTATTTTTAAAATGTTTGTATTTAACTTGCATGGAATTTGTGTGTGCCTTAGAACATTAATTATAAATATAAATTTGTAAATCTTTTCTGCTGTTTCCCATTATTATATTCCACTTCCTCAGGAATGAACTCTATCCCTTCACCTCTGATCTTTGGCTGTTATAGGTTGCCAGGTGCAAGCAGCTACTCTGCGACCCCAGCTACGTTATGGATCGTGTCAACAAAAAGGGTCAGGTGATCAGAGCCATCTGCATCTTGACTCACCCCATCAACAACACTAACAATGCCAACTCCTGCCAGATCATCATCCCCCAGAATCAGGTCCAGAGGAAGCACGGTGAGTGCACACAGGAAATGAGCAGATGAGTTAGAATTCAGACCATTTCATTTCTTAATTATTTTATATAACATATAAAAAAATCTAAATGTCTGTATCATAGCTGAATGTTATGATGTTGGCAGTTGCAGAGGGAAAGAGTTGTACATACTAGGGATGCAACAGTATGAGATTTTTTTACGCTAGAATGAAATGAAGTGAAATCTGTCTCGCTTCTTTCCGCCATTTCCTCTGCTGCGTGTGTATCAGTGGCGCCCATTGTGCTGTCTGATGACTCGAGGATGGACTAAGATTCACCATTTTATAAAACCAGTAATAGCCAAATGTTCATGGTATGATAACGATCAAATTTTACAACGTGGTGAAACTGTAGTATATACAAATGACAATTTTTGTAAATTATATTTTACAAACTATAAAAGTGTTTGATGGCTGTTTATTTATTACTAGTGCAATGCCTGTTCTAAAGATGCCTGTTAGGAACAGGTCATTTGCTTTGCCTGTGGTATTGCTGTTTGCAGCTTTCTTGAGAAACGCTCATAAACTTCACTCTTCCTGCTTCCTTGGGCCCCCAACAAAACACCTGCAAATAACAGACAATAACTTCACTTTTTCTTTTTCTAGACATCTACATTTGTATGATCTCCTCTACTCACAACGTGGCAGCACCGGGCAAATATATTGCCATTATCAGCACCACAGTGGAGACAAACGAACCAGAGAACGAGATCAAGACGGCCCTTAGCCTACTGGAGCCCATCTCGCAGAAGTTTATCAGCATTAGTGACCTGTATGAACCCACAGACTTGGGCTCTGACAGCAAGGTATGATCAGTAGAATAAGATGTTTTAAGCCGTGTACAGCAAATCAAATGTTTTTTACATAACGGGTCTTTTTTCTACTATTTTAGCCATTTGTTTCAATGCACTTTAAAGAATGTAACGGACTTCAAACTTGTTAGAGACAGCTAACAGAACCCAGTGAACATCATGTACTGTTTTGATTGATTGATTGATTGAATTTATTTGGTAAACTCTGCTACTCTGCTACCACACTTGTGGGTTCCCTCAGTGAGACACGAGCGATGATGACGTTTGGTAACAGAATTTCAATTTTACAAACAATAAACTTAAACACAAATAGCTTTTCAGCCTCTTCAAACAAACGAAAATAAACTGAACGTAAAACACAGACACACCCCTCATGTCTCCAGTCTCCAGGCTGAGACTCTTTCAGTAGGCTTTTTCAGGCCAACTCCATCATAAATCCTACCCTCTCGGGCAGACATCAAGTCAGCAGCGCTTTTCCAGGTCCATCACGCTGCCACATATGAGGGGGAGAGAGCAATCAATTCTTAACACAAAACACCTGGAATAATTAGCTTTCCCTCCCTCCACCGAACACAACCAGGCTGCTACAATAACATACTTATTTCCAACATGGTCCTCTCTAACAAATCAATAATAAACAGGCAAAACATAATGAATATTCAAGATTTAAAATAAAAAATAACACATTGAAATAATTAAAACATTTAAAACAATTAAAACTCATTCTGTAACCTATACCATAAAAACCTTTTAACTTTTTATTTTATTTATTTCATTTATTTTTACATTTTTTTGGCTTTGTCTGACTGGTCAGGGGAGACTGTTCCATGCATGGATACCAGTATAGATACAAGAACACGATGGTTTCTCCAGATACAGTTTGATCCACCAAGTTTGAGGCACCTAAATATGTGCCTCCTGTCTTTGACTCTGGCATTTCCACAACACTTAACCTTTAGAGAATCCACAGCATTCAGACGTCTCTTTGAGGCAAACCCAATCTACTCCGTTTTACCGTGGCTTTAATGATAATTTGTTCTGAGTTAGCCACTCATGAACAGATTCCTATTCCACACTCAAGGTCCCCTCTCTTTCCAAAATATCCTTCTCTGAATCCTTCTCTGAAAGGCGGAGTCATCCGCATACAGTAAGAGTTTGCACCTTTTGTGTCATTCACATCTTTCAGGTCTGTGGCAGTATGGATTTTTTTCTTAACTCATTGAAATAGCCATGTATAACTGCGGAATGGTGGTTTTGTTATCACACCCCTACAGCCTGTATAATTTTTTACGGTTCGAGATAGAGCGTGTCATTGTGATAGTGAAAACACATCACATGTCCTGTTATGAAATGACAATGTAAAGTTCAGTGCCGTAAGCAGGCTTCTTGTTTAAGTTAATGTAGGTTATGTTATCAGCCAAGTTAAACATCATTGTTTTCATCCCTCCTGTCATGAACATGGGCCTCTAATCCAGGGGTAGATCATCTTTAAAGAGAGGGCATACATCTCTACTGCTGAAAAATCTCTTTCGGGGTGAACTGCCCCTAAAGGCATCATTTAATAATCAGAGCTATGATTTCCGATCTAGACTGTTTATTTTGTCTATGTGCACTGAAAGAACACCTTAGATGCAAGTTTCTTTTGTTTTTAACCACCTTGTATTCATCTGCAGATCTTCATCTCACGCTCATATGATGCCACAACTCACTTTGAGACCACCTGTGACGACATCAAGGACATCTACCGGAGGATGACCGGCGCAGACTTTGACTTTGCCGAGATGGAGCGCAAGAAGCAGGACATCTACGGCGATGCCGCTGAGTAGATTCATTCTCAACTTATCAAAGACAACACTGCAGACAACGGAAATCTTAAATTAGAAAACATACACAAAAATGTACACACCATTATCAAAGTATATGGTTTGCCTACTGAGGAAGATCATTATATATATATAAAGAGACATATGACTTAGTGTTGTTGGATAGGGTTCAGGGAGGGAGTTTTCAAATCTCAGATGGTTGTTGAACTTAAAAATGGTTATGCCTAATTTACAGAACCCTGCTTTCTTCTGGGTCGTCAAATAAAGATGATGCATAGTCCAAAGATGCCAAATCAAATGATAATTCATAATAACAGGATCTCACAGAGAGGCTGGGGTGTCCAGTTTTTGTCATTGTATAAAAGGTGTTTGGAACATGCATCATACCCATACATCAATTATTTGGTCTCTGCAGGTATTTACAAGTGTCACTATTTTGTTGTTCTGAAATTAATCATGTGAGCAGCTGAGTGTTCTGGTAGCATAGTCAGGCTCAGCACACAGCCATGTAAGGTGGCAGCTCAGCTGTCAGATTCAGTGTAATTAAAGTGGTTAAAAGATATTTTTGTGTGTTTTGAACCCTTTTTGTTGAATTTCCAGCAGTCACACATACTGTAAGACCAGCCACATGGGTGTAGTCCAGCATAAACCACCTGAACCTGTTTTCAACAGCTTGATTTACTAGAATGCAGAGGGGGAGATGTATTAGTTCTTATTTTATGCAAAGAGGTGGATGATCTGAGCATTAACAGCAGATTAATGGGAGGTGTGGTTGTCTGTAATAGCTTAAGGACCAAATGTGTACTGCAGCAGTATTGAACTGATGAGAGCTCTCATATCCTCTGTTGTGAACAACTTAAAAAACATCTTGGGCTCAATGATTTCTGTACTGCAAAGTAAAAACAACTGTCAGAACCCAAAGCTGTGTTGTGTTTTCTTTTCATATGGTATTTGTGTGACCAGTGAATGTATGCAACACAAGATAAATAGACCTACAGCAGCTTTTCAGTGATGGTGAGGCCGAAGATGAATCATCCTTTGTTTTAAGCCTGATTTCAGTAAAGTAATTGGTTATTTTTAAACAAAATCATATGTTTCTTATTTTTGTAGCCTACAAACTTAGCCCAGAGGGGAAACCCCTTCAGAGGTATGAAGTTGTTAAGAGTTGCAGACTCAAGATTCAAATTTATGATTCATAATAAAAATCACTACCTTTTATTTGCAGTTTTAGATTCCTTTCATCAACTTCATAAAATATCAATATTTTATACATGACTGTAATACTGTGTGTGCACAGAATTAGCGTGTTGCACCTAAATTGAGAAGTAGTGCGGGAGACCTCACACATTTAAACTACAACTCCCACAGTTCTCTGCTGCATCATTGACGTCAATTGCAGTCATTGCTGTGGCCCGTGTTTACCAGTGAGACATGGAGGTGACAGCGGCCCGCCGGTCTTTCCTTTGCGATATCGGTGAGCACGGTTCATTTTCACCAAGTGTTCGCTGTCTTAAGAATGGCGATGACTTCTAATCGTATTTCCCCGTGCTCGTGCCCGGCTCGTGACACTCATACGGCAGAGATCTGCCGATAAGTATTAGGACTACATTGTGAACATAACAGGTTAAAATTCAGTTAAGGTACAACACAAAATAGTCATTGTGTTATTTAGAGTTTGTAATTTATTACTGGGGCGAAGAAACTCTAAAAACATCTGTTAGGAAATATAAAACATTCTGTAGAAATAGTTTGACGCGCTAATACCTAAAACAGCCACTATGACTTATTATTATATTATTTCATGAAAAGTAACTACTCAAATGACAAGATTTTTTTAAACAGCGCAGAGACATTAAACAAGCTTTGTAATGTTTACACATACATACAAACATATCACAGTTCTGTTTGTGTTACTGTCTGTAAGGTTTCTGGGCAGACCGTACTGCCTTGCATGAGGCAGCTTCTCACGGCAGGGCCCTACAGCTTAAACAGCTGATCGACAGTGGAGCATCGGTCAACACGGTGACGGTGGACAACATCACTCCACTCCATGAAGCCTGCATTCAGGCTCACCGTATCTGTGCCCGGCTGCTGCTGGAGGCTGGAGCCCAGGTGGGATAGACCTCCATGGTCCTACCATCCAGCTGTGGAGGATCAACCTTACAGAAATCAAATACTCATAAAATGAATTGTGGCCAATTATAGTCGGTATTATTTCTACCTACATTTTGATAGTTACGTGTAGGTAATATGCCATTAAACTGTCAATAATCTAAAGTTGGAGGGAAAATAAGGAAATAAATTGTTTCTGTGGGTCTTCCAGGTTGATATACGGACCATCCATGGCAGCACTCCTCTTTGTAACGCCTGTGCTTCTGGCAGCTTGGAGTGTGCCAAGCTGCTTTTGGAGTATGGAGCCAAAGTGAATCCATCCCTCACAGCCCTCACCGCCTCGCCCCTCCATGAGGCCTGCATACAAGGTTTACCTTCAGCAGCATAAGTCAGCGTTCAGCTAGTCATACCCCATCAGACATGAGCAATCAAAGTAAAAATCTACATTCCTCACAGGTAACGTTGACGTCGTGAAGTTGATGATAGCCAGCGGTGCCCGGCTGGAGGCGTATGATGTCCATTTTGGTCCACCCCTACACATCGCATGTGCTAAAGGACATCTGGACTGTGTCAAGGAGCTGCTAAAGGCAGGTCAGTGTGAAGACAACAGGCCAGAAAGTGTGTTGAAGAATAAATCCTAGCTTTAAAAATGAAAGTTGACAGAAAATCCCCCCCATAAACGTTTCGTTTTGGGGCTTCTGCTCCATAGAGTCACATTCATTTTGGCCCCCTATATACTGGACCTTCTGAGGGTGACGTATCTCTACTACTATTAGAATATCTAGTTATGTTTTCATCGGCATCCGTTTGTTTGTTAGCATTAATACACAAAAACTACTGGATGGGTTTCCACAAACCTTGTGGAAGGTTGAGTCATGGACAAGAAAAGAACCCAATAACTTTTGCTGCGCTTCCAAGAATCTTTTAAAACTTCCGTTAACATTGCAAGACAGGCCTTTTTTTTTGGCACCTTCCCTATTACGCAAAATCTACTTAACTGATTTCTATGAACCCTGGTGCGAAGATGGAACATGGGTCAGTAAAGAAAGCATGACATTTTGGTGTGGATCTGGATAGAGGTCTGCTTGGGATCATTATCCTTTTGGAACGTCCAATGACGGACAAGCGTCAGCTTCCTCACAGATGGAGACATTTTCTTCTAGGATTTCCTGATCCTTGATGGAATCCATCTGACCCTCTACGCGCTGCGGGTTTCCAGTGGTCCAGGAAGCAAAGCAGCCTCAGAGCATCACCGAGCCACCGCCATGCTTCACTGTAGGTAGGGTGTTCTTTTCAGCGTCAGCTTCATTCTTCACTGATCCATAGGCCCCAAAAGTTCCAGTTTGGTTTAATGGCTCCACAGAGCAGCATCCAAAAACTTCTGTGTCTCATCTAGATTGTTCTGAGCTACTGGAGCCCACTTTTCTCACGCTTTTGGATCAGCAGTGGTGAACGTCTTGGAGTTCAGACATTCTTATGAAAATTTAGGCCTTAATAAAAAACAACAACTTTGGGACTCTTCAGCTAAAGTAAATCTATGACGGTTTGTACAGTGTTTTAACAACATCTGATTTATAAATGTGTCTCTTATGAAGGATGCTACTCAGGTGCCTCAGTAGAGAATGCAGTCGTCAGTAAAAGTAGCATTTTGTAAGTGTGGAAAAGAAATTTTAGGTTTAAGTACTGAATAGAATGAGCACACTTGTAGGTCATATTACTAACATGATACTAACTTTGGCCTTATATACAACGTTTTCATTGTTCAGGTCTGGGGAAGACACTACACTGTTCACTTGTCGACACTTTATCTTTAATTCTTCTTAATGCATCAAACTGAAATAATCACTTGCTATTAAAGACATCGTTTGTCTCCTGAGGAATCTTTACTCAGCTCAGAATATATCCTTAACACTGCCAGTGGTTTCACATCATTCCATTGATATACAGGTGGCTGTAATCTGATAAGATGTGCAGCAAACTCTAACAGAAGAGGACTAGATTTGACTTTTCAAGTGTTTTATGATGAAGGGAATGTTTCAGACACATTTGGCTGAACTCTAGAATACACACAATGTGTTTTGTTGAGTGAAACTGAATGTGAACATTTTTTAATTCATTACAAGAAAACTCCACATGGCAGCTTTAACTTAAAGGTCCAGGCAGAAAACAAATGTAATATTGACAGAATCGAATATAATACTAAAAAATACATTTTTATTAGTACATAATCATGTGATATTAAGCGTTGTTGTGTTTTGTTTCTACTGTTGCTCAGTATAAAACTCATTTTGTGTGTCTTTTGACATGATTATTTTCATCTTTTCAAATCTCTATTTTATGCCCCAGGAAAAGTGAATAGCAGTGAGCAACAGATTGCAAATGCTTCGCAGTGGAGAGCAATTGTATTACTTCTTTATTGAAATGACAGTTTGGTTGTGTGGCTGTTTTGCATTCTGGTCTGTTAGGATGGAGAAGTTACACCTCTTTTAAGACCTATTTCTTGTAGGATTGTTGAATGTCAGAGCAGAATGATATCTCCATATGGAGGCCCTTGCTCTTTGATTCAGAGACTGATTCCATGTTTGGTTTCTGCAGGACAAAGAAAAAGACACCATCAAGCAAACTAAATGAGCACCATTAATGTCATCTGTAATGGCACTGTACGAGGGTAGATTTTAATTAATCAGTAGATCGGCCAACCCACTGAGGTCATTTCAGCTGTAATAAATGATTAATTAAAAAAAGATCTCAACGTCCTACAGGTGCTAATGTGAATTCAGTTAAGTTCCATGAGACAGCTTTGCACCACGCAGCACAAGTCAACATGGTGGACATGATCGAGCTACTGGTGGAGTTTGGGGCTCATGTGTATGCCAGCGACAACCTTGGAAGGAAGCCTGTAGACTACACAACGCTGGCGTCTCCTGCACACACCTGTCTTAGGTTTTATGAGAGTAAGTTCGGTCGATTGGTAATCTTTTTCTTCTCTCGGGTTCGCTTTTGAGTCATGATACCCTGGCTAATTAAAATCTCATCTTCTTGACAGGTAGTCCTCTGAGCCTGCAGCAGCTTTGTAGAATCACTGTGAGGATGATGCTTGGTACCAGAGCCTCAGAGGTCATAGGTCAGCTGGATATATCCCATCGCATCCAGAGCTACCTCCAGTACTGTGATCATCCCACAAACCTCTAAAAAGAAGCATTATGGATAGCATATCTGCTTAGTACTTAAAAAAACATATGGTATCTTATCCACCATACTGCTGGAATGAATGTCATGCGACTCAGGATGGCGTCATCAGTTCTACTTCAACCATGTACATGTCCTTTTATTTATTTATTTATTTTTGCCATTAAACTCATTCTTCCCAGTGATTTTGGAGTTACACATCTGAAAACAGGTCATTATTATTATTATTATTATTTTGTTATCAACAAATATAAATCAGAATGATACATTTGATATATCCTGTAAATCTGGTCCCTTTAAGATTCAGACATGATATTAATGGAAAGTGTGTTTTGCAATAACTGAGAAAAGGATGTCATTTACTTTATGACTGCTTATGTATCATATTATTTTGGTTAGATGTTGAATATTTCTGCAAGAAATTGACTGATGAAATTATTCATTTAGAAAAAAAGACACTTTTTAAATGATAAGAATGATATGTTTATTTTGAACCTTTTTAATCAAAACACTACATCCACAATATTTCATCTGTGTACATTTAGGATAGCTATAAGTGGTTTGTTACACTGACTATGAATGTCTTCCCATATTTCCATAATTGTTTCTTTTCCTTCAAATCTTTAATTTGAATTTCAAGAAAGATTTCACTAAAAATGTGACAATGAAATATCTGTATCAGTGTTCTTTTTAATACTGTGCGACTCTGCCTCATGGACTTATAAGTGTTTTTCTTTGCATATCTGGATATCTTTGCATATAAACAGGAGCAGAAATGTAGCAACCTCTCGCTTCTATATTAAATAATGTTTCATGGAGGGAACGGAAACCTCATGAATAGTTAGTTAATTACTGCGCTACAATCACTCAAAAGTGATTGTATTATTAGAATATCGGGTTATCAGACACCACCAGCCATGAAGATGAATGGTCGTACTTTGGCTACGCCCACTGTTCTACTCTCATTGGTCAATTTTTGGATTTCCGCCATATTCAAAGAGTCATGAGCCTCTAGCTGTTAGAGTTATAGTTGCTCTGTTTAACCCTTTCCATAACGCCCCGTTAATATTCCACTTTCTAAGACATTTCAAATGGGTGAAAGCGGTGAAACACAAACTCCCGTTTCGACCGTAGATGAACCAAAAAGACAACCGAGCTCGAGAAACTTGAAGAGGAAGTTTACATCTGAGGAAGGGACTCTCCTCGAAAACAACAGCAGGAGTTTGAGACGGTGAGTCCGTATTTTCTCCTCATACTCTTAACGAAAACTGCACTAACAAAACTAATAACCAAATTACGACCGCCAGTGTCAAACCAGTCCTGGTTGTCAGTCCGAGTCAACCAGTGTAGTTGTGCTAACGGTGGCTAGCATGCTTTAGCACATCGTTACTTTGCCACATTGCTACTGCAAGCAGCATATAACTAATTACAAAGGGGTTATAGCCTGTAAATGGCTAAATGAGTATATGCAGCCATCTAAAACCTGCCACCAAATACCGCTAATACATGAAATGAGCTTCACATTATTAATCTGCGTGAAGATATTCCTGGTTGCGTCATTGGCCACAAGATGGCAGCCAAGGGCCACCGTACCCTCAAGTAGAGAAGACGGTGGCCTTACAGGTGGATTTGATGTGCTCTGCGCCTTAAGATAAGATAAGATAAGATATCCCTTTATTAGTCCCACAGTGGGGAAATTCACAGTATTGCAGCAGCACAGTGTACAGAAGCACAGTGTGGGAGGGTAAATAATATAAAAATTTCCATTGTATTTGCTTTATCTGCTCTTATTTTTATGTTTCTGTTAGCAATTCGGGCGTAGTATTTGAATTCCTCAGTGTTTCTAGTAAATATTTTACTTTATTACTATATTTGGGTCCAAAAATGTAGATGAGGTGTTTTTACAATAATCCTTGTTACAGCTGTGAGGGAGTCTGCCTTTTTAATCTGCAAAAACATTCATTTAGTTTTTTTCTTGTTTGTATTGTCACAACAGGTTTGACTTTGCTATACATAACATTATTAAACTGTAAAGTTCAGCTGATTACATGTTTTTAAGTCTTAACAAATGTTTCATGTTACACAAACCACATAGTAGACAAGTGGTTTACTAAAACAGTCTGACATATGCATCGAATCATTACTACTATGTGTTCCTGTGCTTGGATGATATCCACCTGATGTCACTCCAGTTTCCTATTAGCTTTAACTCAACTTTATGTTGCATTTTTGCACAGAACCATGGGTTTTGTCCCCCATCTCTCACATTAGAGTTGCACAAGGAAGGGATCACTATATTGAGAGAATGAAAAATTACAGCAACCAAAAACTCTTTCAGTAGGCATGTGAATTGAAATAGAAATAGAAAGTACAATGAAATTAAAGGGCAAACTCCTTAAGGTGCACACAAGATATATCAAAAATATCGAGACTATATACAGGCCTAGTGGCGAGACAATAGCGATTTAACATGACACAATTCACGTAGTATATGCAGCAGAGAATTTAAGAATATTGCACTGTATTAAGACAGACCTGAAGAAAGGCAAACCTATTGATTACATTCAATTGCAAAATTACTTCTTTGCAAAACAATATATTGTTTTTTGAAAGCTGATACAGCCAATATGCAAGTTTATTGGTCCATCCCTTGGGGTGAAAGGGGTGATATTCCTAAATCAGCCCTCACAGTAGTGATCAGAGTGCCTCAGTGTTTTTTTCAAGCCCTCTGTGTAACTGAGATGAGCAGAAAATGGAAAGCTTAACACTGTTATTCTGGATCCAGGCAACACAAACACTTGGAAGCCTCTTGAGGTAATGTCTTTAATTTGTTTGGCCATAAATGTGATTAGTGCTCAAATACTGTACCAGAGGTAATTTTTATCAATACAATAAGATTTATCTGTTAACACACTGACACCAACATACAACAATAGCAATCTGAATGTTTTGGGATAATGAATGTTTGAGAGTGTTTATATTGGACTCTTTAGAAAGGATTTCCATGCTTTGTGCCAATGTGCCCCAACCCTGCCCAGTGGCCAACTGGCTCTGCAGACAAACATGGAAAAATCTAATATTTGACATCCATAACAAGGTTTATGGAAAAAAACCACTAGAGTTGAGTGAGAGAACATGAGGCTTGATTTCCCTCCTGAGACTGGTGTGAAATAATAGATTGTCTGCTGAACTTTTCGTGTGAGTGGTCTTATTGCCAAGCACGTGCAGAATTCAACTAACAGAAATATACAAGTTTGGTTGTAAGCTTGTGAACTCGGTATTGTAAGGTCTTTGTCCATGTAGAGAATCTTGGTTACCACATCATGTTTAATAGGTGAAGTCTGTTGAATATTCTTAGGGTGGGGTTTTTGCCTCCACAAAGAATGTTTGTCAATAAACTTCACATCATACAGCACTTCACATACTAGTGGCATGCAGATGCCTCCTGTAACATGTTCTTATTGGCCAGCATCAAGCCATTGCTCTGTGTGTTTTTATGTGTCTTAAATTGTATCAGTAGTGAAGACACTGAAGGTGGGCTTCGGTGGGGTTGGTTCAGTTTCAGTCAGCCATCTAAAGCAAACAAGGGTAGGGCAAACTGGGATGACGATTCACTGACTCATGAGCCACACATCCCTCTGCACCTAAGAGCTGGTACGGGAGAAGAAAAGGACCTTTGTCCCCTGGGTAGAGGCAGAGATGAATCTGTAGTGATATCAATCACACACTTGTGAAAAAGTTCCACATGCAGGGCTTATCAGCTTTCAAAACAGCCATGGGAAACATGACATTAGATTGGGGATACACAATCTGTCGTTTCAACAACAACAACAAAGTTATGGGCCCATGAGCAGTAGTCATATTTCAGGCCACGCAATGTAAAATAGGGCAAACAAACTCAAACATGTCAAGCTCCAACTTTTTTGCCACTCGATAGAAAAGGAAAAGTCTTGAGGTTCTATTTTTCTGTGACTGAGCCACAAGAAAAGTCTGTTTATCTTTTAAGCTTGTGTATCTTAGATGAAGTATACTTTTTAACAAGGGTACACTGATCAATCAACCAGCCCATATATTGTCACCAGGACAGTCTCAGAATGGCCGTTCTGTGCTGGTTACATGCATACGCTGCACGATGGTCCACGTCCACACGCACATTAACAACAATCATGAGCTACAATGGCTACAACCATGTCATTACCAGCGTGGGATTGTTTCACCGTGAATAAAGAAAAAACACAAGGCTTGAAATTTGTAATACCTGTATGGCCAAAATGAACCATGTGTAGGAACGACCCCGAAAACGTACATTTAGAAGTGGTTTTAAAATATGCTTCCAATCAGATGTCTACAGATGTGTATGAACGCTTCAGTGTCTATGCTTCACTCGCAATACGATGAATAACAACGTGATGAAAGTGCATGCATGTTGTCACATCGTCTGCATTGTTACCACACCAACATCTGCAGATAGGTTGGTAATGTCTGGACACACAAATCAGATGTGATCATTGAAAATAACAGTAGGGACAGACTGTCTGGAAGATCTGACGTGGTAAAAGAACTCAGATTGGCCAATGGTCAGAACAAAGCTTAATAGTCAAACTGGTGCTGCATTCACTTCCTCTTTCCTCTTTTTTTACAAATATTCTTGTCGGCTCCAGCTCTACTCAGTTTGTTCACTTAAGTTGTTTAGATTTAGTAGTGAGATGTTAAGTCAATGAGCAGAAGAGCGGTTTTGTGTAATTGATGCAGGCCCTTGTCTCCTGTGAGCCCGATGATGTCAAGTCACCAGCCTTGCAAATGGTTGTCATTTTTCAGCAACATGCCATGACACAATTAAGAGCGTCTTCCTCTCTGGACGGCCTGCTCATTCCATAGAAGCCTGTGCCTTACTGTCTGTTAGCCAGCACACAGCTCTGCGTCCCTAGTAACTCATCAACACTGAGCTGTTGTCATGTGTGCCACATGAGTATCCACATGGTCCCTTTACACCGAATGATGCCATTGTGACCGTAGAAGATGTACTTAATATCTTCTACTGAAATACGCACAGCCTGCAAATATTTACATGGGTGCCAGAAGAAATAGCGGGGCCAAAGGGCCCAAGGGACCAAAATAGCTAAGAGACTCTGTTCCAGCAATATACTAGATCTGGACAAAAAATGGAAATGACTAAGAATCTCCCTCAAAGTAGTAAATTTGCCTAGTATCACTGACAGTAAGGGTACAGCAATAAGAGACATTACTGTCTTAGACACAGTAAAAGCTATGATACAATGCAAATTAATGAAGCATTAGTGGTGTAAGTAAACACAATGATTTAAATTACAATTTAACTTCACGCAATGCATTGTAGTTGTTGGACACATCCTCTATTCATTGTCTGACATGAACCATAGTGTATGTACTCATGCTTGAAAATACAGTATGTAATATGTAAGTTACACGTCTATGCCACGGTCACTAACCAAAGAAACAAATTAAGACTTCATATTTTAATGTGTGAAAGTGTTTCACAAGCTATAACTCTGTTTGCCTGGTAACACCTTCAGGTTTACAGGGTGTGAAATACTTTGTCAGAAATATTACCTGCAATTTGGAAAAACTGTCTACAGAAACTGTCTGTAGGCAATATTAGACCGTAAAACAAAAAACTGGACCTTCAATTTTTACTTATTTTATTGGTGAAAGCACTGTAAACTATAGTAATGAAAAATCTCAACACAGAAAGTTGCAAACATTTGTTTGGGTGGTGCAAGAAGTGTTTTGAAGTAAGTTTCTAGCTTTATCTGATCATGAGTTATGCCCATTATTATGGGCAGTGTCCATGGGCGTTTTCTTTTTGTGTGCCAGGAATTGCCCTTCCTTTTCTACCAATGCTCTAAACATGATATGCATCATGGCAGTTCCTGTCCACAGTTTCACATAGGGGAACCTTGTATGCCTTGCACCAGAATGGGGTGCTTCTTTGGAACACAACATGCATTCTCACGTCCTTCAATCCCCTTCTTGTGGTCCCTGCTGGGATGTTGTGGTTGGTTCCTGTTCAGGGACATTGGGGAGAGGGGCTTGTCTTCCACCCCCTCTCTTGGGAGTGTGTCTGGCAGTGGTGGGCTTGGTGGAGGTCACAGAGGAGACGTCTGTGCAGGAGGGGGGAATCGTTCCCGGACAGTGGGAGATGGCCTATCCTGTGTGTGTGTGTGTGTGTGTGTGTGTGGTGGGGAGGGGGGGGCTGGAGCCTATCACAGCTGACTTTGGCGAATGGCATGGTTCACCCTGGACAAGTTGCCGGTTCATCGCAGGGCTACACATAGAAAAACCAACAACCATTCACACTCCCTTTTAAACCTATGGTGAATTTAGAGTCACCAATTCACCTATATTGCATGTTTTTGGTGGTGGGAGGAAGCCGGAGAACCAGAAGGGAACATGCAAACATTGGGAGAACATGCAAACTCCACACAGAAAAGTCCCAGGTCCTCAGGTGGATTTGAACCCAGGACCCTCTTGCTCTGAGGCAGCAGTGCCGCTCATATTCAGACTTTCATTCTGTAATTTATTTCTAATGTTGGGGTGTCCGCAGCCAGCCCTTTAATTTAGAACTGCTTACTCAATGAACATTATCAGGAAGTAATCAACACTCTACAGCCAATCAGAATCGAGAATTGACCAAGAGCATGGTATAAATTTAGCTACTGATAGCTTCACAACTTAAGCATAATGCACATACTAAGACATGTTATAGGTCAGTGTTTAGTCAAGCCATTTAAATTCAAACTATTGTGAAGGTGAACTTAATAATACTTAAGTAATATGGTGTTAATATGAAATTTCTTTTTAATTTTATGCCGTGAATGGTAACTACTTTCATTATAAGTTAGAGCATTTATTATTTCACCATTGTAAAATACAGTAATTTTTACATAAATGTGCTGATTTTCTTGACAGCAATTTAAAATGAAAAAGAAATTAAAGAAACAAGTAATTATCAAAATTGTAACCAATTATTTCCTGTACATTGACTTAAATAAATGTTGGACTAAACTGTAGAAATATTGAAATATACTTCAACACATTGAAGAGACACGTCCATAGACGATACTTATTGAGCACCAGCCCACAGTGATTTTAGTCACTGCATGTTTTATACAAAAGTACAAATGCATCCTGACCTTTGAAACAGATGTTTGTCACAGCCTTTAAAACCAAACCATTGTGGAACTAACAAAACCTTTTCCATGACTGCTCGGTCTACTTATGTTTTATCTCTGTACACCCTATAATTTAGTCATTGTAGTAAGGGGGAGTGTGATGCAATAGTAAACATAAGATCCTAGCTCATTAAAACTGCTAATAATCTTTTAACCATCAAGCAGGACCTCACCTTCTCTAGAAGTTTAAAGACATTGCTAGGGGCCAAATGTTGGGTGGAGGGAGTGTTGAGACACTTTGACAGGACAGACTGGGCCATACAGGAGTGTCAAGTTAAATCTGAACAACACCTGCAGTGTCCTCTGACCCCTGACTTGCCTCCAAGACACCCAGGGAGCTTCTCATTTGCCTTCTTTAGCTTTTCTAGCTATTGTTGTTATTCTACAACACATGCTGTTTATCCTAAACACCTTACAGTAGCATCAGTGCAAACATCTCCAACATGGGTGGTCTCAGCAGAGCCTCCAAATTTAACTTACGGAATTAGTCCATGTTGATGCTCGATTCAACCCACTGAGCTCCACAGGACCCGTCTGCTTTGTCTGGTTTTTATTTTTTTATTGTCTCTTCAGCCAAGTGTGTGTAGCTTTGTTAAACATCTTTGGTTTGTAGTCATTTATTTCTACTTATTTCTAAGCCGCTCAAAAAAATCACCTGATAACCACTGAGGATGCAGGCTGTGTTTTTTCTTATTCAGCCATCATGGTGGATAATTCCCAGTTTGTCAGCTACACAGCTCTGTTGTGTTTGTGCCACACAGCACTGCTGCTGTTGTTACCAAACCATAAAACACACATTTTCTTGGGCAGTGTTTGGTTGTTCCGTAAAGTTACTAGACAATGAGGTGGTGGTAAGAGAAGTCAGATCATTATATTATTTTTCTATCACAGTAATCATTTGAATGTCTGATGCAAAGTGTTGGTACAAGCTTACACGACACCAGCAAATGAATCGCATTAGTCAAAATGTCCTTTTGGTGTCTTTATACATCACTGTCTTAATAACGGCAAAGGTACAGTATCAGAAAGTCTGTTGCTCTACCTTGATCACCACTGACTACAAAGGTGTTGTGATATAATGATGATGCTATAATAATATCCTTATTTATATATAATGTTGCATGAGAGCAATTTTAGTACCAATGCAGAATCTCACATAATACATTTTCCATTTACAGCTCAGGATATAGCAAAGTTTTATATATAGACTAATAATTATTTTCAATCATTTCATCAGTTAATCTGCTGATTAATTAATGAATTGTTCAATTAAAAAAAAAAATCCAAAAATGGCCGACAAATTTCTATCACAACTTCCCAGATTCAAAGATGTCAGATGTCTTGTTTTGTTCGACTAAAAGTTCAAACTCTTAAGATATTCAGTTTACAAAGATGATATAGAAAAGCAGCAAATTTACATTTGAGAATTGACTTGAGAGTATTTGGCATTTATGCTTGAAAAATATCTGTCAATGACTGATAAATGAATGGCTTTAGAGCAGTTATGAGGTGTCAGCAGAGAGAGCGGCAGCAGTGAGTGCTGCAGCTGCCTGCTGTCATCACTTTAGACGGACAGTCGATTGTGTCTCTAGATAAATGCCACCTGGAGCAACAGCAGTATGTAGTAGTAGTATGACTGGAATGACTCAGAATTACGAGCAGCACTCGCTGCTGGACACACACACACACACACACACACACTGAACAAGTGTTTCTGAGCAGCGCAGCATTCTCCGGATGCTGATGCCTTTTTTAGGCCCCGTCATCTAAGCCTCCAAGATATTCTTCTTCCATAATATCAACGGTTGTGACACCATTTATGATCATGTGTTAAGTCCCAAATTGGATTATGAATGCTTAGCTATGTCGGAGGTTTTGATTCACCGTGCTGTCATGTCTGCTGAGTGTGATGCACTATCGTTGCGAGATCGTTCCTTTAAACAAACTCCACAATGTCTTAACATTTCATTGTTTATGTTTTCAAACAAGTTCAAATATGGTGTCTAAATTTAGTAGAAATGTAGGTTTTTTTGTGTTTTTTTAAAAACTCATACCCATTTATGTTTTTATCACCAAAAGCCATACCTGAAAATGCTATGCACTGTGTCTGTAATGTGTCAACTAAATTCACGAAGCTGTTTACTTATCCTTGTGCGGCATTTTTGAGACACACTTCTCATTGCACTATATTTAATCGATGTGAAATAGTACTTTAATAAAGATCCAGTTTATTGTTGGTACAATGCAGCTGCTTTGATGTTTCTTCTTGCTGTGTAACCATCATTCCCTGAGCGGGATGTGTTGTGTAATTGTCCTCAGTGTGGCCTTAACCAGACCTTGTTGTAATACTCGTCACACAGGTTGAAGTTGTTTGACAGGAGAAGGATTTACAGTGTGCATTGCCAGTTAGGGGTTGTGTCTTGTCTGAGCAATCCCCCTGTGGAGTCCCAAAAAAGGCAAAGCTGTCCCTTACCAGGAAATCCCAACAAAAAGACACATTTGGGCCTTGTCCAAATCTCTGGGTGGGATTAAGATGTGGGATAAAAGGCTCCTCCTTCAAATCTCACAGGGGTCTTAGGTCTATGGACAGCTTAGCGTTTGATGGGGCCTCTTTGAGGAAGTGAACCTGGGTCATGTCCCCATTCACTCTCTGACTGGGAGGAGCCTTAACGGTCAGTCCAGGGGCATCATTTTTAAAACTCAGCGCCTAAAACGTTGCGTACTCACAGACCTCAGAATGTACTTACGTACTTCGCTGATTCCCGTCTCTAAAAACTTGCTGTGAGCTCTACGGCGGGGTGAAAGTATGCGTAGAAATCTGAACCTTTTTCTGCACAGACATTCTTTATAAAACCAACGTTTGCGGTGAAAGATGCTTACGCACATTTCACCCCCGTTTACGCTACTTTTTGGTGCACAGCAGCCTTTATAAATGAGGCCCCTGGTCTGAGTTGGAGGACATCACTGCTGCTACGCCATGCTGAGGCTGTGGTAGGTAACTGGATGTGAATATGTTCTCAGGACACTACTGTTCCCTGAATCACAGCTCATTAGCTTTACTCACTCTTTGTCTGGGACGTTGGGTCAGAGTGGACTCATGAAATACTCTTATGGTCAGTTCTGACTCATGTCTGTTCACAGTGGTGTGTTTATACCATTTATGGCTATTCCATGCTGAACGGTCCCTGTAGATACTGTGTTTTGTTGTTGTTGTTGTTGTTGTTTTCAGCTGAGGATCCATTGCAGTTCTGTTGTGATTATCACCCTCCCCTCTGGTATTGTTGTTTTTCAGGTCACTGCGAAGAGGGAGTTCCTTCACCTTCCTCACCCCAGGACCTCAATGGGACTTCAGTCTGGTGAGTCCAGGCCTCATATTTTTGAGTTCACAGTAGGCCAACTAGAAGACATACATACAGTTTGGGGAGTTTACATCTAATCACAATAACCTACAACAGATTGGGGAGAAGTGGTCCATAGCCAAGACACAAAGCGCTACGCAGCTCGAAATGACTTCCTGGCTTTGTTTACTTTATATACAATATGTGGTGCTTGTGTGATGTCTGCATTTTTACATAGATTTACCATCTGCACGTCTTCAGTCTGTCTTTTGGCTGACTTGTCTACCTTCGTGCAAACTGAGAGCACCATTTCTCGTCATGACTATGTGTTCTGACTTTAAATCTCAACTCAGACACGGTAGCACTGTTCACTGTCACAGCGATATAAGGCAGCTCCTGGTTGGCCCACAGCCACTGTAACTCAGATAAACCATAAGGACAGGAGGACAGATGCCTTATTTACTTTAGCTTCTTTACGCTTTGAGCATATTCCTACTGAGCATTATCATCAACACCTTAAAACCTTTAAGATGCTTGAGTATAATTTCATTTGAAGAAAATTAAAATTCTTCACAATGTCCATCCCTGTGCAGCTATTTGTTAACACAACCACTCTTTACCATTAGCACTGTTAAGATTTATTTTTTTTAAATGCCCCTGTATCTGCATCCTGTCAGTTGTGGGGTTGTTTGCACCTTACCTGCACCATCAATCAAATCTGATCAAACCACACCTACACAGTCCTGATGACGCAGACATTTAAAAAGCTATGTTTCCAAATGTAACTTTTATATTTCCTTATTTAGTCATGAATATGTTAGGGATTGGAAAGTCCATTGTTTTGTAGCTTGATCCTGATCTGAGGATATCTGCCAAATACAGAGTTCGCTCTGATACCATGTAAATAAGTGGTGATTGACGACGGGAGCCTTTTAAATTAGTCTACAAGCTACTTTATTCAAATATTGAGGCTTGAAATTCAACACACAAGATGATTATCTTAATGTGATGAAGATGAAAGTCTAATGGAAAGAAGGCCACCCTTGAAACTGATGTTACACGATCAGCCAGGGCGAAGTCTCATCATTGTGTTGGAGTTGTTGGGAACACTCAGTGCACTTGTGGTTGTACAGTGTGGGTAAAAAGTGATGCCTCTTTCCCCTCATAAACATTCTAGTACACCAACAGGCTGCAGAGAGCACAGCAACCATTTTAACCCTCTGCCTCCATCCAATAAGATGGTTATGTAACAATCTGGCTGCATATTAACTGATAATTATTACAATACTCATTGCACCAACAGAGAACTTGCATTTAAGTGTTAATTGTCACTAATGAGCACCTGTATTTGTTTTGTTGTAGACTTCATAACAAGTTTCAAGTTATTGTGATCCATGTCTTGTTGTAAATGCAGCACTGATTGAAATGTTGTCTTGTTTGAATCAGGGCTGCTTAAGATCTGGACCCGGCCTCTATCCTCAGCTGTCATGGCAATCCCCAGCCTTGTCCCTCGTATGTTGGTCCTAGAGAACTTTCAATGGAACAACATCTATATACACTACATTCGAGGCAGCTTCCAAGCACCGTATCTGCATCTAATAGATCATCTAATAGCTCAAAGAGGGACTGTGATGACTGTTATGTGACTGAACAAGGTCTGTTCGTGTAGCTAGAGACCAAACGTTGATAAAGGAAATCCAGTCTGCTCCAGTTTCTTATCCCCCCCCCTACCAGAGGAGCATAACGGCCTACAAACCGCTGCTGCCTCTAATATATACTGGCCTTAAATGAGACGATGTGATTAGAACCAGAAAACAGCCAACAGATTAAGTGGTGAGCAGAATGGAGAGCGTGGAGGCATTCCAGGGTTTACAGCCGCCTGTAATATAACCCATCGCTCATCTGCAGAGAAATAAAAGCAGGGTTAGAGAGAGGGCCAACAGCTCTTTATCTCATGCCAGCCTGTTTGCCTTTGATTCGCAAATATGGCACGCTTAGCTCATCCACCCAAACCATGTGGACCTCGTTAACTCATTCTTTCAATCCACTCGCCCTTTAGCCATTTTATCTGTCATTTATAAACCTACAAACAGTGAGCCATAGAAAGACTCTGCAAGTGTCTTTGTCTCATTGCCCCTCTTATCTTGACCCCACTACTTGAAGGATTGAAGGTTTTGCCAAGGCTTTGGCCTTTGAAGTGATTTGGGGGGATTTTTTTCTTTCTTTTTTTTTTTTTACCCGTGGCTGGGGCATGGTCAGGTATAGGTGGGGGTATGTTGGCCCTCAGGCGAACCTTGGAAGCAGACGAGGCATGCATTCCTTGGGCGTTTTGTGCATTCTGTCAGACCACATCAGGTACGAGGCCTCGAGGGCCCTGCCACGGTGAGAATGTGAGTCAGGTTTCCAGTCCAATGCCAAGGTGGAGCAGATCAAACCAGACTGCAGTTTGGTGGAATGTGAAGGTAATTAACAACAGTGAGAGTCAAATTCTGAGTCTTTTCAAGCAACAAGTTCAGGCGGCCAGAGATGTCAGCCTCAAGAGTGGCCTGTCTGATAAGTAGCATTCCAGCTTTAATCAGACGTGATTTAATATGGCTGTCAGCTGCTTAGTCACGTCAGGCTTTTCACGCAAGCATTGATGGTTATAGTGGGAAGGCCTTTGCCATATCAACACTAATTTATATTCAAACTAAGACTCTTTAACCACTGACTGCATTCCACAGAGAGCAGAATTCATAACTGAGTCCTCGGTAAAACACATAATGTATCCAAGGTGGACGTTCATCCATTTCAATAGGAGGAGCCGTCCAGCTGTATCATCCCTCTGGAGATGTGTCACACTTTGATGTTGCATTGCAGCTGTTCATGTTCCGTGTCCTGAATTCTTAACATGTGTGAACTGAAGTCTCTTTTTGCCTGCCTTTACTAGCTTTGTGATGTTTTACAGACTTTTGACAGGAAAACACAAATGTGTTCTGTAATGCTGCTATCAGTGACCACGTGTGATCACTTTTATCTCATTTCATTAGAGACACAAGAGCCAAGCAGTGAAGTTTGCAGCCACGTCAGTGCATTATGAGCAGAAGTATGACCCCCCCCAGGATACTGGGAGTCCTCCACACCCCCTCTTAACTCTCGCTCAGAAGCTCACACCAAAATGACACGGCATTGAAAAAAAAGGATTTTCTCTACTCTGGAAAGTTATCACTCTGAATCATTTAAGTCTACATCTCAGTGGTTCAGAGGAAAATTAGAATTTCCTGGTTCACCTAACAAAGTAATGAACCAGCAGGGGTTGGTGATCTGACAGTATTAGATCATGATTGATCCTGAAGACACCCACAATGTACTTTTCAGGTGACTCGTATAGATTGAGGTGTTTAATATCCTGTTAGATGGCTGCCTGGACAAATTACTTCATGTAACTCTTTCTTGGAAGTCTAATCGATGCAACATGAGTTATAGCATTGTGGAATAAGGAGGGTTTATTTACTGCACTGTTGTGCTTTAATGGTGGGAATAGAGAAATTCATGGACTATTTGAAGTCTGCCTTAAGTGTACAGAGCATTTCAAAATTAAGAAAGAAGATTGCAATTTAGATTATGGATCATAATCACAATTAAATAGATGGTGCACTTATTTTTTGAGCTGATAATCCACCTTTATGCACCAGGATTGCATGCTTGTGTGCATTTGAATTGTCAATGACATCACAGTTGAATTTAAGCCTTTTTATTTTCTTCCAGATAGCCATAAATCACTTTGTGGGAGTCCTGTGTGTCAGAATCACTGCAGACTATTCAGTCATTTAAAAATGAATGAAGTGGCTGCAGTTCTTTTATCACACTGTATTGTACATCTGAACACTGCTCTAGGTCTGGGTGCGTGTTTAGAGCTCAAAGTTTTACTGTCATTTACATGTGAGTGAGATGGAGCTGAACACTAACTGTTGGAGGTAGCTGCTCCACCCAGCCCCCAGCCCCCCCGATCACAAAGCATGTATCTTTCAGATTCACATTAACAGTACACTTTACTACCGGTGGGCAGAGCTGATAGAGACTACAGTATGCACGCACACCAAATTTGTGATTATTTATTTCCATGTTTAACACTTAAAACAAAGTGATCACATTTACTACACACTACCACACTTCACTTCACTGGAACAAGCAGATAGAAGACATTCTTAGGTTAACTAAGGTCGCTTTGAAAATAAGTAGTTCAAAACTTTGTATTAAAAATAAATAAGAAATATAATTTCCTCATGAGATATTATATCAAATTATACAAGTATAATACAGTCACATGACTGTTACAACTACTCAGTTGTGTAAAGTACACACTTACTTAGTGACTTATTGCTGCTTGATCCTCCTCAGCTTGGAGAAAAAGTTCAGCATGTCATCAGGATATGTCCCACAAGAGGCCCATTTATTGAGATTCTCTGTTCCTGAGGTCAGTTTTCACTAAAAGTGAAGATTTGTCTGTTGTGAATTATTAAATTTAAAGAGAGACTTATATTTATTTATGTTGCTAAAAGCAATAATGGGTTGTGTGATTTACCCTGTTCATGGTGGAGAAATCTGGTTCACAGTTCACACTGTTCAGAGGAACTGTGAGGCTCTCTCTCTCCCTCTCCCTCTCTCTCTCCCTCTCCCTCTCCCTCTCTCCCTCTCTCCCTCCTTCCCCACCTGTACTTTGGTTTGGCTCCAGAGTTTTTGAGAAAAACATTTCAATATTTTGTTGTCCTTCCCCTGCTTTTTAAGCGGTGCCGTGCTCACGCTGGTTAATGTAATTGATTTTAAGCCTGATAAACTTGTAGCATTGTGGCGAATCGTCCACACAAACTCGATCAACATTCATTGATTGGCTAGCTAACGTTAGCTGATTACTTAAACAGCATTATGTTAGGTTACCATTTCAACCATTACAATGATGTCACTGATCATGAACACATCATAACGTTAGGTTGTAACATATTGACCGTAAAAACAAGAACCAAATCCAGCAGCATCGCTGTTACAGGAGACATTTCTCCATCCAGTCCATCATCACATCACTGCAGCATTCATTCAAATAGTCCCCGGTTTGTTTCAGCCTTGCTCTTTTGTGCGCTTTAGTTTACTTGAATATGTACTTTTTGGTGTAACTATGCATATTTTTTTACCTGGCAAATTGATGATTATTTTGAATACTTTATTCATATTTGTGAATTCTGTCACTTTCTTCCACCATTGTTGCTTTATTTTCATGCTGTATTTGTTTATTCCCGTTCTTGTGTTGTAAACTGTTCTTATACAACGATGATTTTTATACAACAGGGATTATTTTGAAATGAATGAATATTTGACGATATTTGGCCTAGTCTAGCCCAGTGGTTAGAGGGTGCGCCCCATGTACCGAGGCTATAGTCCTCTAGTGGTCGGCACGGGTTCCATTCCGACCCGTGGCCATTTGCATGTCCCCCCCCCCCCCCCCTGCCAAAACCTTTCACATTTAATTTGCAGACACAAGTGAGAGTCTCTGTTTTTCTGTTCCATTTTCTATCTCTATCTTTCTCCCTCCACCTCTTCCTGTCCATACAGTAAATATTTTTCTACCTTTTCACCAAACTGGTCGCGTTCCACATTTCCTGGATAGTTTAGCTCCTATCTAATCCAGGCCTGGGTCAGAATGAGCCAGGATGGATTTTTCTATGAACATCCAACTCATATTGTTTGAATCTGGCAGACAGCAGAATAAGCCTCAATCGTCAGGCTGGTATCTTAAAACAGAAAGTCCTCTCACTCTCTGACAGTGTTGAAACTTGAAGTATTAGAGGCTGTTTATTATGGCTGTCTGTTGTCTTTATACATCATCAGCCTTTTATGTAACGTGCAGATCTGTCTCCCCACATGAGTAACGAAGTTTACAGGCTCAGTTTGCACCACTTTCTAACACCTGTGTGTGTGTGTGTGTGTGTCTGTGTGTGTGTCTGTGTGTCTGTCTGTGTCTGTGTCTGTGTGTGTGTGTGTGTTGAACAGAGGTGGGGTGGTGTTTGTTGAGTCAGTGTATTTACGTTGGTTCCAGCCCACCATTTGAACAAGTCGCTGCTTGAACGGTGTTATTTCATCTGGTAGCTGCTGACGGAGGGATTTCCAGAGATGGCAGAGACAGGACGGCTAATTTTGTTCTCCTTTTTGCCCGTCATGTCTGTTTTTGCGATTACTCCGGTGCTGTTTTTTTTTAATGTTGTGTAAGACACGCGCTTAAGGCAATATTTAACTTGGACAGAGCATTTACACTTAGCACACACACTTCATGGACAATGAGCTGCAGACCTCTAACCCTGTAACCAACCACACTGTACAGGCTAGTCTCCCACATACAACTCCTGAACACACAGACACACACACACACACACTCTCTCACACACACACACACACACACACACACACACACACACACACACACACACACACACACACACACACACACACACACACACACACACACACACACACACACACTGTCCAATCAGCAATGTGTGAAGAGTTGATGTTCTGCCAACATAAAGCTTAAAGCTTACCCACAGTAGACCTGTCTGGACTGTAGCAATAAAATGTTATTAAAAAGGCACCACATCCTATATGCTATACATAATATATATATATATACACACACATTCTTAAATCCGCAGACATTTTGCAGTCATTTATACCAACCAAGGTAGCTCATTAGACCATTGTGGTCAGTGGCCAATGTTGCATATCACTGAGCAAGGACAGCCCTTTTGGATTTTAATATTATTTTCATCTCAAATATGATGACTAGGTCTTTCAATATTGTTTCATAATCACCTGATTTTGATTATTTGAGCTAACTGCACATGTTTTGCATAATTGTTTGAATAGTTTCCATTGCACGATCAAACAAAATTATATTTCCACCACTATATCTGCATCGTCCACGGTTTGATGTTACACTGTCGCTCATTAATGATGTCATCTAGTGGCACTTATTCTGCTATGATTGGAGAATAAAATGAGCTTTTAGCGCCTTTGACTGTTTGTTTATCATCAATTATCTTTTAGCATGGGCACTTTTTTAAGCTAAATGAAAAAGGTCAAAAGTGGAAAAACCACAAATAAAAGAATAAAAACCCATCTATGGATCCACCGCCCCACCTAGTTCCCTGAGAGGGGACAGACAGCCGCAGTCGCAGGTCCGTCCAGTCAAGAGGCTAAATATAAAAATGAAGGCGCCAATAAATGTCTCCTCTCTGTAGTATTAAACTGTGATGAGACTTATACTAGAATTGTGGGAAAAATGAACAGTAGAGGACACTTTTTGTATGACAATTAATCGTCTGCTAAACTTTCATGATAGTGACAGCCATAATGATGAAGAACAATATATGTATTGCAGGGTTTTCACTGGGCTTAATGCCATCTGAAATAAACAGAGAACACTTTTTTACTTTTATGTAAAATAGGACCAGCTTTATTAAACTTCAAGGAAAACATAAGCAGGGAAAATGTTCAAAGCAGCATCGAGTAAATACTTTGAGATGTGACCTTTAAATCAGCCTTTCATGCAGGGATTTGACACTTTCCAAGTTTTACATTTAAAACCTTCATATCTCTATATTTTATTAGGTTTTAGCTGACTGAAAGGGTTTAATACTAGTTTATCACAGTGAGTCAAAAAATAATAACACAGACAAAAACTGATTAGTTTGCAGCATAGAAGTGAATTACACTTTTTTTTTGTTATAAACAGTGACAACATCACCTGAAATCCATGCAGGATGAAATATTTCAAGTAGTTCAGCAGGAATTGTTCAAATAGCTCTTAAATTTTTACGGCTGCTGTAAAACAAACAGGTTAGCCCGCCATAGAGGAAATGCCCTGCATCAACACAAACAAACAAACAGTTCATCGTCAGCCACCCCTGACCATTATGTGTCCATTTTGGCCCTCCTCACCTCGCTGGTCAGTCAGGTCTTGACGTCCTGTGTGTCCAGACAGAAGCAGTCTGGCCTCTGTGGTTAACAGACCATGCTGAACCCTGGGGGTCCCAGAGGCCACCAGTGCTCTTCAGGGTTTTAACAACCCTCAGGCTCAACAGGCCAGACTTCTGTTCTCACCTGCTAACGGACTGACTGACAGTCCTCATGCAGGTGTTAAAAGTGTCCCTCTGCCCAATGAACCCTTTCCTGTTCCCAGTAGGACCTCCAACAGTGTCTATTGTAGCTTTACAATAGAGCTACAGGGGCAGTAATTAAGTACAAGCTGGGAATGGAGGGGCTGTAAATTGATGTTAGTCTCATAATGGCCCCCAGACAAGGATGTGTACTACAACACAAAGCAAAGAGAATATACGCAGCATTGTTTCCTTATGAAGAGCTTATTAGTCTTTTTTCAATAAGGAGTCTCCAAAGTATTGCTTCAAACTACAAGGATGTGGTGCCAGAAGGCCCCAAGCTGAGATTATACAGCCCAGTAATCTACATTTCTATTTTAGAGAATAGTGATGGTGAAGAGACAACTGAGAGAACTTTGTATTGTACTTTGTATTCACCCATGGTTGAGAGGACTGCTCACGCTCTGCATCATCATAATGCTGTATAAGTGATGTGTGATGCTGATGGGGATGTGTTCCAGTAATAACATCATAGCATGATGCCTGATTTCTCCACAGAAAAGGAAGCGCAGAGAGAAGGATGACGGCGACGCGGTCAGCCTGTGCAGCTTCGACTTTAAGGTAAAACACCTTCACAATTTCAGCCTCATTTATGGCTATATTACCAACTTTACACTCTTTTAATGAGATCAAATATGGATTTGAAAAAGAAAAAGCCCTGAATGTTTTGGCCAGGGTTGATAACTGAATAAGAATTAAAGTAGCAAAAAAAAAAAAAAAATAGAATAAAAAAACATTTTAGAAAAAAACCTTTGGCAAGATTTTGTTTTGGGAACATTTTTAAAAATGTTTGTTTTTGGTTTTTGTTGTGGAGTTGTGTATTTATACTGTAAATCACAGTGTGAAAAGTGCAACCTTGTTAAAGAAGTACACATTGTCTTGTTTTATTGGGAGCCTCTTCTACTGCTTCAGAAAGGCGTGGGTGTCCATGTTTACTCATAACCCATCTCACAAAGTGACAAATAAGAATAAACAAAGTGTATCTGGGGTAACACAATGCAATGAAGGCAACTCAAGCCATTGCAGCTTTATCTAATGTTCCTCTTGTTTATTTAGTTGTTAAGATCTGATGGTAACTGAAGAACTAGGGGCCATATCTGATCTTGTTGCTGAAGTCTGAGCTTCTCCTGTTTATTCAGAGCATTTGATCAAGATGACGACATTTATCAGAGGAGCACATCTAGATAAAGGCTGTTTTTGTTCAGTGAGGAGTTTGTTGTAATTGGCTGCAGGTTACCCCAAAGCGAGTTGTATGATTTCGAGACGTGAGTGGCAGGACAGGCCGGGTTGGAAAGTCTGCCTCATACGGTGTGTGGGTGTCAAATTAGCACACCTACATTTTTGTGTACAAAGCTCTGTCAGTGCTGTCACATGCAGGATGAGCTTATCACTGCTGAACACCGTTTAGCTTCAGGTGTATTTCACCAGTATGTAATGTGTAATGTATGGACAAAAGTGTCTCAGATTGAACTACTTGAAATGTGTGTTGTTATTTTACTTCTTTGAAATACTTGGGTATAAAAGTCTTCATGCTGAGGTTAGAACCAATAGACCAAAGTGTTTATAGCCACTTTCAGACAGGCGTTGTGCAACAGTGCCAAAATGAATTCCCTTCTCTGTGACCCCTTCTATGCATTCAGACAGGACCAGCCCAAGGCTTCACAACGACAACTCGGTGTGTGTCTTTTCTGTACAGCACTTAAATCATCCCGTTGTGTTTGTTTGAAATGTGCTATATAAATAAACTTGACTTGTGCGTTCACAGTTATGCCGATGTTCAGCAATATGACGTACGACGCAACCGCAAACATAAAAGCTGATATATTTCACTATCTCCCTAGTTTAGCGGACACTTTCTGTGCTTGTTCCTCAAATAATGGACTTCCTGTTGCTGCCGCATCGTTAAATCCCCCGGGTTAGGACGCACACCTGAACATATCACGACAACATCACACCTGCTCTGCAACGCCGGCCACTTCATTCAGACAGACGCCTGTTTCTGCGCTGTTACTACCTCCTGAGGGGTGACAGAGGTGGAACAAACTGACACCCCATTGTGACGTCGGGGCGGAATAAAGGCGCATCAGGCCCAGAATGAAACCGCTGTCTGAATGGGGCTTATAATCAACCTGTGGCCCCTCTCCATCTATCCTGTCTCCACGCAGGCTGTTTTCGTCCTACACCCACATGAGAGGGATTAGCAGATCTGTACAGCCTGGACTTCTGTAACCAGTTGGATCAGTTGCTGTGATTTAGCTCAACAAAGCTCAAACTGTGTTGTGGAGAGTCTCAAGGGCCACTCCTTGATTCAGATCACAGTAGCGCTCAGAGTTCAGCACTGACTTTATTTTCTTTTCTAATTGAGCTGCTTCCATCGCAGTCTAATCCCTACAAACTGACACATACAGAGGCAGTTATTGTACATATCTCTTGTTAGCCATTTTGCTGCCTCCCTTTGGCTCCGACTGCTCTGAGAAACCAATTATTTTGTAGTATCTGTAGTTTTAATGTGTGTTTTTTAATGTTTGATTTGCTGATTATTTAGGCTGTGTATTGGAAATAATCTACGATACAGTGCATGTCATAATACAAGGTTACTAATTAATATATAGTGATACTGTAAGCGAGGCAGTATATTGTTTCATAGGCCTTTATTCTGTATGTTTATGATGGGGATATTTTCTTGCTGCTTCTTGTGTCATTTGACTGTTATGTTGGAGTGGAAGAGTCAAATGACGGAGGAGAGATAATAATAATAATGCTGTCTAGCTGTGAGGGGTTTAAATACAACACAAAATGAGCTACAGCCACAAATCTTTGCAGGTAAATACTGATTAAAATTCAGTGTTTTTTTATAGAATCAATATAGTGTCACAAAAGAAAATATCACAACATTCAAGGCCCTGTCTACAATTTTGCTTCAAAAGTGACTGAATCATTATAAAGTTATAAAGTTTCTTTAACCTCCTAAGATCCAAATCTTTTTTGGTATGCATTTTTAATTTAACCATTAAGCAGAATTAAGTATTATGGTATAGACAACCCAAAATGTGATGTCCACGCATGTGGACGCCAGGCCTTTGGAGGTGAAATCAGACTATTTGTCTCTGCACTAGTTATGATTAGTGGTGTAATGATACTGTCTGACTCCTCATGGTATGTGTTATCATATCAGCCCATACTGCCTCAGACTGTGTACGTGTCTGCTGCCCAGGTTCCTGGGAGCTTCAGGTCCTGCCCTCGGGTCAGGCCCACGTGCCGTTTGTTGAGATGAGTGTTGTCACAATAAGAATATCACTGTGAATGACATACGTTATTTTGAGTTTCATCATCTGAGTTGTAACTCAACCTTGAATTCCCTGAAAATCTCAAGAGCTGGAAAATGAAACCGTCTGTACAGGTTCCCTTCTACTGAAAACTGCTGCATGAAGACTCAGAGTCGTGGGTGAAAATATAGATGTGGGACATCATCTGCTGGCAGCCGTTCTCCAAGGTCAGATTTTACATGCCATAACCACAGAACACCAACCCCCCAAAAAAAGTTGTGAGGCTCTCTAAAAACAGAATGAAATCATTTGACAACCTCTAACAGTTCTACAAAGTGCTCCTGAGCCCATGTAGTAAAATCCTTCATACAATCATGTGTTTCACAAAGTGGTGAAACTCATCCCACCTTTGGTTGTGAACAACTGAGCCTTTTGAGGATACTTTCATACTCAATCATGATAATATTACCTGTTAACAATTAACCACTTTACCTGTGGAATGATCCAATCAGGCATTTTTGAGGCATTCGACAACCTTCCAGTCTTTTTGACGCCTCTGTCATAGTAAAAATCAATGGAGTCGATGAGGTCAGATGTTTTCTACAGTCTTCGTTCTGTTTTGAATTGAGTATATGTCAAAAAGGATTAGCATATTAGTCTGTCAGGGTTGTATTAGTGTCAGTTCATCGCTCAGGTCCGTCTACAAAGTGTCAGTGGTTGCACTGTGAGTCTTTGTTACGTCGCTGTGTTGGTAGCAACCAGAGCTACTCTGGGTGTGTGAACACTTACACAACTTAGAGAATATACTGAGAGTAGCCCTGGGAGGTTATTCTGGTTTTAGAACTGTGGTTTTCATTGTCTCTACAGGTTTGTTGTGTGATTAGATCACCGTCTACTTTTCTGTGTGTCTTTATCTTTGTGTAATTGTAGCTACAGATGAGTGGAGGTATTTACAGTCACTCTGAACAGAAACTTCATAAATTAACGGTAGATCTCTGTCACACCCTGCATACATACTCTACATGTCTCAGGGAAGTGACTGAGTGGAAGCCACATGCTTAATCCAAGCATCTTCATCACAGTAGATTTAGAATCTGTTGAGGATGCAGCCTGAGAGCAATAAGCACTAAATAACAAAACTTTGATTAGATAACAACATTTTACTTCAACACAAAATTATTTCATTTTGTTACTCATTTATACATTTTCACTTTTATTTTCCCTAAAAAAAAAAAAGGTCAAACAGGATTTGAATTTAATTTTTTTTTTTTACTGACTGTTCATTATTACCACTCATAAAATCTTCTGTCCCTTTCTGTTGCTGCTGACCTCCAGCAGCAGAGGGCAGCAGCATCTCTCCACCATTTGCCAGTCAGTCAGCACTCAGCCATGTTTCTTAGTCCAGAGCTGCCAGCGTTAGACGTCCCGGAGCTGTAATTAGTCTGTGCACATCCTGAACTCACTCCTGCTGCTGCTGAGGATAAGTGGAGCTCAGGCCTCGAGGCTCAGTCCGTCCCTAGCACGGCATGGGTTAGACAGCGGTGAAGCCTCGCCGCTCACTGCGTTACTCATCACACTCCACCAATCTGAACGCAGACTGCCGTGTGTGTGTGAGTGTGTGTGTGTGAGTGTGTGTGTGTTTTGGAGTGTAAATCACGGCTGTACTGCAGCTGCAGCTGCAGCATAGTGTGATGAGAGGCGGATAGGCCAGGCAGGCAGAGCCATGTTGTGTTTAGATTTTATAGCGGCTGAGCTAGACGCACTGCTGATTCAGCACAAGGCCTCCCCATGCAGAGTGAGTAACAGGAGGACTTCAGGCAGTGTCTTCTCAGGGCACGCATAGACTGCACACAGACAGACACATTCATTTTTATTAGACCCTCTCTGACTCCTCAGTCTGCATAGTTTTTCGCTCTGCTGTCTTATTTCTCACATATCCATATCCTATCTCATTCTGATATGATTCATGATCCCTCTGTACGTTGTTTGGAGGCATATGGGTGATTCTCACTAAAGGGCCGTTTACACAACGACCGTTTCACCCCAAAAACACAGACTTTTTGTTGCGTTTTGGCCGTCTGTTTATATGAGAATGGTGTTACTGGGGTCACGTACACAGACAGCAAACAGCCTGCTATGGCCAGAACAACAACAGAATAACAACGTCGGACTGTCCGGTTAAGTTTGTGCAGCAGACTGTTGAATTAATTAACGCTCTTCCACTGTGATATTATTCTGTGGTGTTTATTTTGAAAAGTTACGCCACCAGCTGCTGCCTTGGCATACGGGCTATAGCGTTTTCAGTCGTGTTTGCAGATCCGTGTGTACGGGGATCATTTCAGAAACGATGCCATGTGAACGCAGAAGGTTTTAAAAACGCAGAGAAAAAACTTCCTTGTTTTCAGCTAAAACGTTGGCGTGTAATCGGGCCCTGAGCGTCCTGTTGGGCTGCAGCAGATGAGCCGTCTTGACCACTCCGTCAACAACAAGGTGACGAGATGTATACAGCCTGATCTGCATCTGTGTTTTGTCATGCAGACACAGAGCAACAGCATGAAGCCTGTGTCCTGTTTCACACCTCTGTGTTGACCCAGGAAGATGGAAGTAGAACCACGAACAGGCTTGTCCATTTGCCCTAAACAACTGCAACACAATGTGACACCCTGCCTTGAAGCACCCCCACATTAGTCCCTCCATCAGACCTGACACCTCCACTTTTTGCTGTGCATTTGTGCACCAGCTGTAAAGGTGTGTAGAATCTGTAGCATCAGGTGCAGTTGTCTGTCAGCCATGTGGTTGTCTTCCTGCCTGGGTGAGTCCCTAATGAGAGTGTGCACACATGCATGAAAACGAGTTTGATTACATCTTCAGAACACATCTTTGTCTTTACTGAAACTGGCAAATGTGTTGCTCTTTTTACACCAATCAACATACTGATGGCAGTCGCGCCCTACCCCCTGGAGGTCAATATACAGGTTTCAGTTTAAACATCTGGCTGAATGTGTCCCAGTGCCCCCTGCCATTCATATTCTAATTGATCACCACCCCCAATTCATCTGATGAGAATGATACTGCTCCTTTAAAGAGAGAGGATCAGAGAGCATGGCTGCACAAAGCAGGGACAGCTTTGATTAATAAGCTAACAAGAATTAGCCAAGTAAAAGTTACCCTGTAGTTTATGTAAAGTAGTTTAAACAGTTAGTAGAGGACATTTTACTACCTGATACCAGAACCAGTAGAAGTTATGATAAAATCATTTCTGTTTGTGCTGGTACTACTGCATTGTTTTAGAGTCATTTCAGTTTCAGTAGGTTGCATTAGACTATTTTAAAAGTTCACTTGGAGCATATGCAATGATTATTTGACTGTTCTGCAACTTAATCATCACAGTAACCCATAAAATAAAAGTTAGAATCAAAGTTTTAGTGTATTGCTGCACATAAATATCCCAACTTACGTATATTCGATCCTTATTTTTGTACGTTTCCATTCATTGTCACAAGGGTTATAACTCAACATTGTATATAATGACTGTTTTGTTTGATTTAAATTCCAGAACTCAAATATATTCCATTAAAAAGACATAAAACAGAGAAAAGCAGTACATCTTCTCATCTGAGTGGCTGGAAACAAAAAATGCTTGCATGTAAAGTGAATTAAATGATTTTTAAATAAAATTTAAAAAAGTAGCCCATTAATCTTATGTTGCTCCACTAATTGTTTCAGCTCATGTATTTACCATGAATTAAACGTTTCTGTAAGTTTACTGTACAAA
The DNA here is from genome assembly GCA_037577475.1 of Chaunax sp. Z400. Taxonomy (NCBI): domain Eukaryota; kingdom Metazoa; phylum Chordata; class Actinopteri; order Lophiiformes; family Chaunacidae; genus Chaunax; species Chaunax sp. Z400. Next base: position 5,467,009 of record CM075204.1, read on the forward strand.
GAGTAATATATGAGATCTGCTTGTAGCTAATTGTTCAAATGTATCATTAGTCTCATATCTTTTTAAAGTCCTCAGTAACGAAATGTGAGGAATCATTGCCACTAATGCTTCTGTAGTGTTTTTATGTAAAATCACACATCATGCTTACATTATGAACTTTTTTTCACCCTCAAAATGTTTTCTTTCATACGTTTCTATAAATAAACTTTCACTGAGTTGTCTAAGAAACACCTATACTATGATAGATTTTAATTTGTCCTCCCCAGAGTTGACTGTCAACTCTTCTCAGAAGCAGGCTTTACCCACCACTGTTTTCACTCAGCAGAGCCTGCAGGCCGCCTCTCCTCCCTTCCAAGTAAACGGATACCGCCTCATCTGCAGGCTCGCTCCTCCTCGTCTCTCCTCCTGCTATAAAGCCCTCCCTCCCTCAGTCAAACTCAGAACAAACTTTAGAGAGGGTGTATGAGTGAGGAGATCCCCGTCCCACTAGGGAAGAAGAAGCCTCTAAGGGGGACAGTGTATTTATTTATATAGCTTTTTTATTTACTCTCAGCAACCCTTGATTTTCATCACTTCTTTTTTCTGCTGTGGATTACTTGGAGCTGATTCAACAGGATTAAAAAAAAAGGATATTGTGTTTTTACTGTAAGCTATGGTGGCTTACGATGAACTGGGTAGCTTGGTGCCTATCAAACGGACTTTGCAAGTGATAGACTGCCAGAACCAAGCCAACAAAGAGTCAGAGGTAAGACCTGAGAACACACACATTGGTTTGGTGAGATTTCTGCCTTGTGTCGCTGCTACCTGTGTCTTTCAGTAAATATTTGACAGAAACTCATTTAGATGAAGTCATACCTTTGTATCAGATTGTGAGTGAATCAGTTCCTATCCCTGTTTTTTATCTCACCTGTGCACACAGTGTATGTGTGAACTTTGTTCCCAAGCACTAAACACAATGCCTGTGATACTGCCCAACCTGCAAAAGTTAATCATTGGAATGCACTGCACCTATGAAGTTAACAGTGAACTGTCCCCGTCCGTGTTGTGTATTGCCCGCCTGTTGGTACATATGCAGCCCAGCATGGAGCTCAGCAGGGGGTGAACTCTCAGTCAACAAACCTACATCTTTTTTTTTGGTTCAGTCCCGTTTAGGATTTCCTTGCTTTCTGACGTTAAAAGTTAAATCGGCTTATCTCTGATGCAAATTCAGTACAGCAGCCTGAGAGCATTCTTTCAGTTGCAGACACTGGGGTCACAGGTGTCGGAATCTGAGTGTGTCCATTGTGCTTTTTTAATTATTTACTTATTTCCTTCCCATTATTGGGTCCTCTTTCGGAGGAGATTTCAGGAACATGTGGTATCATTGACAGTAAACTACTCGATAAAGGAGAAGTCGGAGGGTAATTCATGAAATGAGTCCTTTTCTCACAGTTGCACAATTGAGACACCCCTTTTAGCTTCATGGGCTTTTTCACCCTTATTAATGAATATGACTCATTTATTTATGGTCTGGCTGTTCTTTTCTTAGCTCGTATCGGCTCAAGATGTGGTGTAATCTCAGGGTTACATCTGGGGTACTAGCCCACGCAGTTGCATCCCTGAAAAATCTCCTGATGTTTATGAGGTTGTAAGAGAGTTTACAACAGAAAGCGGCAGCACAAAGCCCGGTTCCCCCTGCTTTCCTGAAGTGAACCAGACTCACCGAAACTCCAGAGTTCCACGGTCAAACTACCAGGAATAGCAACTTTCCCTGTTTTTTTTTTTACTTTACAGCTGATTAACAGAGACTGGGACTAGTGTTCCTTTGTTATTCAGGGTTTGGTTTTCAAAGGAGAGGAAGGACACAATAGCCAACACAGGTTTCCAGTATCAACATTGGAAACCCCTGCTTCTCCTAACATTTGCTTTTTATTTCATTTTACACTGATATTAAATTGCCACAAACTAAGAGTCAGACAAGTCTAATCCCAACAGATTAGTCCGTCTGTCTTTGCATGTGGAACACAGTTGACATGTGGCATCTATTAACTGCTCCCTGCCACTAGAGGGCTTACTAAAATCTCAAGGCTGTCTGGCCGTTCTCTTCCAGTGTTAAGAGACCAGACCAGCAGACCGTGACCAGATCGCAGCCACAACAGCACATAGGCCACACCAGACTGAGTGGATCTGTTCCACAGCTGTGTCTGCAGAGCCTGGAGCCTCAATGGCTGCTGTGTTTCCCAGATTCGCTGAGCCAAGACAAAATCCCTTTTGGCCTGAGTCAGGCGAAAACACAAGCAGCCTTTAGCAGTGTGAGAGTCGAGTTTTTCAAATAAAAAATGTTTATGCGGGGAGTGGGACTTTCTGCATTATTATTATGACAATAGTTGACTCATAGTGTCTCATCTGCAATCATTACCTCAGATCTTTAGCTCTCTGATTTGCGTAGCCTGTTGTGATTGGCTGAAGGCCAAGCAGCTCTCCTTTATCCCACCCCTGAAGGGAGGGGAGGAGGGTCACCTGTGCCAGGTGTAGTGCTGCTCTCACGCGAGGAAAGCTGAAGAGCCTGTGTGGACTTGCAACCATTAACACGGCTGTGCACCCCCTGCATGGCCACATATGTAAACACTTAAGAGGGGACAGATTCACTGTGTGTTTATGACTGCTGCTCCTGTCCCTGGTCTCTGTCAGTCCTGACAGACTGTCTTTACTGCTTTGTCTCTCTGGGAAAGCATTTATCTTACACTGGTTGAGCAATGATACAGATCCATTCTCAAGTAGAGTTGTAGCTGTTGTCAGGCCAGATAGTAGTGTGTGCGGGGAGGGGTGTTGAACAGCTGAGAGCAGGGTCTCGTGCATTCCTGGCATTCCTCCAGACCCCCTTTCCCCTGCAGATCAGCATTCAGAAAGGCTCTTTGTGCTCAGTGGGCTGGCCTGGCTCAAGACTCCTCACATAATGGAGCCAACAGCTGCTGGAGCTGCTTCCTACTCGTTGGTATCTTTGTCTGTCCGCTGGTCCGCCAGTCTGTCTGCCTGTGGCTTGACTTTGGCTCCGGCTACTCCTATTCCCTCACTCCAAAGCAGGGAACGGAGTCAGTAATGGGGATTTATGACTGGACTTGATGTGTTCTGTTACAAGGAAGTGCCTGCACTTACTGTTGAGGTCTCTGTGAAACCCACACAGATTAATTAGTTATGTGTTGCGGCGTACAGAATGACAATTTAGACTTTGACATGAGCTATGATAAAATTGCCTGACTAATCTCTCCTTCCTTTTTCTCTCGCCTCTTCAGGAACCCAGCAACAAGCGTGTCCGTCCTCTCGGCAGGGTGACGTCGCTAGCCAACCTCATATCTCCAGTGAAGAATGGGGCCGTCCGGCGCTTCGGCCAAACCATCCAGGTAAGAAAAGGCAGCATCTCGGACAAGGGGATACCTCTTTGCTGTTCTTTGTGTTGCAATACACGACTTGGCTTCCAAATTGCAACATCTCTGACATCTGGCGCTTCCTGTTTTCCATCTGCAGGCCTCATTCCGGGGCGATGGCAAGTCGCCGGGCGTGCCCCAGAAGCCTTGCAGCAAGGCAGCGGCCCCAACACCGCCAAAAAGGAGGAACAGCACACTGTGGTCCGAGACACTAGATGTCCACCAGAAAGGAACTTTCTCCACCAAAGAGATCAAGCGGCAGGAGGTATGAACCAGCACTGAGATATTAAAGTACAGTAAGGCTTGCAGAGACCGTTGTAGAGGACACTGTCAGGACAGTAGATAAATGAGTTTCCGAAGTTAGAAATCCAGACAGTGGTGAATTACACCTGTCTGCCAGACTAGTCTCACACATCCATGTAGCATTTGTGTCAAGTAGTCTAAATGGGGCTAAAAGCCATCCAGGGATCATTGCCCAGTCTGTGTAAGCTAACATAGAGCTGAGAAGCCAACAAACCAGCGCTCTCCTGCCTACCTCTCCACTTGTCCTGTATATGTCAGAATATCTTAGCCAACTGTCAGAAGCTATAAACTTGAATCTCAAAGAGCGAGGAGGAGAGGGAGAGAGCAGCCAGATAGGTTTCAGTTTTTAGACGTTTACCTCAGCTATTTGGAACCGCAGAGTTTTAGATTTAGGTTTAATGGCTGCCAGGTGTAATAATGTAATGACATCCTGAAAACAGTATCTTATTGTGCCCCCTCCTCCCTTTCTTCAGGCCATATTTGAGCTGTCTCGTGGAGAACAGGACCTGATTGAGGACCTCCAGCTCGCACGCAAGGTTTGTGCTCTCAAATCTCTGTTGCAGAGGGAGTACATATAAAGCAAACAGATTAAATCAAAGTCTGGCAGGCTTCCACATAGCCAAGCCACAAACTACAAAAAGACAGGAATTATTCCTCTGTCTTTCTCTTAAAGCACTTCAATAGTTATTCTTAGCATCCACCACTCTTTGGCCTGATGGGATGTTGACTGTTTTGGCTCTGCTCCCGTCCACAGGCGTACCACGACCCGATGCTGAAGCTCTCCATTATGTCTGAGGAGGAGCTCACTCACATCTTTGGCAACCTGGATGCCTACATCCCTCTGCATGAGGACCTCCTGGCACAGCTCTCCAAAGCCACGGAGCCAGATGGGACTGTTGGCCAAATCGGACAGATTGTTGTAAGCTGGGTAAGTGTCATGTCCCCAAATATCTCAACCTCTTTCATTGTGTTAAAAAACAGTTGAATAACCAGTAAGCACGGCAACATTAGTTAAAGTGTCCCATCTCCCACATAGCTGCCCAGGCTTAATGCCTACAAGGACTACTGCAGCAACCAGCTGGCAGCCAAGGCGCTGCTGGACCAGAAGAAGCAGGACCGGCGGGTGCAGGACTTCCTGCAGCGCTGCCTTGAGTCACCCTTCAGCAGGAAGCTGGACCTGTGGAGCTTTCTGGACATCCCACGCTCTCGCCTGGTCAAGTATCCACTGCTGCTCAAAGAGATACTGAAACACACTCCACCAGAGCACCCAGACGCTGCCAGCCTGGAGGAGGCGGTAAGTCGAGGACACAAAGTGGATGTAGCATTATCTTTATCAGTCATCTTAAAACACGGTTGAAGCTAAGTTTTTGATTGCTTTGTTTTTTAGATCACCATCATCCAGGGTGTGCTGTCTGACATCAACATGAAGAAGGGAGAGTCTGAGTGTCAGTACTACATTGACAAGTTGGAGTATCTGGATGACAGGCAGAGAGATCCTCGCATCGAGCAGTGCAAGAGCCTGCTGTGTCACGGGGAACTACGCAACAAGAGCGGCACGGTGAGCAAAAACGCACACTTTCCTCTCATCAACATAAGCCTCACACCCCATATAAGGCAATCAGGCTATAACTGTCTGCGTCACTGCTCCCAGTGCCCATTATGATTAAACCATACAAGTATGAATACGACAACAGTGGACATCTTCCAGAAAACGTCGTCTTGGTTATGTAAAATCTAAATCTTCTGTTTTTTGTCTCTTTTTGTTCCCTTTTAGAAGCTGCATGTGTTCCTGTTCACCGAGCTGCTGGTTCTGACACGCCCCGTCACCAGGAACGAGCGCCATTGCTTCCAGGTTTACCGACAGCCAATCCCAGTGCAGGGCCTTGTTTTGGAAGACCTGCAGGATGGAGACGTTCGAATGGGCGGCTCCTTCAGAGGCGCTTTCAGCAATGCAGATAAAGGTGAGGCTTATGTCCAAGTAATTGAGTTCCTAAAAGTTCATGCAGAAATATATATTATCTTCTGTCAAATCTATCTATTCACTCATCCTACTTTTTTCCACTTTCTCCACAGCCAAGAACATTTTCCGTGTGAGATCCCAAGACCTTAGTCAGGCGCAGTCCCACACGCTGCAGGTCAACGATGTCTTCCACAAGCAGCAGTGGCTCAACTGCCTCCGCAGTGCTATCTCCGTCCACCGGCCCCTCAGTGAGCCCTCCACCCCCATCCCATCTGCGAGCGACGCTCGGTCCAAGCGCCGCCCTTCCTCCGTCTCCGCCATCGTCCACATGGAGGAAGCGGACGAGAATAGCCCACGACCAACCTCTCAGTCTGCCCCCAGCTCGCCATGCAACAGCACAACCCCCAGCCCCACCTCAACGTCCCCATCACCTCACTCATCATCGTCAACGTCATCTTCATCATCGTCACTCTCCCCACCCACAGCGCACAAAACCAAAAAGGACAAGAAGTCCCTGTATACTTTAGGGAAGAGAAAAGAGACGATGGTGTGAACTGTGGTTAAAGGAGAAAACGGACTCCTGGTTGGACTTTTTTTTGTACATAAGTGTTAAAACAACATGGAGAAGCGTGGGACTATTTATGCGTGTCTGTGTGCGTGCGTATTATTATTACAACAGTGTTCTGTGTTACTGTCCTCTTCGGCAGCTATTTACTTTACCACTCCATCCGAGTGCATCCCAGAGAGACACAGTATTCTGGAGACAAGTGCACGACTTCCTCCACCTCTAAAAGGGAAGCAGAATGAGAGACAAACACGCGTTTTCACAAGTGAATCTGTGTGTGAGACTTTGTTGATTTCTTAGAGGTGGTGCATTCAATCCTGTTTACTATTAATTTGATATTTAAGCATTATTTTAGACCTTGTGGGAGCGATAAAAGATTTACATTTTTATATTCTAAAAATGATTGTAGTATTGTATTTTTTTAGGTGTCATAAAGCAGCACTGTTTTAGCTTAGAGGTGAAGTTATTTGAAAATCTGAGCAGGTTTAGCAGACAAGGAAAAGAATGCTCACACAAGGTGGGATATAAACTATACAGACACAAATTTCTCTGTAGAAGTCTGATTTTTCTATCATTCAGAAAAAGCGTCTTATTTTTATACATTCCTTAAATGACAGATGTTGGGATTGATACACTTTTATTTTTTCATTTACTGCAATCAGAGGCATTAATTTAAATCCGTTAACAGATGAGATTTTACTCTCCGTCTGTTAGAGCAAAGACGTCGCCATGAAGTCTAATGTTGGCAAATCATCCGATGTCGAAATCATGTCAGAGGAGATGGGTTTTGTTTTGAAACGAAATTTTGAACTGAGCCATGTTGGTTTTTAAAAAGCTGACTTTTCAGAATGAAACATCACTTTTCAGTGTAGCATCTTGCATGGAGCTTTAGTTGTGGACACTGCTTGCACCAGTAGAGGCAGCAGGATGTATCTACTTGTCCTGAGGGACGGGACAGTTAAACATGGAAAGACTGGTTGGTTAAGAGAATGTGGTTGAAGGTTGAAGAGAGAAACAGAAAGGATGGATTAAGCTGTGTGTTGGAACTGAAATATACTGTCAATGCAAGATTATAAACTCCACCAACTTTCCATATAAGTTGATGTGATATCTTGCTCACAGATGGATGGAAAATGTAAGTGTAATCAAAGGGAAAAGTATGTAGGGGAAGGGAGAAGGAAGAAGGTTTTTGTAAGTGTGCTCAAGAAGTTGAGAGATGGAAAAAAAAAGAGAAGAGGGTAACTTGTTTGCCCCAAACTGTATGTAATTAAAAGAACAATAAAGATCTGTGTAAGATTTGCAACTGACCTTTTGGTTTCATGTCATTTTTCTTCACTGATTTAAATTAGCTCAACATTGTGGGAAATGTAGTTATTTGCTTTCTTGCCAACTTGGACAAGAACATTTATATCAATATGAAGACTAGAGCTAAAAGCTAGAGCAAGTAGTTATGAATAATACTGGAGGCAGAGAGAAATGGCCAACCTTATGTCTGCCACTTTTCATGCTAAAACAGCGGCAAATCTTAAGGCTAAACTAGGCTAACCAGCTGCCACTTTTCATGCCAAACCAAGCTAACCAGCTGCAAGTTTTCAGGCTAAACTAGGCTAACCAGCTGCAAGTCTTCAGGCTAAACTAGGCTAAACAGCTGCAAGTCTTCAGGCTAAACTAGGCTAACCAGCTGCAAGTCTTAAGGCTAAACTAGGCTAACCAGCTACAAGTCTTAAGGCTAAACAAGGCTAACCAGCTACAAGTCTTAAGGCTAAACTAGGCTAACCAGCTGAAAGTCTTCGGGCTAAACTAGGCTAACCAGCTGCAAGTCTTAAGGCTAAACTAGGCTAATCAGCTTCAAGTCTTAAGGCTAAACTAGGCTAACCAGCTGCAAGTCTTCAGGCTAAACTAGGCTAACCAGCTGCAAGTCTTCAGGCTAAACTAGGCTAACAAGCTGCAAGTCTTCAGCTAAAACTAGGCTAACCAGCTGCAAGTCTTAACGCTAAACTAGACTAACCAGCTGCAAGTCTTAGGCTAACCAGCTGCAAGTCTTAAGGCTAAACTAGGCTAACCAGCTGCAAGGTTTCATTCTAAACTATGCTAGCGACCTATGTGTTATATATGTTTCCCAAAATGTCAAGCTATTCTCCTAATATAGAATTTAAAAAAAATAGACACAACAGCTTGTCCTCATTGGGTTAGGTCATATGGCTCACATGGAACTAAAAACAGGAGTGCCCCAAATGAAGGCAGAAAAAAGAGATACCCATTGATTTATGACCATGCTTAACTCTTAACTAAACAGTGAGTTCCATGTAGTTGCCAAGAGAAACATTTCCAGTGTAGGAATTAGTTGGGACGCTTTTTAAAACTGCGACATCACTGCCTGGTCCTTGTTTGAACAATCTTAATTGTTGTCACAGAGCCTTTATTGAAGGAGACACCTCACTCTGTCAGGTCTGATTTCCATTTGGAAGACCTGACAAATGGTCCACAAGAGCCTCTCAGATGTTCTAACACACACAATGGATTTAAAGGATTTATGAGTGAAAAGGCTGCTCTGTTCATGCTGGTATGCAGTTTGGTGATGATGCAAGATAAATGAAGAGATCAGAGGAAGAAACAAAGAAGAGACTGCTTCATTTCAGCCATCACCGTGAAACAAAGTCTTTGCTATCCTTCTAATTTGTCTGCTTGGCAGATCTCTGTAATGGTTTCATGTCTGCCTCACAAACTGAGAGCATTCTCCAAACATTCGCTCATGTTCTCCACACAGTCGCCCATTTACTTTAATGGAATTTGAACATGCACCAGCTTTATAGTTGGTGATATGGGAGCTGTTAAATCTGCAGGCAGGAAAGTAGTGTCAGCAGTGACTGTGAACAGAGAAGCTGAGAAATAAAACACTCTGCTATACTGTTCTTTGGACAGTCTGTCATTTAATACATTAATGGACATCATTTTTCTTAACATCAACCTTTGGCCTTTAAGGTGTTTTTAGGCTTTATGGAACGATTGTATACCTACAACGTTTCTGGTTTCATTCTGCCTGAGAAATGGAGAACACTCCATGTTTCCCATCTATCTTGGCTGTCTGTTGTTAATAAGGATTCAAATGCTAAATAAAAGATAAACAAACAAATTCTAAGTTGTAATAAATCAAACTGATCCTTTAGATGTTGTCCTATGGAGATAAAAACCTTCAGTTTAGATGGGTGGTGGAGTAAAAGCATCCATCCATCTTTTATTCCTAGAACCTTTTTAATTTGTGCTCCAATGAGTCGCCTTTGTGTATTTACAATCAACACAACAATGGTGGCATAATGCTGCCACAGTGTGTGATTTTAGATATAGCATTCCACACTGTAGCATCTGCTTCTAGTGTAATCTGTAATATACTCATAGAGCAGCCCTTAGTAAACAAACAAATAACCTGTTATCTGGTGGTAGATTTCATCCTCTGCTCTGAAGGTAAGGAACTCCCAGACCTCGTGTTGTTTTCCAACTTTGCAGACATTTTTCGTTCATTTTTGGTTGAGTGCTGCTTGAAGCGTTTGTAAAACGTCAGACTTAGATGCCAACGCTGGCATGCATCACGCCTCTTTTTCTTTTGCAGCGGGGCACACCCCCGACAGGTCAGAGTGAAACCAGTGGGTGGAAAGCAAATCCTCTGGAATCATTTGAGGTAGTGATGAGAAGGTGTTGACTTCCCTAATATTAGATCTGAAAGACAGGATGTTAGGATCAAAAAGAATACTTAATATTTAAAGAAGCAGCAATAATCGATTGGTTCATGGAGCACAGGCAGAAAGATGATTGGCCACATATGATCATCTAACAATTACAAAAGAGTCAAAGTAGAAAAGCCCTCAACGAGGCATGAAAGGCAAATCAGGAGAACGGTTGAACTATTGCCAAAGAAACATGTAATGGGGATCTAATTTTAGCAGTGACCTTTGACATCCATACCTGTTCACCAATGATCATTATGACAGCATCACATGGAGGATTCTCTATTTTTAGATATGCAGTAACTCTAGAAATACAACACAGAGTTTGCTCATTTGACTTTGGTTTATTTTTGCTGAGACCACCGAAAAGCTTTGACTAATGACTGAATAGTGGCTGTGCTTAAAGTTCGCCCTGCTTAAATTAAACCTCGTCTTGTTTTTGTTTGCCTTCATCCGGATACCAATGAAGGCTGAGGTTTATTTATAAGATGCCACACATGATCTAACTGCTGTTACAGAACAAACTGAGGTCTTGTACTTTACGTAACAGCCACATGTAACTATTTTGAACAGAAACATTTTTCTTTTTTGCTGAGAACCAGTCCAGACACAAACAAATATGGACCCTCTCTACGGTGTGCCAGAAACTTCTCTCTCAGCAGCTCATGTGAGCCATTGAAAGAACTGTGGGCCGAATTATTGACGGACACAGACAGCTGAGCCTCCTGTCAGGAATCCGTCACCACCACCTAAAATCTCCACAAACACACCCTGACAGATACAAAGTGCCTTCAGGTTCAGTATCTGAGCTGCTGCAGCCAACGGAAGAGACTCACCACACAGGATTATGTAAACTGGGAAAAACTTTCCCGACTGCTCTGACTCAGTCTCCTAGTAACTCTTTCATCATAACTACAAAGAGGAGGTGACACCTAATTCTGGAAATGAGAAAATGTATCAACAGCAGAGCCTCCATTCACGTATTTTTATGTAAAGTTTGAAGTATTTCATGAGAAAAGGTTGATGAGAACAGCAAAAAAAAAACTTCATTAGTTTTTAGGTTCCCTTGAGGTGTTTTTTGTCTTTCTCATGAAAAAGAAAAAGTTTATTTGTTTAACAGGATATGGAAACGCCTTTTCCAAGAAGTTCTGAGGTCATGAATATGTAACTCATATGATCAACAAGCTGCTTCTGCTGTTATTCCTATAACATGCAAAAACATAGGTGATGGTGACAACAGGCACGTGTGAACTGATGAGCTATATACGATATTATATACGATATTATATACGATATTATATACGATATGATATACGGTATTACATACAATATTGATATTATATATGATATTATATAAAATATTATATACGATATTATATACGATATAACATACGATATTGATATTATATACGATATTATATAAAATGTTATAGACGATATTATATACGATATTATATACGATATGATATATGATATTACATACAATATTGATATTATATATGATATATAAATATTATATACGATATTATATAAAATGTTATATCCGATATTATATCCGATATTACATACGATATTGATATTATATACGATATTACATACGATATTTATATTATATACAATATTATATACGATATTGATATTATATACGATATTATATAAAATGTTATATACGATATTATATACGATATGATATACGATATTACATACGATATTTATATTATATACAATATTATATACGATATTGATATTATATACGATATTATATAAAATGTTATATACGATATTATATACGATATGATATACGATATTACATACGATATTTATATTATATACAATATTATATACGATATTGATATTATATACGATATTATATAAAATGTTATATACGATATTATATACGATATGATATACGATATTACATACGATATTGATATTATATACGATATTATATAAAATATTCTATAAGATATTATATAAAATGTTATATACGATATTATATACGATATTAAATACGATACAACTGCATAAATATGCTGTTGCTCTACCTCTGGCACATTTTATTTTTGTTTTCAAAGTGTCACTGATTTACAGAATATTTTTAAATTTTGTTGAATCTAACATTACTATGAAAAAGTCAATAAAACACATTAAACAAATAAGATATAACAAGGTAATTATTGAGCTTCAGAGATGCTGGTAAGCAGGTGTTCCTTTACTTTTGGACAAAGACATCTATCACCCCCTTTTTGAGTCTTTATGCTATGCTACGCTTATTAACATAGCATGGAGGCTCTGCCCTCTGCCCTCTATTTTCAGTTTTTATGTTATGTTAAGCTAAATAGTTGCTGGCTGGCTTCATATTTAGCTTATTGGCATCAGAGTGGGATCAATCTTCTCATCTAACTCTCAGCAAAAAGCATATAAGCACATTTCAAATACACTTTTAAACATATGAATGTGAATCTGGATGCATCCTGTGGGACTACTGAGGATTAGAAAGAACGTTTTGCTGCCTTGTCATAAAACCTTGCTGTTAGTGGAGGTATTTAGGAGCTTATTTAGCTGGGACAAAGGCCAGTCTAAACTTCCAGAAAAGTGCTGTCCTTGCCAGTGAAGGAAATTGTCGACAAAAAGGTCAACATACAACGACTGTTTTGAGAGAAATGGTTAAAACAACCACACAAAAAACACCCACTGCAGCATATTTCAAGGAGTACAACAGGCCACTGCCACTTATCGAAGGCCCTCAGTCGGTGCTTGTGCTCGGACCTTGTGGGCGATGAATTCATTTACACATGTCTCATGCATTAAAAGGCCACACAGCCCCACACACAGTGGAGACAATATAACAGAGAGATTGTCTGTGAGATTAACATGCAGACATGTGAAGGCTAACAAGCTGTGTGGCTTCTCTGTGCTTTGCTCTTTCATCACTGGTGGGTTAGAAACTAGAGGCACTGGAAACTCCCTGCATATGAAATTTTAAGATCAGTTTTACACACACACAACCAAAAGCACAACAACCTCAAGACAAAATCTAGGCACCAAAGTCATCCTCGCGGGCAAACTCAGAAGACTGGAGGTCAAACGGGTTCACAGCACTCCGCCATCAAAACCTCAACGCCATGTTTATGTCAAAACAAACTCTATTCTCCTGGTCCTGACAAAGCAGGAACCTGTTTCAGTCATCACTCACGTGCTGCCGAAAGGAGCTGTCAGCTCCATGGGCTTCTCTCAGGCACATAGCACCTAGTCTCGTGGATTTCCTCTCGCCTTAGGAGATGACATGTGAAAAAAACCTGCAGAGCAGGTACTGCTCACTAAAATATTCATGTTTTCTAAAGGGATTATGGAAACATCTCCCCCTCAAGGGTGTTTGACACAAAACAAAGCCCTGCAGAAATGAGCAGTCTGACCTAATCAGGTCCCACGAGTTCCCTTAAAATCGTGTTTTAAACTAACATAATAAAATAGTAGCAAACTAGGAGTCCAAAACAATATATAAAATAATCTATATTATGGTATTAAAGTATAGTAATATAGCATGAAATATTCAGGTGTATTTCATTGAAGAAAGACATTAGAAAGAAGTTATTTCAGTTGTCCCTGTTAATTCCAATTTGTTGAAGTTGAATTTTCAAAGTAAAACAAAAAAATCCCAGTATACTGTATCAAAAGGTACCTCCTCCCCAGTACATGGAAGATGTGTACATAAAGTGTACATAAATACATATTTATAATATATAATATAAACAGTTTTTGAGTTATGCCCCAGAAACCCTCATCTGAGGCAAATCAAATACAGAATGAGCATAAATTCAACTTGTAACCATGGAAACAGAAAGAAAATCAGAATGTCCCTACATAGCTAAAGGCACCATTCTATGTTTGTTGTTGTGTGTAGAAAGTTTGGTGGAAAAAAAAGAAACATGAACATGGTGGGGGATAAAAAACGTTAATATGCATCCCTACATAACAGACCTCTAACAGACGTTCTGCTGTTCTAATGAGAACAGAGACATCCTGTTATATGCAAAATGTTTCATTTCCATCTTTTGCGCTGTCATCGTCAAGTATTTTCATCATCTACCCGACTCCGTCTTTAAACAAATACTTTTATTAGGAGTTGTCTAAAACAACTGGACCTTTGTTATGTTTTTATTGAGTTGTGTACTTTACTTATGTTTACATCCCACTGGTTTCTAACAACGTTCAAACCCAGAGAAGTCTGTAACCGGTGATTTCTGTAGTCACGTTTCGAGGCTGAGATATCAGCAGATGTTCGTTTGGAATCCAAAAACCTTTTAGGGGGTTTGATGTAACCTGCTGATGAAATGCTTAAAATACGTTCCTGGACTAAAACAACATGCTTTATTGAGGCTGAATCTCGTTTCTTCCTCCCCTACGGTGTCCATTAGAAAAATGTAAGGTCCTCACAGGAGCCAGTGCTTAGTTTGTCCACTCTGGGTTCCTGTAGAAACATGGCGGTGCAACACGTTAGATTTAATGGAAGAAGATCTGCTGCCTCTGTAGAGATATATATATATATATATATATATATATATATATATATATATATATATATATATATATATATATATATATATATACATTTATTTATATATAATTTGTATATAAAACAAATCTTCTCAAGTTCATAAAGCCTCAATTTGAGCTCAGGATGGCCTTTAAAATGATACTTTCTGTGGCCATAAATGACTTGTAATCATATGTACTACTACTGATCCTGAACAGAAGAATAATTAAAAATATGCTTTTAAGTGGAATTCCGACTATATTAATGATGTAAATGCACAGATAGCTTTTTCCAACCAATCCTCTCTTATAAAGTGTACAATTACAACACAGGTTAGCATGATTACGATGTGATTATGAGGCAAACCATCATTAGTAATGACATCGCTATAAATACAGGCAAAGCAAAGGAAGCATCAACAGTACATCCCTGATTTCCACCTTTTAACCCATTTAAAATCAGCTTATTTTAATTTCCTAGGCTGAAGGCTTAAAGCTAACAGGCCAGCCTTTGTGCGTAGCAGAATGAGCTACTGTTCCAGTTGAATGTAAATGTGAAACAAATGTGTGCGACAGCCACGTGTTGCTCCACATATTGCTTCTGTGTTACAGGGAGATTCAGGCTTTCTTTCATTTCCTCCTGAGGAAACTCGGGGCTTTGGAGCGATGACTCTCTGACGGCTCACTCTGACTTCTACTCGGACGCCAGTGATGCCAAACTTTCCCAGTGTTTTCATGCTGTGCGTCCTCTGGAGTGAGTAATCAGTCTGTAAGCGCTGACAGTGATGTAAAGTGCGGCAGACAGCAGAAATGCTTTGAGCGTTCATGACCTGCTAAGACGGGTATAATAACTCACAAACAAGATGGTAATCAAGCACCCAGAGATGCATTTTTCCATATTGCTTGGAGTGAGAGCACATGCAGGTTATATTTAGGAGAATGGCTCCTGCTTTGATTTAGCTTTTCCCTCAGTCTGGAGGGCTATCAAACAGGAATCTGCTCCACATAACATACATTCACTAACAGATTAGGTAGAGTTGAAAATAGCAGCTTGGCAAACCTCTTTGCTCTCAGACTGACTCACTCTGTCAGGTATGAATGCACCTCAGGCGAGGTTGTATTTTAATATCCATCACCGGATTGTTTACTGTTCTCTTCCCCCTCCAAGCCTCCAAATATTCCAGATGAAATTATCTGGGAAGCGAAGGCCTCTGGTCCTGCAGAAACCTGAGAATCTCAGATTATCTCTGATTGTATCGGGAGCTTGTTCCCCTTTCTCATTGCACCACAACCCATAAATGGTTCTGCAATTTTGCATGTCTGCATCAGGAGCCACGGTTAATTTTCCATATGAGACGCTCCGGAAACTTCCTGGCTCAGGACCTGGTACAGTATGATTTCCATAAATACTCTTTCATGGCTCCAGTGAGAATGAAAGCAGCAGCATTCCCAGGTAAAGCTTGTGAAGCTCTTGGAGAGACAGCAGCGTATTCGCCTGTGATTTCTCCCTTTTTTGCAGAGGTGGACATTTTTTTATCTTTGTGGAAAAGGACCAGAGTTTGTGAGAATAAAGAAAAGCATGGCCTTGTAGGGATTATTGAACCTGGCAAAGGCTGCAGGGTCCACAGGGAAACAAAGGGATGTTTTGTAACCATGAACACAATTTTAGGATTTGCCAAATACTTTTAGGATATTTGTTTTTGTTTCGTTTTCTGGACACATTCTGGGGATCATTCTGCTTTTTTTAAGAACTGGGCCTGGTCACAGTTTTCGTTCCCTTTTCTCAGTAAAGACAAAAGTGTCGTCAGTAATGAGCAAACTTGTGCAATTTGTGATAGTCAGGATAGGAAATGAGAATTCAGACCCTCTGATTGTTGTCCAGGAGTTCCCTTATGGCTCCTTTATACTCCATTTACGTACTAAATAGATGCGCCCGTTTCAAACTTCCATGCGTCTTTCATTTTGACATCAACACATCCAGAAGAGACCAGTGAAGAGTGAAAAGTTTCGACAACAACAAATACATCATACATCTTCTTTGTTGTTTCCGTACACATTTGTTGTGCGTTGCTTGAACTCTAGCTGCACTGCCTCCAACCACTTCCACTGGTATTACTTCAAAAACGAATGCAGAGTATAGACTGAAGGCTCCATCTGTATCTGTATACGTCGTTAACACTGAGCATTAATGGGCCTTAAATTACCACCTCCTGGTGAATCTAGGCACCACCACCCATCCCTGAGCACAGAACCAACTGTGGAACTCACTTAACGAAGCAGCTGGATTCACCAGAACAATCTGAACAAACTTTACCAACCAATGAGAGAGTTGCTCTCTGCATGATGCTGCAGCTGAACCTGTACGTTAGCAAACGGCCCTGCTGTTGGTACTACCTGCAGCACCAACACCCGCCTTCCCTGCCAGCTGTCAACTCTCGAGGTGGCTCATCCATCCATCCATCCATCCATCCACTTATTACACTCCATGTGTGTCTCCACTCATTGCACATCCGCATTGACCACTTTAATCTATATTTATTTTATTTTTTCTGGAGATTTCTTAATATTGATCTGTATTGCATATCTATATTTAAATGTCAATGTGTGCTCTATTTTTCAATTCTGTTGTTGTTCTGTTGGAGCTGCTGTAACAACCGAATTTCCCCTGTGGAGATTAATGAAGTCTATCTATCTATCTTTGCACCATGGACACACCTGACTGCTGGGCAAGACAAGAAGCTGACAAATGATTGGCTCACTGTGAAAGATAAGCTTAAACATCAGATATGCAGAGAAATGAAATCTCTGGTGGATAAACATCGTGGATAAGGACTGAATCTACTGACTGAATGTGATGAGTGTGTGACGAAAACACTGTACAGAATCAAACCTCAGGAAAAGATTCATGAATGCAAATAATCACTTACCAAATACAGTCACCACATATAAATTCAATGTGTGTTGTATGTAATGACATGCATACCAAGACATACACAACACATTCTAACGATGATGTCATCCAACTGCTGAATTAAGGTACCGTCACCTTTACTTTGGCTATAATGGTCAAACTATTTCCATTAATTATCATTACGTGGTGCTTCTGTTTTGAGCTAATGTGCTTGCCGTAGCTGTTTTGCTTGATGAAGATTTATGAGCAACATTTCATGTGTGCTTAGTTTCAGTTTAGCCTCCAGATAAAACGGTTTGGATCAGTGGTTCTAAATATTTTTGGCCATTAAAAACAAAGCAGTGCCTCCATGAACCCAGTCAGTGGTTGTATCCTTTAACATTTACTATTTTTAATTGTTTCATCTGAATAATTATTTTCTGAGTAAATGAAAAGATATGAGACAAAGATATGTAAAAAATTTGGTGCAACAGAAATCTATTTTTCCTGCTTCCTTGGAAAACACATCTGTCGTGCAGTTTTTTGTGGGTGCCTGGAGCCCAGATTGGTAACCCCTAGTTTAGATAACCTGGGTAACCAGTGGCCTGTTTACAACCTGTCTGCACGCTTTGTATTCACGTCTCTCATCCTGTTGTAGTGATACTTCCATGTTCCCGACTGTCAGCAGCTCCTTTGGTGAGTATAATGTTAGAATGATGTTATATGATGACGAAACTCTACAAACATATGAGCTAATTTGATAAGATAAGATAAGATAAGATATCCCTTTATTAGTCCCACAGTGGGGAAATTTACAAATGTACTAAACCTTAAATTGTCCTTGGTCAAATTCAGCATTTAGAGACTTGGAATTAACTTGAACGTATCCTTGAGGACTTGAAACTAGACTGGACTTGTCCCAAAAGCCTCAAGGAATAATTCCACATTTTGAAAATGATTTGCTTTTTGCTGACAAAAAAACAAAACAGCAAAACAGCAAAACAGTGAACACGTATTTCCAAAAATGCCCTTTTAAACAAGCTCTAGCATAAAGTTAAAGGCTTATGCTTCCATATATCTGCATTACACAGCCTATTAAAAATCTAATAACGTCACATTTGACCTGTTCTTCTAACATTACATAACTGTCTGAAATGGGAACATGGCCTGATAACATTTAAAATAACAGACTGGTGTTTAAAGCTGCTGGAGAGAAGTTGGCAGCCGCAGCATGAAGGTGAGAACACACCTTTAATTTCAGCATCAAGATGTGAGATAAGGCCTCTGTGTTCACGGTGTGTGAGATTGTCCACATTCGATCAAGTTGAGTGTATTTAAGATGAATACTGTGAGGATGCCGCCTCATAAAAGATGGATTAGGAGGGTGGATTTACTGAGTGACAGATCCATCTGTGTACACAGCATCTCACAACTAAAACAGTGTTTTGGCAAGAAGCGCCTATCTGATGAAACGTGGATTCTTATTTTTCACCAGATTGACCTTTACACGTCTTTTATGACTTCATTGTTTGCTACAGATTTCTGTCTTCATATTCTTTCCTCTGTGCCGAGTCCAAACAAAGCACTTGTGTAATCTAACGTTGAAATTGTGGGCTTTTAGATGATGTCACATACTCTGAATGCGGCTGTATAATAAGTTTAAATTGTTACATCACAGAAATAAATGAAAGAGGGAACAAAAACACTGAGAGGGATCCCACACAGATCCGTGTCTGAAACCCAGGAGGAAGTCTGCACCCCCCAGAGCCATTTCCTCCAAACTCTGTGTGGTCCCTCAAAACACCCAGATCTATAACCAAAACAGGGCCTGATTATAATAATTAGGAGTGATCCCACTGCCTGATCTCCCCCCCTGTGTTTCCCAGTAGTCCAAACTGGTGTTAGAGTTTTGGGCTGATCCATGTCAACTGAAATCCTGCCCTGGAGGGTTCATGTTGTTTTTGACACATGGAGTGTCTCATCTCTTTCTTCCTCATAACTGCAGGGGATTCAGTCCAGCTTGGAGGATATAAGCATAGAAAATTAATTTAATTAGTTCCATGTATAAATCTTACCTAAAATACTCAACATGTCCTCAGTGAATGTTCTCATTGTCACTTCACATATTCAATTAAAAAGGTTTGGCATCAGAATTATATAATCCTTCACTGTGTAGGTTACAGCAGCACAAGGGTAGGAATAAGTACAGATAAATAAAGAAACATAGATTTATATGTGTAGAAAGTAAGAAGAAGTCATTAAAGTAAAGTTAGAATGGGGGCTCAGTAGATTTCATACATTATTCATGTCTGGATCTACAGTAAACACACTCATAGGGATCAACACCATAAATATGTGTGATTTTTTTCATCATCGTCACCTGAGATATTTGGGACGTTTCCATACTAAGCCTATAAGGACAGATATCCGTTCCTCTGTCCTGATCCACAGCTAAATTTAATGGGTTTTAATTGGACCCACACCCCACCCCTTCACAAAGGTTTGCAAATCAGTGACTAGATGACAGAAATGTTGACAAATAGACAAAATAAAATCTTGCAATGTTAAGGAAGATTATAAAAACAAGTCCTGGATCTGCCTTTTTAGCCAGACCTGCACCAAAGTGTGGCGACCCATCCCCCATCCTTCTACAAGGTTTCATGGAAATCTGTCCAGTTGTTTGTTCATAATCCTGCTAACAAACTGCTAACATGGGAGAAAACATCTCATTGGCTGATGTGATTATAGGGAATAGCAGCACACATACAGTCTAGTATTATTTGAACCAACAGTCCAATACCATCTCAAGAGAAGTTTGAATTACATTAGCTTTACTTAGCTATACATTTTTTAATCTTCTCATCAAACTGACGGATTTAATGAATTCCCAAAATGTGACATGAACCAAAGAGGATTTTGTGTGAAGTCAATTTCAAGTCTCTAAACAGTGAATAACATATTATGAGATACATTGTGCAACAATCATATAGTATAACAACCATGATCCACACATCCAATTAGGAAATAAAGGTCTGGAGAATATGTTGGAGGCCCCATCTCTCACCTCCTCCACCGTCCCACTCCTCAGCTGCACATAACAGTGGTCCTGTTAGATAAAACAGTGGAGGAGCAGTGAAGCAGGAGGACATACGAGATGTTCTGTTGTCCCATGAGGCTCTGCTCCTCTGCCTATAACCAGCCTGCAAGTCGAAAGTTAAGGTCAAATTTACTATGAGGAAGAAGATTTTGGCCCCTGAACATCAGACAGTGAAACAGCTGGGATGAAGATCAGAGCAGATCTTCACTCTCACCCTACCTCATCCCTCCTTCCTTTCTCCCTCCCGTCCCTCCCACTCTAAGTGAAATGAGGTGACTGAGAGTTACGTAAGCTCTATGATCCACTTCCAGACGACTGCTCTACTTTCCAGTATCAAAGCGAGCTGCTGTCCTTTTAGTGAGGCTATGTGTGCTGGGACACCTGGGGACCCGAGGACACCGACTCCTTTCTGTGTCCTTACTCTCTGAATGGGTCTCTTTTCTTTTTGAGCCTGCCTCAGCTCCATTATGTCAGATTTCCAACGAAATATCAAATACATCGCAGTCATATGGGGTCAAGCTCCAAGGTTGTAACACAAATTGAACTGCGGTGGACAGGAAATCATTGTTTGGAGAAAGTATTGCCAGTATTATCAGTCCAAAAAAAAAGAAAGTCTGTTGTTCCAAGCAGATGTATGAACTTGCACATGATAAGGGGAAAACCTGCAAAAGTTTGATGTCAGTGTTTATCATTTGTCTGTGGTTGAGATATATGGTTGAGGAGCTCATGTATTTTATATTGAACATACTCTGATAAAGACCAAAATGTGGTTAATGTGGTCAGTAATCACATCTTTGGAGCTGTCCAGTATTTGTGCATAAACCACCAGACCTGGGTAAAACCACAGCCTCATTAGTGCAGGTAATTCATCTGCTCAGAGGGCTTCAAGGGTCCAATATGTGGAACTAAAAGGAACCTGCATGAAACCTGCCCATTGGTTCATTTGTAGAAGACAAAAAGGAGTCGCTCTGAGGAAGACCTGATCAATCAGATGTGATCGGAATAAACGGGATAAAATTTCCCCCAGTCTGGATCAAATCTGCTTCGGTTGTCGATGTGTTTTGACTAGAGGTGTCAATTAATTGAAACAATCAATTGGGTTAATCACAATAATTGTCTGTGATTAATCACAAGTTTAAAATATTAGTATTCATTTACTTTTGGTGGGAGTTAAAACAAATGCACACGTTGTTTTTTTTACTTAATAACATCACCGCTTAGTGTTGATGATTTTTCATAATTAGACATTTCTGTTGTCTTCGTGAGAATTAAAATTAAATATTTGCATTTTTAAAAAGAAGCCTGTTTTTTTTTACACCAATGCTTTCAAAGTTGCACCTTGCAGACTGAGAGGAGCGTGGGAAACCCTGCTGTGAGCTCCGTCTGAATGCTTGAAATGCAGACATGAACTACTACCTGTCAGTCGGTTGTTGATAGCAGTGAAAATGACAGGTGACACCTAGCACTCATGTCAGAGAGCAAACCTGAAGTCCGCTGTAATTTACTCTGTCAGCATCATCAGGAAATGAAATCCAGTCGGTTTCATTGACTTCTCAAGGTGTGGACTGTAGAAAAGTATGCAGTGATAGCAATTATGTTTCATAACCACAATTTACTGAACGCTGAGAGGCTGTTTGTTTCAGCTCTGACAGCAACATGAAACTAAGCTGAAAAGGAAGAATGTGTCTGGGTGGCCTGGAGGTTAAACCAATCTTCCAGCAGAGAACCAAGGCTTACTGAAGCGTTCATAACCAAAAAAACATTCAGATAGCGCCTGACCTGGAGACCTGGTTCATTCATGCTCATGAAACCTGATGCAGACAGAGTGGTTTCATAACACCTATATGCACCTCAGGGAAGTGAATGTTGCTGCCTGGCTGCAGCTGCAGAGGCCATAGGGTCAAGGCCAGAGGTGGAGATGTGAGGGTCGGGGTTTTACTGGAAATACCGGAAGGGTAGGTTTGTTCAGCTTGACATCCCGGTTCATTCAGTTTCACTGATGGTGAAGTCAGCTGACCTGGAGTTTCACTGTTTGTTAACTCCACCACAGAGGTTGTGTTTGCATCTGTGTCCGTTTGTTAGTCTGTCTTTTAGCAGGACTTCACAAAAACTCCCTGGACTTTCATGAAACCATTAAAAGGTCATTATGTTGAAGTGGATCCGGCAGATTCAGGATTTCTTCTCTCACTTTAACTCTCACAAGTTAAGAAATATTATTATTACCTGCCTGCACTTTGTTGTAGAACTAGTGTGTCCAATAGGAAGAAAGAACATTTTGAGGTTTTTATTTCTATTAGAGGAATTCACTGAACTGACGTTGCTTGACATGTGCAGACTACACAGTGAAACAAACAACAGGCTGAAGATTGAAAGGATGCTGTCCGTGTCATGGTTCTGCATTTTGGTTATTTACTGCATGGGAATTCCTGTGTTCCTGGACTTAATTCTGTTTTTGTTTTTTTGTTATCTAAAGGGAGGGATGAGCTTGCAATGTGTACAAAGTAATACAAAGAAAATCCAAAGGATTCATCTATATTGCATGTTTTTGGATTAAGCTGGAGAACCTGGAGGGAACACAGGGAGAACATGCAAACTCCTTACTGACAAGTCTCAGTACTTCAATCGTTTGACCATATATAGATTTGACCAGGGGGAACTGGAACACCTAGCTAGAACCCAGATAGAACCCAGATAGAACCCAGATAGTTTAAATATCCAACATATCTATAGAATCCAGTCTGGGGTCATCTCTTGCAGCACAGAGCCTGTCACATTTGTTTTGGAGGTCAGTGTGAGCTTCAATAGCTCATGATAATCTGAATGAAGTTCACTGTGCCTCTTCCTCAGATCAATGTATTCACATTCCAGTTGGTCTAGAAACTATTTGTTCTCTTCCAGGGTCATTTTCTGCTGGTTGGGTTTCAACTCAGTGTCCCTGTTACATAGTGCTCTGAAATAGAACAATTACACACGTATACACACTGATAAGAAAGCTTGCATTTTAGCAGTTTAGGTCATCTTATGTTTTGCTGGACTCAGTGCAGCCTTGGGAGAAGTATGAGCTCTGCATGTTTTTGAATGATTTCATTTGGAGTATGAAGTATTGTCTTTTTTTTACACCATTTTAACAAAGTAAAGGTAATTTTGTTTGTTATTTTTTGTCATTGAATGATTTCTAGGTCAATCTGAGACTCCCAACAGTTCCAACAGTTCCAACAGTTTTCCTGATTTTGCCCATTTTGCCCAGTGAAATGACCCACTCACCGTTTCCCCTGATACTTAGCTCCTCCAAGGAGTTCATGCTGTCACCTGTATCCGTTTGTTTGTTGGTTTGTCAGCAGGATTTCATAAAAACTGGACAGATTTCCATGACACATGGTGGGAGGATGGGTCTTTAATCCAGAAAAGTGAATTTCTGGGGCAGATCTAGGATTTTTTTGTTTTTACATTCTTTAACATTGCAAGATCGTTTGACACTTTGTTGAACTCCTCAGGGAGTAATGAATGGATCTTGATATAAAATATCGGGCATATTTAGAGACTGTGTGCAGTTTGGATCCAAATAAAAACCCAGATCCACCAGATTTAAACGGTCAGTTGTTACAAATCCAGGAACCTTAAATTATGGTCACAGGCTCTGAGTTTTTAATGAGGCCTGACTGAATTAAAGGGACTGTTGGGCCTTGGTGGAGGTAAACACTTTACTGAGAGCCTTTCTAGTTCTCAATGATCTGATTTCAAAAGTGAAATCAATGAAGAAAAAACATGTGGAATTTGATTAAACACAGTCGTTTTCATTGGAGTCCAATGTTTCCTTCAGATGGTTTCTCACAGATGTTTATTATTATTATTATTATTATTATTGCTGTAACCAGTCTCAGTCTTCAGATGTTTTTATATGAGTTGACTCTAACTTGAATCAGTTGTGTGTGATGTGACTTGGACTTGTCTAAGGCCCTGTTCAGACCTGGTATTAACATCCATACTAAAAAGTCTGATAAGTACAGGTGTGAACGCACCCAGGGTGCTTTGAGGACACACTTGAAGTCTGATCACTCAGACCACATTCAGGGGTGGTCTAGACCACATTCTTTCAGCAGTGTGAACACTAATGTGTCCTGGGCCACACTGAAGGACCATCATCCTCTGAAACAACAAGAAGCCACATCAGACAGAATAGATCACAAACTGTCTGATTTCCATTTGGTTCACAGTAATGTTAATAATATGTTTAGGCTCTCTTAGCTTCCAAGGTAAGCAGCAGATGTTTGTGACCACAATATCTGCCTACTCAAAAGATCCATTTTTGTTCTTGAGTCAGGGGGAAACTTAACAAAACTTTGAGAAACAGTTCTGGGGATTTCTAAAAGATGTGTGTCTTTGTGTAAAAATGGACATTAAATGTGACACCACAACACCAGCCTGTCTCTCCACGGTCAGGGACACATTCTCAGAGGTGAACCGTCACATTCACAGCTGGACACATGTAATCTGCTCAGAACTGTGCAGGAATATTTCATTTCTAATACCAGAATATTTTAAATCACAATTCTACCAAGTTAGACACTGGTTAGTGAAGTTTACAGTGTTTTCTTTTCCTTGCCTCTTTTTTAAACCCATTCACAGCTGACTCTCACTATAGCCCCATTTCCACTGCATAGTACCGACTGGACTCGACTGGACTCGACTTTTCCACTAGGTAAAAGTACCTGGTACCACTTTTTTAGTAGCTGCTCTGTTGCGGTTCCAAGTTAGCCGAGCAAGTACTGAAAGGTCACATGTAGTCCATTTTCAAACAGGAACAAAATGAGACTTTCTCAAATCATTGCTGGTCTGTAAACTAGAATTTGTTTCTGGAAACATCTCAGGCAAAGCAATAACAGAGTCTTTAATTGTATTTAATCAACACTGCATGGTTTGCCACTTCGATCTGAGGACTGTAAACCCTGACCCTGCATGAACCTGCAGACTGGACATAACAGGATAGATCTACAACCAATCAGAGCAGCAAAATGTCTAGCAGGTGATTTTTGTCATTGCAGCATTTTTGGGCCTCAGTATCTCACTCAAGGACACTTGGATATATAGACTGCCGAGGCCGGGGATCAAACTACAGACTGTCTGATGAGTGGAGAGTCACAGCCACCCAGTCGTCTTGTGGTATGGAGGTGGACTGGTCCTTGCATGTGTTTAGATGTCTGTAGTTGTGTGTGCAAAAAAGGAAATTCCCCAAGGGGACATATGATGTCATTTTATGAACAATCTGTGAACCACCACACAGTTTCTCTGAAAGAGGAAGTGCAGTTATTTTGTGCCGCAGGAGTTTTAAATAATTATTCCTTACCTGCTCTAATGAACCGAACTGAACCCAGACTGCTATAAATACTTGGTGCAAACATGTTTTAACACATTAGTTCTGCAGTGCTGGGAAGCCTGGAAGTCAGCGAGGTCACAAATGATTCCATCACTGACTCCCACGTCGATCGCTCTCTTCCAGTCCGTTGCGTGTCAGCCTCCTGATGCCACCTGGTCGTCCTCCACCACCTCAGGGAATGCTGGGTTATTTAAGCCATTACTCACCCAGGTGCTGGATTACTCACACCTTCATTCCCTCACTCTCTTTTGCACCGTAGAAAACATCTTCGTGTGAGACGGTCCCAACTGCTGCCAAAGCAGCAGAAGCAAAGCCATGCCGACAAACACACCTCACGCCTGCAGTTATAAACAGAAACAAACTTTCTCATCCCTCCAGGACTGAATGAAACACAACAACAAGGATTCACCAACAAAACAGATTAGTAAAACAGAACATGTCAGCATAAAGATTAGAACTGTCACACAAATATGATGATAATGACTGTAGGATCAGGTCATCAATCAGATATGACTGAATTGAGTTACATTACATAACCTATAATCTATTGTTTTCCTTCTAGACTCCTGTTTTATGTAAGCCTTTCTCTTCCAAGCCTTTTTGTCATTCGAGTGAAAAGATTAGTCCATTATCTTTGTCACGTCACCGACACTGGAGCCAAATATGTCATGTTGGAATGTGCCTCACCTCCAACTGCACGAACTGAATGCTAACCAAATCTTAGATAGTGCAGTTACTTGTCAAGTCAATCCAAAGACGTGGATGGAGGCACAAGTTAAAATGAGAAAAACTGGAGGGCCTTAATAAAAAGAATGGGAGGTGCTGAGATCTGTCAGGGCCCAAGTTACACGCACAGCTATCTTTAACACCCCCATTTAATGGAAAAGAGTTAACACTCCATAAGTATGCATTCTTGAATGGCACTTAAAACACAACACAGGGTCTCTTATTGCAAGATGCAGTCCCTTTGTGGGCTGTTCAGAAGATGACGTTTGGGTTCAGGAGTGATCTTTGTGCAAACAATAACCATTTTCAGAGATCATGCAAAGCAGACCCAAGGAAGACTCTTCTCTGTTTATGTAAACCATCCAAAAGGGTCATTGAATGGCATTTTGTATTTAAAGCAGTATTTAAGGCGGCACGGTGGTGTAGTAGGTAGGACTGTTGCTTCACAGCAAGAAGGTCCTGGGTTCAAATCCACATGAGGACCTGGGACTTCTCTGTGTGGAGTCTCCATGTTCTCCCCGTGTCTGTGTGGGTTCTCTCCATGTTCTCCCCATGTCTGTGTGGGTTCTCTCCAGGTTCTCCAGCTTCCTCCCACCACCAAAAACATGCAGTAGAGATGAACTGGTGACTCTAAACTAACCGTAGGAGTGAATGTGAGTGTGAATGGTTGTTTCTCTTTCTATGTGGTCCTGTGATGAACTGGTGACTTGTCCAGGGTGAACCCCACCTCCCACCAAAAACATGCAGTAGAGGTGAACTGGTGACTCTAAACTGACCGTAGGAGTGAATGTGAGTGTGAATGGTTATTTCTCTTTCTATGTGGTCCTGTGATGAACTGGTGACTCTAAACTGACCGTAGGCGTGAATGTGAGTGTGAATGGTTGTTTGTCTACATGATGAACTGGTGACTTGTCCAGGGTGAACCCCGCCTCCCACCTAAAGTCATCTGGGATAGGCAACTTTTTTAGCCTGATGCTCTTCCTGCATTAAGCAGCTGCTGCTGTGTTACTTTTAGCCTGTATTATGTATTTGTCTGTATTTACAGTCTGAGCTTCGTTAGTGAAGTATGCCGCTCCGCTGCCAGTAGACTTGTCTGCGTTTGTGATTGGTCACACGCCGCAAACACCGCCTCGTGTATGTGGACGTTCTCATGGCTACATGAGGAAAACCTGGGCTGAATTATCGAGTTGATAAACACCTTCGTGTGAACGTTTAGAGAGACTGTAGTTTGTGAGATAATGAAAAGATACGATGAATTGCTTCATAACACAGGCCTCAGGCCTCAGGTCAGCTGAGATTCATAGCTAGGTCACCACATACAGATTCATTTAACTTCCTTCACTTAAGCAGTTTTTCAGAAACATCTTTTTGCAGAATACAGGCTGCTTTGCTTTCACCACATTAAATATATATATGCTTCTTCAAAGTGGGCGGTGGACACAGCGGCAGCATTATAAGTAATATATTGCAATAACCTTATGGTTCCTCCACATCAGACAGGTACGTTCATCTGTTCCAGTCAATTCATTTGGAGGCTTATTCCAAGATGATTCTGAGCTCCATCAGAGCAGTGTGGACAGCAACAAATCCTCCTCCTCTCTCTCCAGGTACCTTCTATTTATTTACACCATTCATCCGCATAGTTTTTAGTTTGTTATCTACTCTATCTATATAGTGAACCCAAGCACTTTAGTTATAACCTCTATTACCTTTAATTATATCGTCTCTGGCATTGGTTTGTTTCTTTGTTTGTTAGCAGAATTTGGAATCTGGTGATCCAGAATGTTTAAATTTGTAGGGCTCACGAAAAATTCACTACTGTGAGATAACAAATAATAATGTTACAGACTGACCTGAGATCAGATTGTAGCTGAAACGGTGCTGATTCAGTTTGGTGTCAAATTTATTTTTCAAAAGTTCCTGATCTAGATCCTGAAGAAACTCACCATTAGTGAAATCTAGTATTTTATGAATAACTATCAAACTAATAATGACACCAATGTGATTCCACAGCTTTACAGGAGTCATATCATGAGGGTCAAACTATCACGGGACTGTACTGCTTTTAGGTGTAAAGACATGAAGGGGAAACGGAGCTGCCTTGGTGAGGTTTGCTCTCTCTAGTCTACTCAAACAATGTAAATAACTAAATAATGCAAATGATAGTAAGAAAGAAAGTGCATTTAAGTAAATGTTATTTGCATTAAAGTTTTTAAGCATAAATGTAACTCAAACCTACTGACACTACTTCACACCTATAGGCTCTTGTGGCCCTTTAGTTTCTGTGTCACTGGATGTTTCTGGGACAAGTTTGAACAATGTCTCCTTTGTCTCCCAGCAGACCGACCTACTCCTCTGCCCCTCTGAAGTGACAGAGCTGGTGATGAGGTAAGCATCAGGAGGAAGGTAAAAAGACTGAGATTAACTTGAAAGGATATGAGGCATCCTGCGGTGCTCCAGATGTATCCAACAACGCAAAGCAGAAGGATGAATTCCTGAAATGATCTGCTCAAAATGTCGTGAACTCACGTGCTACACGCTACCAGCTATCCTCTCTGTTTTCTCTGTTCTTCCTATTTATCAGTAATTATTTCCATGTTTGAAATGAATAAATACATTCAAATTCAATATGTCTCAAAGTCTTTGTCAACTGCACAAACCTCTCCACACAACAATGACTCTGTGTTAACATTGTGGACTGTTGCTTCACCTGTATTGTGTTTCTGCTGCCTTGACAACTGAGTTTGAATAAATAATTGACAGCTCATAGAGTCTGACATGATGTAAGCTCCTCTGACTGATTACCTGTTGTTTTCACTAGAGGCTTTGAATCTGCTCTCATGGATCTCTGAGCACTTTGAGCTGTCAGTTTGTTCCTTTGGGGTGAAACTGTGGAGGGTGGAGTTAATTTTATTATAATAATACAGCAATCTGTTTTATAATTTATTATTATTTCAGATTTCAAAAACATCAACATCATTTTTATTACATAGGGACCTGTCATAATCCATATTCAACATAATTATAATCTCATTCTGACCAGTCAAAATGTGTTTTAAACATATAATTCTGTGTTTAGTCCAATTAGTAGTTGCAGATATCACTGGTCTGACCTGCTGTTCATGATTTTGGCCATGCAAAGGTTTTAACCAGGGTACAAACATTTATTTCAACCTTGCATATTTCCCATAAATATGATGAACATGAAATCTCCATTGTACATTTGGCAAAATAAGATCTTGAGCAAAACAGTGTCAGCATTAAAATTAAAAGTGATTTTTACATGAATCATTTCTCTGGCTCCGACCCAAAGTAAACACAGAATGTAGCCCCATTATGGCTAAATACAGAGGGATCCATGCATGTGGAAATACACTACAAATCTCTTTTAATAGAATATATAATGAATGAATTTTATTTATGTGTCATGTCATCTGCAAAAACATCAGTGTTTGGATCACAACAGAAACCAGGTATTCATGCACATTAGACTCCAATAAGTATCTGAATCAGACACTTAATCTCTGCATCTCTACATCTGTCTCATTGGTTCAAAATGCTGCAGGCACTTACCTGGATAACATAATGCAGGTATTTAGACAGGGGATCTGATGTAATGGAACCAACTTGGCCAAAGTCAAGTGGAAACACTGAAGAAAGAATGAGCAGACAGCGAATTCCTCACCAGTCCTACGACAGTGACCTCTATACCCAAAACAATTGTATGGGCTCATTAAAAGAGGGTCCAGTGGGGGGGGTAGTATGACTATTTTCATAGGAGCCTGGAGGATTCTCATAAAACTGGATAAGAAATACAGAAATAAAAGATTTTCATTTCTATCCCTACAAATGACTTTGGTACACGTGCTCTTGTTTTTCATTAAACGGTCATTAGATGAAGTCATGGGAGATGGAGGTCATTATCTGTAATTATAAAAGTAGTCAGTGTTCATTTCCTCTCATTTTACAACAGCATGGCAACAAACCTGGCAGAGTTGCACTGATTTTTGTTTAGGAAAGGGTTTTTTTCATATATGTATGTAAAGAAAATCTATACTGGAAACTCACCAGTGTCTGATGTAGTCCACTGGGGTCAGAAGATTGTTTTTGATGGCCTCTATAATCAAGCTGAACATTAGTGAAACGACCTGAAGAAATGAGACATTTGAACTTCAGAACGTCTCAACCAACCTGTATGTTAGACATTCTGTCTGTATGAGGATTTTTAGTTTGTGCAAAAAACAAAAACTATGTGAAGAAAAATAAGTAAACTGTTTGGATGACAATGACAGATGTTCAGAACACACCTCAACTTTGTGGAAGCATCAATAATATTCCATATATGAGTTATTAGAATTCATTAAATTCTGTAACATCATTATTCATATTTTTGAATAAAGGTAGTTCAGTCAGAAACAGACATACCATCTGCTATAACACAGGCATTTCCCTGCTATTCTAGGCTTCAATACCTCATTCTCCTCTCATCCAATCACAGCCTGTTAACGTTCTCCTGTTAGCCAATCATTTGTCAGCTGTCAAACTTTAAATATACTCTCTCTCTCTGCTGTCATTCGGCTGTCATTTCCTGTAGAGCAAGATCCACAACCCACCTCCACCCCTTCACCCCTTCACCACCTCAACCCGGGACACCTGACCACCTCCAACCAAATCCTCCCATCAGGAGTTCCTTTCAGGAAGTCATCCCCACATCGAGCTCCACTCCTCACCTCCACCAGTGTCTACTGTAGGCTCCAGAGGAGGTTTCCGTCATACCGGAAGCACCTAATTCATCGAACGGCTTCTCTCTGTGATCTACTTCCTGCCGGGGTCTAAGTGCCAAAGACTATATATTTCTGTTCACAATAAATGAGATTTTACTTTCATCATCTCATTCTATTGATCCTCTTTGTAGTCTCTCTCCTGATTGAAATGCATAGTACGTTACAAACAGAGGTCTAATTTTCCTTGGAGGAACAAATGAGAATTTCCTCAACATCTAGAGGAGTTACAGATTGTTTTATTGTGATGTAAGTAGTCCCTGCCATCACCTGGACTGTGCTCTACTCCTTCCTGTGACCTCCATTCATTAGCTGTCACTCTGCTCTCCTTTGTTCTGGATTGACTACCAGCAGGTTAACAACGATTATCAAGACAGCCAAGTAGCAGTGATAGGTCTCTGGAAACGAATCCTCTGATTAGATGGGAAAAGTCCCTTTCCCTTTCAGCTTTACCCTCAGCAGTGGTAACCACATGTGGGAGCAGGCTGGTCCAGTCCTGCAGCAGTGGAGGCCATTTGTGTCAGGAAGAGGGGGGAGAATGTGGGACTATTGTTGAGCTGATAAGGATTGATTGCTGACATGTTGCAGATAGGTGGGGTAGGATATTGTGTCACTCCAGTACAGGTTGACTTCAACAAAGAGAGACAGAGTGTCTGCTGCTCATTATTATCAGCACTCAGTATTGTGCAAGTCTCACCTAATACCTTGTGTTACACAAGATGAGCCCAGTTTCTTGTGAGAATGGTTGCGATTGTTTGTTGCTGCAAGGTCGCCTGCAGGTTTAAAGTGCAAACAGAAGCTGAAGTTTGAAATCCCCAACTTCAGGTTTATCTGGTTTATCATATCAGAGAAGAAAATATTGCAGCAGGAATTGTTTAAAATATAATTCACATAGGTATGTGTAAAGGCCAAGTCTTTTCCACAAAAGGCTTTTCTTTAGTAGTGTGTAGTTTAATATTCAAGACTTACCAGACTAGTTGTTGCACCTTGCCAGTCTTTATGCTAAGCTACGCTAAGCTGTGAGACCACTTATCTTTTGACCAGAGTTGGCAGCCATGAATCACTTTCTTTTTCTTTTTTGATGAGGAATGGTGCAGCTTAATTGATAACGACTACTAAACTATGACCAAAAATATTCATGGATGGATTAAAATGTTGATAGAATCCAAGTGTAACACAGCTGGGACAATAAGCTTCATGTTAATAGGCTACAGGTACAAATGAGTTCTGTAAACACTGTCTTCCTCTAGATTCTGGCCAAAAGGCTGCTTTTGCAGACAGTAGACAGTATTTTAGTGAAAAAGTGACTGAACAGGTCGACGGTTTCCAATCAAGTTGCAACTTGATGGGAACAATGCTAACTCTACATTTACATGAAAACTATCAGTCATCAAATCATTCAAATGACTAAATTGCATGTTTGTCATACAAGAGGAAAGACTAAGTCTAATCCAAATCATGTGACTTCAGGCAAACTGATAGCTTTGCTGTTACTGAAAAAACATCTTTATCAGTATTTGTCGCTCAGATTGATCCACCTCACATAACACTTAGTGGGAGGTGAGAGATGTGGGTCTGAAGTGTGTCTGAATGATTAATCAGTTCTGATACCAGAATAGGTATAGTACAGAGAATAGTACAGCTTTCTACTTCTATCCACACTGATTTACTGACTGTTTTAAAACAATAGTACCTGTGACTTAATACTTAGTAGATTTTCTGTCGATACATCTGCAAATGAGGTTATTTTTTCATTGCTGATTGCAGATTACAACTTAAAAATACAACCTATTAGAAAATTTGGAGCTTTTGGTTTTGATCGGTGACACTGAAACTTCCAGGAAATAATGTTTAAGTGATTAAACATCCAAACCAACGACAGTTAGCCGTAGCATGACAGCTGGTCTTTCTTTGCACATGGTAATGGTGTGAAATCTGCTCGAGAGGCAGACAACACACAGACGCTACCTGCACGGTCAGTGATGTGTCAACACAGTCATGGTGGTCTGATATTTTTACTATGCTGTTTTCTGGGAATGTGAGCAGTTCAAGCTTCGGGAACTTCTTCTCAGAAACCAGGAGGTCATCAGCTGCTTGAATATAAACATTAAAATCACACGTTTTCCTGTCACTGTCCAACCAATGGAAAGTCCTGACCTGTGAACCAAAGGCGTGTGTCATCGACAACCACAGGCGACAAGAAAAACAGGAACTACATCACATATCACTTTACAGTAGTGAAGATATATAGAGTTTATAGATTTCTGCTCAGGCAGTCTGGCCATGTCTTCTAGGTCACATGTGGGTCCGTATGTCTCTTATCTTATCTCCTCTTATCTCAGTGTGTCTTCTTAGATGTTTCAGCACACAGGATCTACGTCCACAAAGCGATTGCCCAACACCTAATGCCACACCACATCAAGGTTTCAGAGCAGTAGTCCACAATCCAATGTGTTCACACTCAAATAACTGGATGTTACAGGTCTGAAAGGGAACAAACCAAGTGTCTGCTGATATCTGTTGGCAACAAGTTCTTGATGCTCGATCCAACTAAAGGTCATTTACACCTAAGGAGTGACGCATGTCAAAAAACATATCACAGTGCTAATCTCATGGAACGTGTTGTGAGCGAAAATGTCAGAGTAAGAACTGAAGAAGGACAAGTCGAGGTTTTCAGGTGTGACTCACACCGATGTGAACGGCATAAAGACATAACAAGAGTGAGAAACAGAAGGAGGACGAGGCATTAGAAGGCCACAACCTTCATATCACAAGATAAGGTAAACACCTCTCAGCGTGATTCAGTCTCTCTGCACACAGAGGACAGAACAACCTCATGCCTCTAATGTGCTCTTGACTAAATCAATACTAAACTGTCCTTCCGTCTGTACTTTGCTGATCTGTGCTGTGTTTGAGGACGGGGACAAACGCTGAAGGTATCTCTGACAGGATTGATAAAGGTTCATGACATTTAAGCCTCGTGCAAACAATCACTGCTAGTTTCTTACTGAAGCAGTTCATTCTCATTCTCACATCTAGTGCCCACTCTGTGTAAGTAGCAAATGTACTTGCACCCACACCCGAGACAGACATGCTGGTCTTAACATGAGGTATGGTCAGAAGTGTTGGCGCATTGATATAATGAGGCAGCAGGAAGGGATTGTTCCATTGACCAGTTAGTTTGTCAGTTCTTCCTAGGACTACGTGATTCAATCCCTTGGTAGTTACACTATCCTGATGGCACCTGGGCTTGTGGGTGGAAGATGGTGGAGCCGGTGGGTGGGTGGGGGGGCGATGGTGAGGACGTGATTGTAGCTTGTTACTTCCTCTGGATGCGTTGGTCCGGGACGAAGTCTTCAGGAGGTGCCCAAACTTCACCGAGTGTTTCGGCCTTTATCCTCAACGGATGGTTGGCAGGCCAGCAGCGGTGGCCAGGTCACTGCCCCTCTTATCCGGGTCTGCAGACTGGACCGGCCGCCCCCCCAACTAAAACCTTGTCTAAATCCAATGGTGCTGCTATATAGGGCGTTTCACAACACACATACTCTGCATGCTACTCACTAGTGATCAGCTCTGACATCATCTAAATCCACATGCACATTTTCATTCACCCACCACCCACCAAAAGAAATCATTTTCTCTGATTCAGAGACTCTGGATTTATCAGGACAGCTGCTTTACTCCAAACAATTTCACTGTATGAACCTGGACTTCATTTTTGGATGTTTAGAAGAACACAGAAAATAATAATAATAATAATAATAATAATAATAATGAAGTTAAGCAGCTGTGTCTCGTGTAAATGGCACAGACGGGGAGGCTCATTAATTGTTTCTACTGCAGGGAATGGTATTAATATTTTCCTCATTAATGATCTTTATTTCTTCCCTCTGCATCCATTCAGCTATTAATAATTTAATTTTTTCTCCTCCTCCTCAGTTAAATATCAGTACATGTACTCATGCAGTCAAATGAAGCTCTAGTGAAAGTTCAGTCAGAGGACTAATTTCTCATGCTATTCTGTCATTCACACCTCTCATGCATGCTAATCTCATTTTCCTGCTATCACTATTTGGGGCCGTCAACTGAGTTTTATCAGCTGTTCTTATCAGATGGTCAGATGTGGTTTTATAGCACAGCGACGCACCTTCATTGTCAGCCTGTCATCTTGCTGCTGTCTTTTTAAATATAGCCCCATTTCCACTACGTAGTATCGACTATACTCTACTCGACTCTACTCACCTTTTTTGGTACCTGGTACCTTGTACTTCTTTTTTAGTACCACCTCCGTTGCGGTTCCAAACGAGCTGAACAAGTACTGAAACACGTGAGACATTACAGACCACTGATTGTTTAGAGAGAATTGTTTCTGCATCATTGCCTCATCAATGCCCAGCACGCACAGAATTACCTGCACAGCACAAATCAATGGCCGCCACACTCAAAACATCCAAGCTACTTTAGCCTCTGTAACTTTTTTATTGTGGCCGCTATATTGAGGAGGTGCAGACGGTCTTAAACAGCTGATGAGAGGATTATGAGAGGTGGACGAGAGGTGTATGTTGTGTTGAAGACTACGCCACAACAGTTTTACGTGGTATCGCCATGACGACCAGCTACACTGAGGCGTTGCTATCGTCTAATGGTAAACAACCTCTGGAAAAGTACCAAAGCTGAGTCGAGTCAAGCCAGTACCATGGAGAGGAAATGCTTCTAATGACTCTCTCCGTTGCTCTAGTTCTTTCATGCTGCTGTTCTGCACGCCCTCCACCTTCCCATCACCACACAGCCTTCAAAGATTTACCAACTTCATCATTCATTCATTTCACCAGGGTCATAAGCCACCACCACCAGCATCTGGACTCCAAGTGGGATACATATCTGCTCAGGACAGATGCCCTTTGATCTCAAACTCCCTGAAGAGTCAGAGTGCCAAAGACTGTCTGACACACTAATTATCACATATCATTTGATGTAATAAACATTCTTATTTCCTTCAACATCTAGGCAAAGGATCCAGGTACACCTGGCTTTTAAAGGGAATGGAAGCTGAAACTCTGATTGGTTTTATTACAACCAACAGCAAAACAGCAAAAACAGCAAAAACACCCCTATGAAAGAACTAAATACATCCCCATTGCTCCTTCTGTCCTACTTTCTGCACCCTTTGACTTGCAAAAGTGAGTTGGATACACCCTAAATACACTTGCAACATGGACTTCGGACCATGTGCTTATAGATAGTTTAAATATGGCCTTTAAAGCTTTAACCTGGTTCAAAATTTACTCCTAGATGGATATTTGGGTCTAGTGATGGACTGGGAACCTGTCCAATATCAGCTGGGATAGGTTCCAGCGCCCCGGGACCTTGTAAGCATTAGCAGTTATAGACAATTGATGGATGCGTTGATAAATATCTGGGTGGAGCTGACAGCATAAGAATGTGACAGCCAACACAAGTATCATCTGTCAGTCAGGTTAATACACCACAGTTTACTAAGACACTATGTTATGTAAAGAAGTGCAGACTTTTCCACCCAGGCTCAGCATGTAAACATGGCAGATGTCAAAGCCATTAACTGGTTACGCTAAGCCGCATGTATGAGAATGTGACAGATTCCACATTACATTATGTTGTAACCACAGGCCTCTGGCTCCTGCAGGACTGGGGGTCCCAGTAACTGCT
Organism: Chaunax sp. Z400; assembly: GCA_037577475.1. NCBI lineage: Eukaryota > Metazoa > Chordata > Actinopteri > Lophiiformes > Chaunacidae > Chaunax > Chaunax sp. Z400. The sequence goes on from CM075204.1 coordinate 5,504,052, forward strand.
CTTTGAGTCATTTCATGCCGACTGGATATTCAGTGGTTCTATGGTCAGGGATATAATGAGCGCACTTACGGTTTAAAATGACTACATCCTCTGGGGTCTATAACAAATATAAAGCATTTGGTGAATAGATTTGACATGTAGCTGTTTGAAATACTTTGAATTACTAATAATATATATTACTTGTTTAAAACTGACTCTGCATTGTCAGAAAGATCGATGTGGTTCTCATTCACCTCGTCAAACAGATGGTTTAAAGCTCCTGAACCAGCTACTTTACAGTTTGAAGTATTTTATATGTGGAAGCTATGAACGCTATGGCTCTCTGCATACTTTAACTGTCCCTGTAATGCCTCTGAGAAAACAGTGTCATGTGTCACAAAACCGGTTCATGGAGATGAACGTGCCCGTTAGTGAGCTCACGTCTCAACAACAATGTGTCCATTGTCCGGTCTGTCTTGCCCTGGGTTCAGATTTTTACTTCTGATAATAGGCTTGTTGTTAGACTGTGGTAAGAGGCTGAAGACAAAGCTGCAGACAAACCGAATGAGAAATGAGGGCCCAGTGGGAAGACATGATAGTCAAAACAAGGAAGCTGAAAGTCACGCGGGGCATTTATGGACTCCTATGAGCAGATTTTTATCACGTCCATAAGTTTTTCTGATCCAGCTCAGTTTTTCTAAGAAATGGTCTTACAGCATCTCTTCCCAGGAAGGAGAAGAGCCCAAATAAAAATCCAGATCTATCAGATTTCAATATGTTTTCATAGCAGGTAGGGTAGACAGGACTGTCTTTGACATATCTTTGATAGCTTTTAGAAGTTTAAATTTATCCCTGCCAAGGAGGTTGTTTTCACCTTTTGTTGGTTTGTCAGCAGGATCACGCACAAACTATTAAACTGATTTCCATGAAATTAGATGGGAGGATGGGTCTTGGTCCATAACAGAGCCCATTAAAGTTTGTTGTGGGTCCAGATAGAGGGGTGGATTCAGGATTTTATTCTTTAGTTTCTCAGTGACTAATGCATGGCTCTTGATTAAACAAATCAGCCATATTTAAGGTGCTGGTATTTCTGACTGTGCTTAGTTTGGTGCACATCCAAATAAAATTTAAGGGGACTGTTGGGTGGAACTAAATGCTCTATTGAGTATTAAATCTGTTTTTTTTAAAAGAAATTTTATCTTGGCTCTGATTCTCATTTATTGAATTGAATTAACATTCTCCAATTCCTCATTTTTCACCTGTGTCTTTTGGTTTGTTTGTGCATTTGTTTGTTTGAAGGATTACACAAAAACTGCTCAATGAATCCCTACAAAACTTTGTGGAGAGATGGGGTATGGGTCAGGAATGAATTTTTCAAGTTTTGATGTGGCTCTAGATCAGGCTGTGGATCCAGGAATTGTGTTTTTCCATATTTTACCAAATTTCTTGGGTAATAATCCATAAATCATGACCTACAAAAATCAATGGTTTTGATATGTGTGAGAGTAATTTGGTGCAGCTCCAGACAATAATCTAGATGTGCTAGATTGAAACATGTATTTATAGGGGTTGATCTATATTTATCTGCTGTATGGTAAGAGACATAGATGTCTGTTCAGCCTTGACTGAGGTTTACGATCCACTTTAGCCCCTTTAGTTGCTTGATGAGTTCATATATTATGCCTGTTACTAGTCTTATCTATATTAATCTGTTAAACCTATAAATAGTTGTTTACCCTGCAGACAAGACAACTGTAATCGTTCTGAAAATACTGCTCTCTCTAACCCTGTTTGTTGTCCCACAAGCAGAGCTGTGCTCCTATTTCTCCCTCTCTCCTCCTTCTCCTCTCTTTTCACACAGGCTCCTCTCTGCTGAACCATCAGCCATGCTGGAACTTCTCTCCACTGTTTTTTTTTTTAACAGATACAATATAATACCATGCAATGAAGACCTTTCTCTATGCCATCTTTATTTATTTACACTGAATAAACCATCGGCGGCATAACGCTGTCCGAGTGTGTGCTTTTGATAAAATATTAAATAATGCATGAATCATGATGTAAAAAAGAGTGATGATGAAACTGAGTGTGCTGCAGATCCAGATAACAATCCAGATCTGATGGATATTTTTAATAATCTATAATTTTGCCATCCTGGTTGTCTGTGCTGTAATTTTATGATTTTTTTTGTTTTGTTTTGTTTTTTCAGATTCTGATTAATTCTTTATTGTCCTCTGATTAGAGGAAATTTGTTTTCAAAGACTGTACACATAAAGTACAACCAGTGGTGGATCTAGGAATTTTTCTAAATCAGGGGCCATAAAGGGGCCACATTTTTCAAAGAGGGGACAAATATATGTTCAACATCCACATTTCCTTATTGAGTAAGATGTATTCATATTTAACAGGCATTCCTTGTTTGCCATTGGTTCTGTAGCTTTGGGCAAAAACACACATAATTGAATATATTTAGCAAATTGTGTCTTGTGTACATCAAAAAAGCTTCGCAATAACAATTATTTTTCATGAGTACAACAATCAAAGACATCAAAGACAACACAGGTCATCAGGTACAAAATGGTTTCCTAGCAACAAAAAGTTAACATCAAAGGCTAGGATGACATAAAATAGACCCAGGTTTTAGTTCAGCAACCATTTTAATTGTGAAACTGGAAAGTAGAGCAACAAAGATGACGCAACAAGAACAGAGCACAAACACGGACGTCAAACAGAAGACAAATAACAATGTCATAGAGAACAAACTCAGTAACATGGAGGAACATCTCAAGTGTGAACTGAGGGACAACTCAGTGATGCTTTCCAAAAGTAGACTCGAGGGGAAAGTCCACATTGAGCTTGAAGAAGAGTTGCTGTTGGTTTTCGTCAATAAAATCCAACATTCACCCAAGGAGAATGAAATATACTACACCTTCATGCAACAGAAACTCAGACGTGAGCTGAGGGACTGGTCACTGAAGCTTTTCCAAAGTAGACATGTGGGGAGAGTCCACATTGATATTAGAGAGAGGTTGGTGTCTGCTTTCCTCGATAAGCTCCAAGCTGAGAAAGACAGCGACTCGTGGAGCCGAGTGAAAAAGCTGATGCAGGAGGAGACCTTTGGTGTTACAGCCCAGCTGGCTCAGGCGAAACAGGAAAACTCCTCAGAGGCAGTCGACCATCTGCATTCCCATCTGGCAGGACACAGTGAGATGGTGTTGATGCTTCAGTGCAACCTTGAGCAGCAGACTCAGCACTGCCATGACCTTCAAGAACAACTGCAGTGGATGTATAATGAGAAGGAACAGGTGAGGCAGGATCTGCAGCAGGGGGCTTACCATCAAGCCCGGCTAGCTGAGGGCAAACTGGGAAACTCCTCAGAGGAAGTCAAGTATCTGTATTCACAGATGGCAATACTCAGTGAGATGGTATCCACATTTCAGCACGAGCTTGAGCAGCAGACTTACCACTGCATTTGCCTTGAAGACCAAATACAGTTGATGCATAAAGTGATGGAAAACCTGACGTGGAATCTCCAGAAGGAGAGGGCTGAACTCAAAACACTGAAAATGGAACTGACCAAGATGGACAACGCTCCTCGGGAAGAAAAGGAAGATACTATGGAGGCTGTGGAAGGAACGCAGGCTTACAATCAAGCCCAGCTGGATGAATCCCTTACCGAGACTGCAAAACTGCAAGCTGCCTGGAACAAGGCTGAAGATCTGTGCCTCCACCTCCAGCAGGAGAGAACCTACCTGTTAGAAGAGACGGAAAGATCCAGAGCTTTGTATGACGCTGAGCTTGAACAGCAGAAAAAGGAGCTTAACACCCTGAAGGCTGCTCTTCAGGAAGCTGAGCATCAGTCAGAGAGCAATCGGATCCAATGGCAGGAGGAGATGTTGTCTCTCATTCAGAAGACGGAATTTTTTTTGGAAGAGAAGGAGAATACCTTGGCATCCCAGATGAATGAGACGGAAAGATCCAGTGCTTTGTATGAGTTTCAGCTTGAACAGCAGAAATGGGAGTTTAAAACCCAGATGAAGGCTGCTCTTCGGGAAGCTGAGCATCAGTCAGAAAGCAATCGGATCCAATGGCAGGAGGAGATGTTGTCTCTCATTCAGAAGACGGAATTTTTTTTGGAAGAGAAGGAGAATACCTTGGCATCCCAGATGAATGAGACGGAAAGATCCAGTGCTTTGTATGAGGCTCAGCTTGAACAGCAGAAATGGGAGTTTAACACCCTGATGAAGGCTGCTCTTCAGAAAGCTGAGGATCAGTCAGAGAGCAATCGGATCCAATGGCAAGAGGAGAAGTCGTCTCTTCTTCAGGAGACAGAGGCTCTCAATAAGACTCTGCTGCGAAACGAGCAGGAGTGGGAGGAGAAGGAGAAGGCCATGGTGTCCCAGCTGAAGGATCTCAGGAGCCAGAACCAGCCAAAGAAGAAGAAGCAGAAGTGGTACAGGAGATGGTTCCAGAGTGTGAAACAGGTCTTCCTGTAGATACTAGTATAGACAATAATCTGGTCCTGATCTTCGTCTGTAGGCTTGAACAAACCTTGAGCTACACAAATGTTATCGTTAACTTTTGGACATTCAATAATAATAAAAGTTTTTAAAAAATGTGTTTGTTGTTGGGTTGTGTTTTAGTATCTAAAGTTACATTACAGTCGTGTGTTATTAAATGCTATGTGCTATGATTGATGGATATATCAGATGAGCACTGATCAGTTCTCATCACTGAAAACCTTTGAAAACATGAAAAAAAAACATTTTGAGAAGAAATTTCTAACAAAAATTCTGTGAATTTATCTACCAATGCAGTCAGTTAATCATACTTGAAGAGTATCACATCTCTTCAAATCGGTGTCAAACACTAATTCCATGCACCTGTCAAGTAAAATGGACTCAAAACCAGCTCATTAATCCTTCTGTCACTATTATTTCTTACTGTGAGTTAAAAAATTTTAAAACCAGAACACTGGTGATTCTACTCAACCCTCTGAGGTCTATAGACGGGTGTGTTTAGCAGGTTTCATTAATTTCTTTGTGATAAAACGTTGTAGAAATGTGGTTTCAATGTTGCTTGTTTGCAGTCCTGTAATTATGTTCAGAAATACGTAAAGGAATAAATGATCATTTCATTTCATTTATGCCAAGTGTACAAATTGTGTCCAAAAACAATCCCTATTTGTACTTTGCAATTATATATCATCTCTTGTGGGATTTTATGGGAGATGTATCCTTTGTAAAGAGAACCAAAGTGGAACTGGAACATTTCCGGTTCTGTTCAAGACAACCTCAGTTAAAACAACCTTTAAATTTATAGCGGTGGTTTAGACTGAAAATCCAGGCATCCTGTGTATGTGTGTGTGTGTGTGTGTATGTGTGTGTGTGTGTGTGTGTCGGGGAGATTGTCACTGGATGTGGATTTAAGTGGGGGGTCTTTACAACACCACAACGACCCCCAGCAGTAGGCAGAGAAGGACGCAAACCACCACGGTGCCCCACGGCCCCACAGAGCATGAAGGGCCTGAGGCCACGTGCCCCTGGGTGAACCGCACGCCCACCCCAAGGGAAAGCCAGCCAGGGGCCACAGAGGGAGCGCCCCGGTCAAGAGTTGGCCCACAGAGGGACAGGAGATGGCAGACCCCCGGCCCAACCAGAGGCCGACCATCCAAAGTGTGAGCGGAGCCCACAGCCCCAAGACCTCGCCAACCCGAGACCCGCCCAAGCCCCTGGCGCAAGGTCCGCTACGTAACGCAGAGGGCAGGGCGCCCCCGACAACCACCCCCAAGGGGGCGGGCCAAGGCCCCCACAGGGTACCACAGAGGGAGCTTCCACCTCCAGGGCCCGACCTACAGGGGGACAGGGGACAACAGGCCCCAGGCCAAACCAGAAGCTGACCTCCCCTAAGCGCAAGCGAGGGCCACGTTCCCGAAAACCCGCGCACCCGGGACCTGCTCAGACCCCTAACACGGAGCCCACCACACACCAGAGAGGCCAGAACCCCCCCAACTATCACCCCCAATGGAGCGGGACGACGCCCCCCCATGGCCCACCGGCGTCACCCCGGGGGGAAGACCGACGCCTCCCCCAAGGCCGCTGACCCCCACCCTACCTGAGGAGGGTGACAGCCGCCCTTCCCGCTCCTCCTGTGTACATGATGTTGTGCTGACTTGAGTGTGTAGGTGGATATGTGGTATGTGGTGCTGCTGAAGTGCTTTGATGGTATTCTTATCACATCTGTCCATCCTGATAGAGAGATAGACAGAACCCTCCTTTGCTGCTCTTCCCGAGGTTTCTTCTATTTTTTCCCATCAAAAGTGTTTTTTTGAGTTTGTCTGTATCCAAATCAAGGGTCTACAGATAGAGGGTGCTGCATGTGATACAGATTTGAAAGCCTATCAAGACAGTTTAGTGATATCAGACTGAATAAATAAAATTGACTCATTAGAATTGAATAATTTCTCGGTGTCACTTTGTGGTGTGAAACTGAAAGCTTAAGTAAAATCCTCTGGTTTCTGACAGCAGACAAAAAGACCATATTACGTTAAGAAGGGAAATTTACTGCTTGGGAATTTTTTAGTATTTGGACAAATCATAATCATGTGTAAAGAAGTGAATATAGAAAGTTTCTCTTTTGTTTCCTGCACCACTGACTGAAGCTCTTGTTCAATCAAGACACTGAACCTCTTGCAGCAGCTGCTGGATGCATTACTCTTCCCCTCCCTCTTTCTCCCCCTCAGACAAAACAAGGCCGTACAGGAAGCCTTGATTAAAGCACTTCCTGTCTGACTGACCTGGAGGATCAAGGACCTCAGAGGAGGCCCGGGTATTATTTTACCCACACAGCTCTGAGGCGACTTCATCCAGTCAAGTTTACTGCTGAAATTGGAGAAGCGGCCGCTGAGGGCTGTTAATCAAGGAACACAGTGAGAGTAGTGTGTGTGTGTGTGTGTGTTGGGTGTGTGGGTGTTCCTGGTAGTCAGGTATCGCAGTTGAGGAATGGATGTAGGGTTTTGTAAAATTAAACAAAAAAAAACAATTTTGAATTTGCAGAATTACAGGTAAAGGTACAGGTAAAGGTAAACAGACAGTAGTTAGCTTAGCATAAAGAATAGAAAGAAAAAAAAAAAAAAAAAAAAATAGCCGTTCTCTGGCCCAAGTTTAAAAAAAATGTAAAAATGTACAAAATGTAGATTGAATGAAAATCAAACCTCTGTAGAGTCATTATATCCTGTCTTATTACCTGTGTGTGCAGATTTAGCAGTATAACTAACAGACGTGGGAGTCTGAGAGGTGTGTTTTTGTTTATATGTGTTTCTCCATGCCTCTGCTTGTTGCCTATAAAATGCATGTTATGTAAGTATTGTGTAACGGAGTATATGTCACCCGACAGGTTTAATAAAAGTTTGTGAAGGAGTGTGGTGGGTAGGGTGAGGGCCGCTGTCACACGTCTAGCTTCGTTTCCCCGTCACACTCTGAGTCAGCAGAGGCTGCGCCCTCCGACACTCTGCGGCGGCAGGAAGTTTGGTCTGGGCCGTCTCAATGCAGTAGCTGTCAGACCACCAGCCGAGGTGACGCTCCTGTCTGGATCTGTGTCAGTTAATGAGGTAATGAAAGTGTTCACCTAACCTGGATGAGCAATGCAAGCTGTGACTTCACAACACCTCATCAGGCCAATCAGGTAGCTGCTTCATTACAGCATGCAATTCACAGTCCATCATGTGACTGTGTCCTGAAGAGGACAGGGACACAAAATGACTTCATCATGCAGGACTCAGTTGATAGTTGTGCTGTCATGGCACAAACCACACAAAAAGTAGTAAGTATAATCAAATACCCAAATCAAATAACCAAACACAGAGTGGACCTGGGCTATTTGGGCCCTCTGGGGTCTGGGGTCTGGGGCAGTTCTGTTCTCCTCAGCTGGTAATCCAGGCTTGTATGCAGTGATTCGAAGTGGTATGCAGAGATGTGAAAATATGCAAGATTTGAACTACTCATCCCCATGCCGATGGAAAGTCTTCTGAAGTTTCATAGAAAAACAGAATTGCAGTGTTCTCCTGAACAACTGAAGAAGATGGGGACTAGTTTTAAAATGTAAAAAAAAAAAAAATGAAAAATTAAAGAAAATATATTATTTACAACCTTTTTAGTGTGAACACCTGTGATATATCCAGAAAGATGGTGAACTATGTGTGGGAGGGTTAAGCCAGAGGAAACTCTAGTTGGGACCTGCAGCAGTCCTGACGTACAAAAATGTGTTGTCCTACCTGGGTATAGGGGCCAAAGACTAATGGAACCATCTAGTAGCTGGTCTGACCTGGGTATAGGAGCCAAATACTAATGGAACCATCTAGTAGCTGGTCTGACCTGGGTATAGGGGCCAAAGACTAATGGAACCATCTAGTAGCTGGTCTGACCTGGGTATAGGAGCCAAAGACTAATGGAACCATCTAGTAGCTGGTCTGACCTGGGTATAGGAGTCAAAGACTAATGAACCATCAAGTAGCTGGTCTGACCTGGGTATAGAGGCCAAAGATGAATGGAACCATCTAGTAGCTGGTCCGACCTGGGTATAAAGGCCAAAGATGAATGGAACCATCTAGTAGCTGGTCCGACCAAAGACTAATGGAACTATCTAGTAGCTGGTCTGACCTGGGTATAGAGGCCAAAGATGAATGGAACCATCTAGCAGCTGGTCTGACCTGGGTATAGGAGCCAAAGACTAATGATACCATCTAGTAGCTGGTCTGACCTGGGTATAGGAGTCAAAGACTAATGGAACCATCTAATGGCTGGTCCGACCTGGGTATAGGAGCCAAAGACTAATGAAACCATCTAGTAGCTGGTCTGACCTGGGTATAGGGGCCAAAGACTAATGGAACCATCTAGTAACTGGTCTGACCTGGGTATAGGAGCCAAAGACTAATGGAACCATCTAGTAGCTGGTCTGACCTGGGTATAGGGGCCAAAGACTAATGAACCATCAAGTAGCTGGTCTGACCTGGGTATAGGGGCCAAAGACTAATGGAACCATCTAGTTGCTGGTCTGACCTGGGTATAGAGGCCAAAGATGAATGGAACCATCTAGTAGCTGGTCCGACCTGGGTATAGAGGCCAAAGATGAATTGAACCATCTAGTAGCTGGTCCGACCAAAGACTAATGGAACTATCTAATAGCTGGTCTGACCTAGGTATAGGGGCCAAAGACTAATGGAACCATCTAGTTGCTGGTCTGACCTGGGTATCGGGGCCAAAGACTAATGGAACCATCTAGTAGCTGGTCTGACCTGGGTATAGAGGCCAAAGATGAATGGAACCATCTAGCAGCTGGTCTGACCTGGGTATATAGGCCAAAGACTAATGGAACCATCTAGTAGCTGGTCTGACCTGGGTATAGGAGCCAAAGACTAATGATACCATCTAGTAGCTGGTCTGACCTGGGTATAGGAGCCAAAGACTAATGAAACCATCTAGTAGCTGGTCCGACCTGGGTATAGGAGTCAAAGACTAATGAAACCATTTAGTAGCTGGTCTGACCTGGGTATAGGAGTCAAAGACTAATGAACCATCAAGTAGCTGGTCTGACCTGGGTATAGAGGCCAAAGATGAATGGAACCATCAAGTAGCTGGTCTGACCTGGGTATAGAGGCCAAAGACTAATGGAACCATCTAGTAGCTGGTCCGACCAAAGACTAATGGAACTATCCAGTAGCTGGTATGACCTGGGTATAGGGGCCAAAGACTAATGGAACCATCTAGTAGCTGGTCTGACCTGGGTATAGAGGCCAAAGATGAATGGAACCATCTAGCAGCTGGTCTGACCTGGGTATAGGGGCCAAAGACTAATGGAACCATCTAGTTGCTGGTCTGACCTGGGTATAGAGGCCAAAGACTAATGAAACCATCTAGTATCTGGTCTGACCTGGGTATAGGGGTCAAAGACTAATGGAACCATCTAATAGCTGGTCCGACCTGGGTATAGGAGCCAAAGACTAATGGAACCATCTAGTATCTGGTTCCCTCTGAAGGTTCCCTCAGGATATCTGGAGCTCAGAGTCTCACAGTTTTATCTGGTAAACCAATGATTAGAGGTTTCGGGGCTGAAACCATCTCAACCTATTGTCAAACTTTAAATGGGTAAGAAGCCCGGCTCGCTGGCTTGGAGCCAGGCATGGTTCAAAACAAATCAGCCAATCAGAACACGTATTCCTTAAAGTGACATCATCAGACCAGACACTTTCTGCAAAGCTGCATTCTGAATCATTCAACCTGTTTTTATCAGATAATGATCAGATAAATCTGATGTGGAATCAGTGAAATCAGAGGAAAATGACCAAAAATATAGTTTTGTCTCCACTAGATTGACTGACTCAGTACTCAGTAGTAAAGGAATATTTTGCCAGCAAAATTGCATCAAATTTAAATACTCAAGCAGAGAACAAGTACCTCAAATTTGTACGTAACTCGATTACATGGACTTCTTTGGATTCCACAACTCTTTTTTCCAAGGAAATGACTTCAAAATGTTATCGATGGATTAACAACTTATGTGATTCCACTACCATGTTCATTATATAACGGATCCTGAATCATTTATATAACATCGGTCTGATTGGTTAAGACCCTTTGCTTCATTTGAATCATGCTCAGGTTTTACATCACGTTCATTTCCATGCTTTCCATCAGTCTTGAGGTCTAGTTATGTAACTTGAGAAGATCATCAGCGCTCCCTCTGAGGCTGAGTGTCTGCCCAGCAGAGGACTGTTTTTGTAGCTTGCTCGCTGATCCGCCTCAGGAAGTGACACTAACTCTCAGCACCACTTCTCAAACACCACTACAGGCCTCTACAGGTGTGTGACACTACATCTGTGTGTTTAACAGGTCATAAGGTGAAGCAGGAGCTCTGCTGCTGCCGTGTTTTTATCCCTCCTCACCTCCATTCATCAGTCACTCCCCAGTTGGCTTTTGTAACACCAGGGAGGTTTTAGCTGTGGCAAATGAAAGCCAAACCACCGCCAAGTCAAATATTGGTTTTACTTGAGGTTCAGACCAAAGGCTCAACGGAGAGCACCAGAAGTCAGTGCCTTCCATATCGTCATACTGGTGTTATTTACTGGTTTTGCTGCCCTTGCGGTGGTTGTGGTTTAGCTGATTACCTCTGGCAGACAGGAGAGTGCATACCATTCTTTGCCCACACTGACATCAACATGCTGGGATGCCAGGTTGAGCCACTGTTCTGCTCTGTCTGTCTCTGAAGTGCAGAGTGGAAACACTGATGCACCCGTCAACTCTCACTTGACATTCTGGTTTTTACCAAAACTAGATTTGAAACTATTTGGTTTTTGTTTGTTTTTTTACCTCCCAAGAGGGTTTTGTTTTCACCTGTTTCTGCCTGTTAGTGTGATCACCCATCTCTATGTGTTCGTGTACAAGATATTTAAAACTTGTGTGAACAGATTTAGATGAAATCAGTAGAGGGATGGGCCTTGGGTCCAGGAAGAGTTGAGTAGATCTTGCTGCAGATCCTAATCTGGTTCTGGGACTTTTTCATGGATTCATCAATAAATAAAAAACAAAAAATCAAGCATATTGACTAATATATATCAATACCTATGATTTGATTAGATGTATTTTTTGCTATTTAAAATATAATATCAAGAAATATTAAAATGTGCATGTATTTAGAATTTAAACTATAGTAACAATTAAACAATACAGGATTTAAAAGAGTATTAAATATAAGTGAAAATAAAAATACAAAGTGTATCAGGAGTAAATGTGCAGGAACCAGTGTCTAACAGAATAACAATATAGAAATAAAGATAAGTTAAAATTAAATTATGTCTCTAATAAACATTTATTAGAAGCTTTTCTTGTGATTGGGTCTCATTCTATTTCCTGAGTATTGATGATAATGGTGATGGCGGCGTTCTGGTTTATTGGTTTGATTATTAGCAGGATTACACGAAAACTCCTGGATGAATTTCCATAAAATTTGGTAGAGAGAAGGGGCATGAGCTGGGAAAGAACCCATTTAATGTTGGTGTGGCTAAACAGGTGCATCCAGCTCTAGTTACACAAAACTACCAAACCAGTTTTTTCAGGAAAGCTAAACTGACTTGGTGGAGGGATGCACACTACATTCTAGTTTTATTTCTTTATAATACGTACTTGGTTTCATCTTCTACTCAAGCTCTTGTTTTTTCTCTCCTCGAAGGTTAAGACAAGATTTTCTCTCACTCATTTGCACATATTGGTCCTCAATAGTTTCTGTTTTTAATGTTATTTCTCCACCAGCTTAATGTCTCTAGAGTGAAACACAGATTTTAAACAAAGACAGTATACAGACAGTACAAATGCCAGCCAATAATAGGCAGGAATGTACAGTCTGTGGGCAAATCTTGGCACATGATTACATTTTTTCATGTACATTTTGTGCTTTGCCATAAAATCCAGTGTTTTCTTAACAAGGGTTCTGTTTTTATTCTTGTCAGGGCAGAAAAGCCCCTGAAACTCACTGTAGTCCTTGTGAGTCGGATGAACTGCACTGAAATCCAGATTGATGAAACGTCTTTAGGGTTGGCCTCTCTTTAAAGCGGAGGGACCCGCTGTGTTTTCAGTCTGCTTTGGTAGTAAGCCTCCATCATACCAGTAGTAGATGACATCGACTGATTGTTACCCAAAATTCAATATCAGCTTCATGGAAACCAATATTATTCTCTAACCCGTCACATTAGATTTCTCATGGAAGCAGGAGAAGATGAAGCTCCTTCAGCCTCATGTACCTGAACACTGCTCATGTTAGTGTTAGTTTCATTGTGATGTCCACTGCTGAGCAATGGGACAAGTCTTTTTATTTCATTTAAGATACCTTGTAATTTGAAATGTATTTTCTTTAAAGCTTTTGTGTCTCTGAACACATTGTACTAGTTTGATTCACTCACTGCTCTCATTACCCTTGTTTCCAGAGACACTGGGTGCAGATCCTGTGGGGACAGAGGGGAACACGAAGTTCATTCATTCATCTATTTTCTGTAGCTGCTTATCCTGTGTAGGGTCACGGGGGGGCTGGAGCCTATCCCAGCTGACTTTGGGCAAGAGACAGTTGCTGGACAAGTTGCCAGTTCATCACAGGACCACAAAGAAAGACAAACAACCATTCGTATTCACATCACCAAGTCACCTCTACTGCATGTTTTTGATGGTGGTGAGGAAGCCGGAGAACCCAGAGAGAACCCACGCAGACACGGGGAGAACATGCAAACTCCACACAGAAAAGTCCTCAGGTGGATTTGAACCCAGGAAAATGTGTATTTAACAAGAGCTAACTTTACTTTAGAAATAATTCACACACAAACACATCACTTTATGAAGGTTTTGCTTATGTCGCCTGCTCAGCGGTCTGCAGCGTTACAGAGCAGGCATGCATCATTACCATCTCCCCTCCTGGATGAAAGCGAGCGATGTCATAGTGCTGGAAACAAACTGAGAAATTTAGCAGTTCCATGTCAAAAATCTGTGACGAAAAGTGAAGGACAGTAAAAGAAGAGCTCTTTGGTGTCAGGCTTTCAACAGAGAGGATGGCCATTATACATCTGTGGCAAACACTTCATCACAGGTTAGTTAATGATGTCACTGAGCCTGTGGAGTCTTAGTGATGGTGGAACTGAAGCTTAACTATTAAGAAATATGGTCCTACTATAAAACACCTGCTTTTAGGATGGAGTGTGGCTTAACAGTGCATCCACTCAGGGTCTGGGCCCTGAAAGGAGACACGGAGGCCAAAACCAGAGAGTAAATATTGAACTTTCCTTCACCAGATGGGATCACATCCCTCTTCATGTGTTGAATGTGTTAACTGTTTGCATGATCAGCTTTATAAATTGATAAGCTATATGAATACATATCAGGGTTGTGTTTACACTGTGTTCTACTGCCAAATGATTTTTGATGCTACAAAGAAATTACATTTATATCTAGTTGAATTATTTTGGATTATAGTGAACTATTATTTTTTATTTTACACAGTTGAACAAAATGTTTGAAAAAAGTTTATCTTATTATTTTTCACTCTTTTATACAACATTTTACCAGAGATTGAGAATCTTTTGAATGACAAGTTGAAATATTTTTATAATTTGAAGAAAAAACTAATACTAATACTTATACTAATACTCATACTGATTAAAGCATCCATCCACACATAATGTATAAATGCGTATCCTTTGCAGGGCCGCCTGCCAAGAGTCGCAGCTTCCAAATCTGTTTAACATTTTGTTTGCAGCAACCATAACACTCTTACTTTTTTTTCTCAAAATGCTGCAATATTTGTCATGAGTAATTGAGACTTTTTCTAAATTATATTGACCTTATTTTTGCTTAAAACGCGGCTCTTTTATAAAAGATGACTTGATGAGATGGTGGTGTGTTGCAGTGTGACCGTCTCTGACTCCTTTCCCTTATCCCCCTCTCATAATCACTTCATAAAATGACTGTTCCTGCATCATTCCCTCCACACACCATGACACATGCAGAAGTGCACCTCCTTTAAATACACCACACACACCTCATGAGCTGATTTTAACATCCAGTGGCAGCGCTGTGTTTTAAAAGCAGATTACATCACCCTGAAAAGCTCTGTGCTTGTATTAGAACGGTGTTCCTTGCAGCAGGACAGGCTGCATTTATACACTAACAATCTACATGAGTTCATTGTTTATAAATGGACGAATTGTTCTGTATCGCTCCTCTGTCACCAGGCAGGAAGAGTTCCCCTCCCTGCTCTCGGCCTCTTATCCTCCCATCGTTCTGCTGTCTGCCTCTTTACAAACGACCCTCTGCTGCTTTTGTCCCCATAAACACCTTCCTGGCAGATGCAGGTGAGACAAGGGCACAAGTCTTTGTGACCGTCTGATGGTCAAAAACAGCCCACACAGAGAGCCTGTGCAGTGAGGTACATGTGAGATCTGCTCTATTGTTGTCTGGCTAAATTCAACATCATGATAATCTGCTGTATGTAGACCTGAGAGATCTGAGAGAACGTTTGCAGTCATCTGAGGAAAATGAAAACTGCTGTCACAACAGTACTATTGTTTTCATGTAAGCTCACAGGATACCAGCGTTACACATGGAGTTTACTCATCATTATTATTATTATTATTATTATATTATATAATATTATTATATAATATTATTATTATATTATATTATTATTATCATCATCATTATTATTATTATATTATATTATATTAATTATTATATTATATTATATTATATTATTATTACATTATATTATTATCATTATTATTATTATTATTATGACAATGATGATTATTATTATTGTAACATGAATAAGGTGTGGCTCTGGAGAAGATTACTCAAATCTTAAAAATACAAAAACATGCCTCTCTCTCTGTGTGTGTGTGTGTGTGTGTGTGTGTGTGTGTGTGTGTGTGTGTCTGTTAAATCATAAGAAGTCAATAAGGTTTAAATTAAGATGAGCCGTTTGAACCATTCCATTGGTTGATTCTACTGCCAGTCAAACACGTCTGTGCTCTTACGGGATACTTTTATCACTTTACCATTTTTGCCCTTTTGGCCTATAAATAAAGCAGGTTTATTAGATAAACAGGCTTATGTGGATAGTCTGACTCATTTTGACTTGAATCAGTTCAATAAAGCGAGTTCAATATAATTTAAGCTCAGTTACTATGGTAACTTATGCTGGGAAACTAACCTGGTCTGGGGCAGGCCAGCTGTCAGGCTAAGCCTCAGTTGCCTGAAACAGTGACCCAAGCAGAGAAGTGATGATCCACCTCTGCTGCTGTGATTTTAACCGTTTTTGAGGCTATTTGAGGCTGTATTTTTATTACATCATTTAAAAAAAAGTGACTCCAGTGATACTAGTCAAACTTGTAGAGAAATTTCCCTCTCTGAACGAGACATCAAATTTATTACTTTTCACAAAATGACACAAGAAAAGAAATGTCAGGATTTAAAGGAAGGCTAAAATGCCTGTTAACATCATAACAGAATGTTTCAGAAGAATTACCATTTAAAAAGTCGGTCAGGCATATTTTTCTCACAACAATTTTATTATTATTGATAGATTGACTAGATTATTATAAAATGTAGTCACACATTAAATAAAAATATCAATATATGTGCACAAATGCAAATCTTTGCACGAAAGGTTGAAACAAAGACACAGCAGCCATACCAAGACTAGATGATGGGAGTTTACTGTATCAGATAAGGCAGAAGACTCACTGATGCTCATTACACTGTTACCTGAGGGGGGGTCCTCTACCATGTGGAAACTGAATGTGCTTTTATTAGTGCAGAGATGCCAATAAAAGAAATTCAGGTCAGGAAGCCTTTAATTAATCCAGTGCAGCATGTTCTTGAAAAGGAGTGGATTAACGGGAGGAACCTCTGGCACAAATCCACTCCTTTTCAAGGTTCAACCAATTATAGGTTCATTTCTCTCCCACTCTGCTGTCATCTGGTCTTTCGTCACATGAAGTGATTTATGTCGAGGATGTTGCTGCACATTTGAAAGTGTTCTCTCTAAACATTTTGGCCGCTAATGCATGTTCACTTAAAATATATGATCTACCAACCAGGTGCAGGAGCATTTCGAGCACGTAAAAATGAGGAGGGGACTGAGGCGCAGCACTTAGACTCTATCTGTGTTAACGGGATGTGACCTACTTTTTAGGACAGATCCAAAAGTTCACTTGTGTCTCGTTTTAAACAAAAATTAGAGCCATTATAATGTCTGAGAAGGCTTAATGTATACAGCAGGCTTTAAAAGCAAGCCGAGCAGAGGTCGCGACGAAGAATCCCCCACAGTAGATTAAAGAGTGTGACTGTCATGGCGGCCTTTGATGTGGGATCAGCGTGACTCCAGCTGGGCTTCAGGCTGCGGGGCGTCCTGGAGGAGAGCAGCAGCTGCTGTTGTCGTCAGCAGCTTTACTGCACCGCATCCCTCCTCTGTGTACACACTGTGTACCGAGTGCTGCTCAGGTTGTTCTCCTGCATGCTAATGCTATCAGTGTAACCTGATTAAGGCAACATTCCAGTCATTAGAACGGTGAGGTAAACGTTGTCAGCACCAGGTTATCTCTGATGAGCAGACAAAACTGGAATACTCGTCAATCTGATGAATTCATGGAGCTCAACTAAATTGAAACAGTCTGGTGGTGCTTAACTATGGCTCTAAAGTTTAATGTGAAATGTGCACAAATTATTGTATACCCCACAGGTATAGTAACATTTTATTCAAACTTAAATCACTGTTTTCCACTCAGTACTGTGCTGCTATTTGTTGATTTTTAACACGGTGCAGGAGGGCAGTCATTTAGGCTCTACAGGGACAAACACTTTAAGACAACACACACCTAACACACACCTAACACACACCTAACACGCACCTGGGAGCATCAGCACACATAAAGCAGGCAGGAAAACAAACGTTTGCATTGCTGTAAATGTGCAAAGAACTTAACTGGTCCAGATGACCTCATCACGGCATTGACTTGTGGATATTATTGTGGGTGTTAGTTTGGGTGTGTCCATGTTACAATATGTGAATAGGTGAAGTTGCATGTGTCACAGTGTCACATGTGCAGGAAGGACAGGAGCCAGGGTTTAACCGGGTAAATACTGACACCATCCCTCCCAGCGTGGGGTGAATGTGATGAGTCATTTGGATTGGATTACATTCTTCATACACAGTTGTGTTTGAACAAGTGGGAGGATGTGTACTCTGTGGCTTTTGTGTCTTCCGACTGTGACTGATTGTTTTGGTTCTTCATTAAACAATGTTTTTATACTGTATCAATCAGCAAAAGCTCGAGCACACAGTATTTATGAATTATATTCACAGTGGTAGCATGTTCATTGTTGATACAGTTTTAAAAAAATCTAAATAATCACTGCATTGTTTAAAATCACATGTTCTGTCATACCGTGTAAAACAAGGTGGAGCATGTCTCCTTTTGTGTTTGAATTCTTGTTAATGTTCATCCAGAATTTAAAATTCAGTCACAGTAAAGAGAGAGAGAGAGAGAGCGAGAGAGAGAGAGAGAGAGAGAGAGCTCTGCTGAGGCTGCAGCAACAAGTGTCTCTACCAGAGGTGTCTGCTAACGCTCATAGTTTAGATGATACAGTGAAGATTTCATCATAAAATTAGTGTAAAAATAAGTGTGTTACTATTATTATTATTATTATTGTTATTATTATTAATTATTATTTATATATATTATGATTATAATTATCATCATTATTATTATTATTATTATTATTATTACTATTATTGTTGTTATTATTACTATTATTATTATTATTAATTATATATATATATATTATGATTATAATTATCATCATCATCATTATTATTATTATTATTATTATTGTTATTATTATTAATAATTATTATTATTATATATATTATGATTATAATTATCACCATCATCATCATTATTATTATTATTATTATTATTATTATTATTATTATTATTATTATTTGTCTTGTCTGCTAAGCAGATGTTTTGTATCACTCAAAAACTAAAGAACAGATTTGCATGAAAGGGAGGGTCTTGGGCCAGAATAAACTCCATTAAATTTCACTTTCCTTAATATTGCAAATTAGGGCATTTTTCTCTATACTGTCTTTAATTTCTCTAGAAATAATGCAGGGATCTTGATGAAAAACAACAGGCGTATTTAGCAGGTTGATATCTATGAGTTTGTGCAATTTGGTGCAGATCCAAATAAAAATCTGAGTCAGATGTTTTCATAGGGGGTAGTCTACTCTGTATATTATGGTTACAGGGCTGAGGCTACAGAAATATGACTAGGATTACAAAACTTTCCATTGGCATGAGGGTGACGAGGAAATGACTCAACTATCATTTGTGGGTGAACTATTCCTTTAAAGACATAGTACAACATTTTGGGGAATATGTCTATGTGATTACTTTCCTAGAGTGAGATAAGAAGATCAGTATAATTCTCATGCAGTTTAAAAATATGACTATCAAAACATCTAAAGCTCTAATAAGAACATGTATTTTTTCTCATGGATGCATGAGAGAAAAATACATGAGATACTTTCTTTTTTTCTTCTGCTTATGTATTCGTTTGCAGAAATGGTGCCTCTGTGTTTTGAGCTAGAGTTACAGAGTGTAACCCAACCTGCTGCTTCAACATGTATGAAGTCGCTGGTGTTGCGTGTGCATGTGTTCACTACCTGAATAGATATGAGTAGAAGCAGGGAGTGTATCAGCTGTGGTGGTGGCTGATGTGTGTTTTTGCTTTTTTCTCATGGGAAAAATGATAGCGAATGACGCACACACACACACACACACACACACACACACACACACACACACACACACACTTCTAATCCCAACTCTCTACAGTCCCACTGTAGGACCGATGATGTCATTCACCTGTGGTGCTGCAGGGTGACAAAGGCTCTTTTGTGCCGATGCAAACATACGCTCCCTCTTCCTCTCTGTGTGTAGCTCACGTGAGCAGATTGAATTGAATGCACATGTGGCTTCTCTCTGCAGGGGCAAGTGGGGCTTTTATCATCCGTTTGCCCTCTCATTCATCAAACCTGGAGAACAGGCAGAGCTGCTGTGTTGTCACAAGGTCACCTCTCATTTTCTAAGTCGAGTTAACGAGTCGTATCGGCCCGGGTCAGGTTTCCTTTCAGATATTTGAAGAATCTGGAATTCTAAATGAGACACATGGCTGCCTGAAAGCTGCAGAGGCCTTTCTGGACAGTTAGGGAGCATGAAAGTAGAGAGATGAGTAAACGTAAACTGTAAATATGTGTTTCTTAGACCTCTGGAGCTCAAGCCTGTTAATGATTAATGATTCACAGTTGTAGAAATCCTTTAGCCAAATGATCTACAGCAATGATTATAAAGTTAATGATTCTTAAAGCTGATCACAGGACATTTGAAAGGTGCCTCAGACAAACCCTCAGAGATGTATCACCAACCCCACAGCCTTTTAGCATCTTTCATTAGCTGGTAGTGCCAAACAGACCAAGTCAGCAGCTTGTAGGTAAACATAGTGAAGCATTTGGCAGATAAACAATTATTTATGACAAAAGAAGAGCTATAAGAGGAGTAAGTTTGGAGTTACATTAATCAGGAGGCCAGAAATACTTGTCTCGTTATGACTTTATATAGAGATGTAAAGTGTAATCGGACTGCATTATATTTCTCTTATAAATGTATTTGCTGTGGCAGATTATTTGACTATATACGTATTTTCTTGGAGACTGGGATAAAATAAATGCCAATGTTGCTCCAAGACCTCTTAATGTAAAAACAGACGATTCTTTTTTTTGTGTGTGTATGTTTTCTGCTTGTTCTGCAGATTTAATCACCAAATATGGTCTTTCTAATGTCACATTAAACTGGCAAAATGATAATTTTTTTAAGAACAGAGAATTTGTTTGTGTATAATACACCACTAAAACACAATTCATGCTAACATCAATAAGGCCTCAAGGCTTGAGGCTGTATCTTAAAAGATCATTGAATCAAAATGTCATTTTTGGACAACAATATTTCAGCTGTAGCTGTTCTCATATCACCTCATGATGGACAGCAGAAGGAGGGAGGTTTCCTTATACAGGTGGTCTCAGTGACCTTCATAGACCCTGGTCTCAGCTCTCTACAAGATTTTATCTGTTGTTGATTTTATGAGCATGAAAACGGATGAAACATCCTGATAGCTGTCCAAAAACTGCAAACAAGGAAACACACCTGCCCTATCAGACCGTGCTATCATTTAAAACACAACAGGTGCAGAGATATGGCTGAGATTAGCCTGTGGGTACGTGCAGTGGGAATGTCTGCCTGCACGTACAGCTCACAAACCCACAGCCACACGTCCTGCTGGGTGAAAAGGTGTGGGATGACGGCGGAGACGGAAACTGTTTGAAAGTCTGCTGAAACCTGAACGTCCAACACTGATTGGTTTAAGCTGTGAGAACATTAATGAGAACATACTGTATGTTTAGGCTGTAGTCTCTAAAGAGACACTAATGAATAAATAAGTGGGGTAAAGACAGAGGTCTGGAGATTAAAATATATACATGAAGGGGGGCAGAGTCCCATACTGTATGTATCTGTTCAAGTCACTTCATTTGAACTTTAAAACCATAAATATGATTTATTCCGTCACGATTTACCGGTTATTATCTGAGAAATTAGGGAAGATGTGAAAAAACGTCAGGTAAAGACCTGGACCAGCACTTAACTTTAATGTGTTCCACTTACTAACATGTTAGCGGTTAGCCTACAAACTACGGTACTTCAACTAACCCTGTGATTATTCACTTCACCAGACGAGCAGATTAACAAAAATCAGTTCATTGAAGACTTCATGCAACACTTTTGGCAAATGT
Source organism: Chaunax sp. Z400 (assembly GCA_037577475.1). Lineage (NCBI taxonomy): Eukaryota > Metazoa > Chordata > Actinopteri > Lophiiformes > Chaunacidae > Chaunax > Chaunax sp. Z400. The sequence continues at coordinate 5,525,472 of CM075204.1, forward strand.
GGCAGAGTTGTTCCATCTGTTCTGTAAGAGCAGATTAGTTTGATACAGCCTGTCCATCATCAGTCTAGTCTGACAGGAGATGAACACGTCTGTCAGCAGAGCCTTTAATTCTACATCAATCTAAACCTAAAGATCTTTTAACTTGTGTATGTCTACACCAACATCTTACATGGTGTGTATCTGAGACAACAGACTATAAAAAGTAATCAGAGTAACAAAGGTTGAAGTTTTACTGACGCACCAGGTGATAAAGACATGCAGAGTCAGTGAGGGCCTTAGTGCTGATGATGTCATAGCCCTCTGGGTGCTGTCGGTTTGTAGGTGCTGTGTTTGCGCTCGGTGACCTCATGCTCTGCTGCCCTCTGTCATCCTCCTCCTCCTCCTCCTCCTTCCCTTCTTCCTCCCAAGAGGCGCTAACATGTGAGGCAGCGATCGAGCTTTACATCAGCTGAAAGGTATGAGCTCATGTAAACTGCAGCTCCATCACACTCTGTGTATTAGCCTTATCTGTGGAGTAAATGGGGGCCTTATCCAAACACTGATGGGGAAGGACCACCCTCTCATGTGAGGCTCTGCCAGAGTCCTCCTAGTGAATCAGAGCAGGTTTTGTTTGTGTGTGTGGATACCGGCGGGTGTGATGGTGACTGAAGCCATGTTTGGAACCAATATGCTTCTTCTCTGTTTGCAGGGCGAGCTAACAGCTCCATGGAGCTCACAAAACTACAAATCCATCAGCGCACAGGGTTTCTCCTTCAAGTCCAATTTGGCCTGTTTTTCTCCTCAACTCTGAAAAGCTCTGAATGTCACATGAAATGTTCCAAACACTAAAAAGGAGAACGAAGTGATCCAAAAGTGGGTTTGAATGAAAAAGCAGGATTTCTTGTTAAATCTTCAAGGAACATTTTTAGTAATGGATTCCAAAGTTTTTGAAAATCTGTCCGAGCTCTTTAATGAAAACAGCATGTTTTCATGTGGAGACGAGATCAATGAAATTCACTCTTTCAGTATCTTAATGATCCACCTGATGTCTTTAAAACCATAAGCAGAGACGTACAACATTACATTATTATTTTACCTTTCATTTGAAATCATTAGACTGGTTAGAATTAGTATTAGTATTATACTATTAGCTGACTTGCTATGTGCTGTTACATGAAAGCTAAATAAACAAGTGGAGTACATATTAGTGAAGGGGCTGTAAAGGATATACAGCACATCCTGGGTCTTTTTATTCTATTCCAAATTAAACTAAACTAAGCAGTAGAAACTTCCAGTATGTATTTTTATTACAGTGGCATGTAAATCAATGAAGTTAATAAAAGAAAAAAACCACAACATCAATCAGTGTTTGTCCCTCATAAGAGGGTTTGAGTTGACTCTGTGTTGGAACTGAGGTGGAATCAGCTTCTCACAGTCCTTCAGAGGAGGAGAAAAAGGTTTCAGTGTGGAAGAGAAACTGACCCCTGAGATCTTATCTCACTGGGACAAAGGCTAACAGGTTCCACAGCAGAACAGCCAACTGGGAGCGGAGACTGGGAGACTGGGAGACTCGTCACACTGCAGAAAAACATCCCATCCGCTACTTCTGCTTACAATCCAGTTTACTTTTTACATTGAAATAAACCTTTGTTAAGACATTAGTAGATGTCATGTTATGTATCATTGGAATCCAAACATCATCAACATCAATGACAAGAAGGAAGTGCTCATGCTAACAAGCTAGTATTAGAATTCTTACAGTAAGTCAACAGATATGGGTGATATTTGATTCTCAGCTGTAGCAGCTTTAGATTACATTATATTATATTTTATTTTATTGCACAAAGTAATAAATATACTGTTTTCAGTTTTGCGTAATCACCATCATTTAAAAATCTTTTTATTTTTGCTATTTTACTCTCTAGATATTCATTAAAACACAACCTGCAGTATATCCAGTTCTTTTTATTTTTTCTAGTCACATGCCAAACAGTTGGAACTTTTATGTTTTATATTCTGGTTTGCTTTAAAAAAAAAAAAAAAAGGTTGATGATGACTAGTGTATGGCTGAGCCAATGAGGAGAGGAGGATCATTTACAAAAAAAAGAAAGAGAATGCTGCAACTGAGAATCCAAGGAGCCCCGGAGCCCCTGGAGCCCCGCCACCACTGACTGATAGATGATGTCTGGGATTGTATTTAATGAACAGTTACTGTGTGCAGCAGCTCGGCCAATGATGTAACAGTCTCAGATTAGAAAATGTATTAAACACACCAAGCAAACACCAGGAAGTAGATGGCAGTAGTTCTCAGTATTGACCCACATTATTGACGACAATGTGGGGAAATGGTTGTTTGCTGTATATTGATGTATTTGCTCCTGTGGAACTGTTTCATAAGCCAACATGGTTTACTTTCTGCTTTAGTTGAATACCTGAGACCAACAACTTAAGGCAGGAAAAGATACTTGGATGAACTGTGTATATAATCCAAAAATAGTTCTGTCAGAAATGACATTTAAATTAAAATAAATAAAGAAATATAGAAATAATAAAACAAAAAAACATCTCCTGTCTACATTTTCCTACAACGACATGTTCTAATTGTTTGTCTCACTTCAAATGTTATCTCTAAACAGCATGGATTACACCTGTGATTAGGAAAGCGCTTACAGACAAAACATAAAGTTCACACAGAATCGTAGACGTGGCACAAAAGGAACAAAGTCAATGAGGAGAGGTGATTAGATACAAACTGAGCCTGAGTTCAGTCAGAGGCTGAGCTGCTCCACAAGCACACATATGGTTTTTATGTGATGCTAGCTATAGCTTACAGCTAATGTCTAGCTGGTACATTGATTGTTTGGGGTCAATAAAACGGTCCAGCAGCTTAATTTGAGGGCAGCAAGGTAAAAAAAAATCACTTTCCTTTGTCCTGAACATGCCAAAAGAAAAGCTTTCCATGTCTTCCTCTGTGGTATATGCAGTGGAGGTTAATTAGAGCAGGTCTACTGTGTATAAAATAGTGCGTTTAAATGAGTTTCCTCCATTTAGGATTTTCCGTCTCTTTCTCTTTTCAGCACTGCCAGTAGCTGCAGGTTGCATCTATGCTAAAGCTCTGCACACATTTATTCAACCTCTGCATGTAAACCTTCTTCTGATTGTGGTGATTCCATTTAAAATAATTGATTTTGATTCATTTATTGGTGGCTTGTCTACATCTTATTGTTCACAGGGGGGAGAAACACATACAAGTCTTTTTACTTGTTAGTTGTTATACCAGATACAGCAGAATGACTTACATTATGCATTATGATACTGGTGCAGTGGCTCCACAGCAGTAACGTGTGAGGATCAAACCAACACCACTCTGACTCATTCTGTGGAACTACAGGCTCAACCTGATCTCAGGTTTTCTTTGGTCTTAACCACAGAGTAAAAGTTTACTGCAGGCTTCTTTGAGGCTCACGTTGTATGACTACAAATCGCGTGTTATGAACTGGAGTCACACTGACTCAGAAGTGCTGCGCTTCGGTCACAACAGATGTTTTGCATTTGACTGACAGGGAACACCTGCAGTGGCATCACCTACAGGGGGTGTGATCATATAGGGGCGAGGTCAGAGCTGCTTCCATACGCTCAAAGAGGAGTGACTAATGTGAAACTGTGTAACAGTGACACACCGCTGATCATTATGCTGTCACTGTCAAAGATGTAGTTATTGTTTTGTTGTTACTTTTGCTCTCCTTTAACCAGAATGCACTGCACTGACCTCCATAACAACCAGGAGAGACTCAGACATCTTTAATAACCTTGAGAAGCAATTATAACACTGTTAAAAGGTTTTTATTCACAGAAAATAGAATTATTTACATAGAAAACAAGTATGCATACAAAATGTTGTAGTATAATTTGAAAGAACAGCCAATACATTAAAAATTTTTAAACATATATACATCTAATATTTTACTTTAAATAGCAAAGAAACACAAATGAAGTAGTAGCATAACAAGATAATATAGTTGTGGGAGCAGCTGGAGAGTGACTGAATTAATCACTCTATACATTTATATTTTTGTTTTCTGGATTTAGATAAAGATCCAAACTAAGTCATACTTAATCATAAATATTAGTCAACTTATATAGCTGATATTTTTTATTGATGCCTATAAATCATTTAGCAAAAAAATCAGAAATATGTCAAAAATAACAATTCTCAAAATCTCTACTTTGGCCCTAGACCCATCCTTCTATTTAATTATATTGAAATCTGTTAATAGCTTAGTCAGATATCCTTTATGCAAACAAACAAACAAACAAACAAACAAACAAACAAACAAACAAACAAACAAACAAACAAACAAACAAACAAACAATCAATCAATCAATCATGGGTGCTCACATTAGAGGTAATAAGAAAAGGGAGCATAACAGCATCTAACCAGACCCAAGTGACATTTGTGATTATGTTTGCATGCTTTGTGCCTTAGTGTGTCTGTCTCCTCTGTCAGTAACACAACGCTGTCAGAGGAGACGCTGACTCGCTGACATGACCTCTTTATGTGAGATTTGACTGGTTCTAATGAAATGAGATCATCGACAAAGATGAAACCTTTTGCAAAACCAGGGCCTCCACCATGAAACCAGAAACATGACAGTTTGTGATCTCAAAGGTGAACAGAGGAGAACTGGTTCACAGAACACACACGCAGGTTTCAAAGAGGGATCCAAGGGCCCCAGGGGGTTCATGGAGGTCCACTGCAAAATGGGGAATACTTAATTTTCACTACAATTCCACTCATGAGTAACACAATTAATACATGTGTTGAGTTTAAGTCATGGATTTCATTCACTTTCTGTAATAAAACATTCAAAAACAAAGACGTATTATATGGAGGCTCATATCTGCATATAGATATATTTTCTAAATAAAGTATTCTGTATTTGTGAGCCTGTGTTTGGAGAGACTGTGTGTATTTTAGCTCGCAGCGTTTAAAGAAGTGATCTCAGCGGTGGTTGTTCACACAGTAGCAGGCCACTGCTGTGATAAGCCCCAGTCTAAGCGTCCAGTTTGTTTTTAAGCACTGGGTTCACAGGCGGCTGCTATTGATAGAGGCTGAGCACTTTGGAAATAAAAAGTGCATCTGAAGCCCCCTTATGAAGCGGCATTCCTGACAAATCCAGAGATCTGCACTGAAAGCCCACCACATCTCCTCAGGCAGGGCAGAAAAACAGGCAGGGAGTGAGGAGAAAGAACCTGAGTTAAAGAGTAATTTATTATCCTTATGTTTATACGCAGGACACATTGTTGATGAAAGGTAAGAGCATATCTCCAGAAACATCTCTTTTAGTTGGACAGACATATTTAAGAGCATCCAAAGGGTAGAGGAGCAGCATGTGATCCTTAGTTACACACGGAAATGACCAGAGTTAAGTCTTCCCAAGACTATAAAAACGCATTCATTATGAAATATTATGAACATCAACTGTGATGTGTCAAAATGTCTTCTGGGAAAAATCTGTATTCTATCTCTTACAAACTATAACTGATGTTGAATGTGTTTTGGATGAAAAGCATCTCATCGACTCATGAAGATACATTTCATGTCAGTCCTCTCAGTTGTTGCTGAGGTCATTCCCTTTATAATTAAAAACCTTTACCCATACACTGACAATGCTGTTCCTAAAGTCAGACAAGTTCTACACATGCTTAACAACACCAGCGGCACGTTTATAGCTGTGTTTGCACAAAAATAAGGAGTAGAAATTTTAAAACTTGAAATATCCCTAGATTTGTTTACGCTTGTCTGAGGACTAGATTGTTTCTCTGTAGCACACATAAGTCATGTAAGTGATCGTCACAGCTGATGGGGTGAAGGTGGATGACATAATGCATCATTACTTAATGTTTTTCTGCACATCCAATAGGTCCCACACACAGTCCAGGTTCATACAGTGAAACTGTGTGCAGTGAAGCAGCCTGATACAGTCTAAGTCTCTAAAGCAGACACAATGAGTTGTTCAGGAGGGCGATGCATGAAAACGTATGTGTGGATTCAGACGTTAGATTCAGATGTATGCACATTCAGAACCAGCCAATTCATTTCCCATACGTATCTGAACAATGCTCTCATGACATGTTTTGCAGCCCTTGACCAGCAGAAATGTGAGCCTCTGTGTTAATTATCTTTAGAGATAACCCTCTCCAACCAATAAACACAAACCAGTCAAGATTCCAAACTTCAAATTGCTCTACAAATTGCTCACAGAGCAAGGCCAAGAGTTCAGTTAACCACGAATCAGACTCTGGTCAAAGAGCTGGCCTAATGGCTGTGACACAGGATCCCTACTTTTATCTGTTTTAGCTCATTCTTTCGGTCTCAAACCGGCCTAACAGTGATGCTCCTGCTGCCTGTGATGTTGACACAGCAAAGACTTAGATTCTTCTCAAAGTGGGTCAAAAGACAACGCAGACTGAGGACAGAGAGGAAGGGGAGAGGAGAGTCAGGAGGCCAGCTAATGGAGCAAGAAACAAGGAGAAAACGCAGTTTTTATGGTTAAACCTGATCTCCCCTCTATGCAGCTCATCCCACAGTGGGCCTCTCTTGTCACGGGGTACAATTGGCCACGTCGACGATGCTGTCGAACATGAAGCCACCCAAGCAGCAGCTTTTAAAAAGTTCAGCTTGATCCATGTGCAAACAGATGACGCTCATGTAAACAAAGAAAGGGGAGAGATGAGCTCTTTCAAATCCCTCAGAGCCTGTAATACAAGGAGCTCACGTGAAAACACTGTAAACCGTAAATGAGGCTCGCTGTCAAACACAGATCTTTACCTTTACTGATGTCCTGGTCTTCAGTGACTTGGTCCGCATGTTTCTCTGTATCTCAAGACACAGGCAGAAAACACAGCTTGAATAAATGACGGTATTCAAGGACAGTATCTGAAAATGTCAACAAATCTACAACTTATGTTTTTACCTGCATTTATCTGTCTGGCTGTGGATTTTTCAAAAAGTTATGAAAGCATTTTGATGATTCTTTTGGAGGAAGTAGGGGATGGATCAGGGAATAATCCATTAGATTTTGGTGGTGATCCAGATCCAAACTCAGCTGCCTTGGTGGAGGTTTGCGCTCGCTGTGATTCGTTTCCATTGCACATGAACCTTTCTTTAATATAAGGTCATTATTTTAGATTAATTGTGGGATTAAATTAGATTTTTGCAGTTAGAGGTCAGACCTCAAAGTTGCAAAAATTAATCTGTGATTTAAAGCAAATCGCGGGCCGGATGGAAGCCTCTCGTGGTCCAAATTAGGCCTGCAGGCCTCCAGTTGGTTGACTCCTGCTCTATTAGTTATGTTAGCTTGTCGCTCCAGGGAGGCAGCATGAGGCACTGCAAAAGAACAGAACCATGGCAAATCTACAACGTAGTTTAAGCTACATGTGTTCTGGTTGAATTCACTGAATAATTGACCTATTAGCTCTGACAGCCATGACCAAAGTCAGCTCAGTTTATTCGTGCAGATACAGCAGCTGGTAGCTCCTTCAAACTTTGTACTTTTTTGTTTGAATCAGTCTATTTGTCATCTTTATTGCTGAAACACATATTACCTATGAGAGAAGCACTGGACAGTCATCATCACTGGTGAGGAAGGTGCAGGTTTGGATTAAGATTTCTTTGCCCATGGCAACTTTTGACCATTCAACCAGGGAAGCTGTGTCTCCCTGGGATGAGAGCAATGAGATGATGACAGCCATGCTAGCTCAGATGCTCCAGGCTAACGTCCGGTCTCCGAAAAATGAAAAGGATTTAATCAGACTAGTCGTGAAATGGAAAATCATGAACTGTTGTGTCCACATCTTTACAGAGACTGTCTCCACCACAACATCCCAGATCAAGCTGTTGCTCTGTTTGGATGGAACCGTGCTGTGAGTCAACAGAATCCAACAGGCAGAGGGGAGGAGGACTGTTTACATCAGTCATGGTTAGTGCTCCAACAAGTCAAAGTTGATGGACAAAGTTTACCAGACGTCAAGCTGTTAATGTGAAGATGAAGACCACATCATCATCCTCTTTGTTGCTTTTTCCAGATGAAAGTTTAATTCATGCACAGATTTATTCCCTGGTTGTGCATGTCAATAAATAACCACATATATTGATCTGTTTTGTTCAGTTTCATCCTATTGCATCTGTTGCAGCTCTTTAAATGTGAACTTTTAAGAGCTTCTGATCAACATGTTGTTATTCATAAGTAGCTCTCAGATGGGTTCTGCCTGTGCTGAGAACTCTGACACAAGAGATGTGCCAGATTTGAAAGTAGTTCAGCGCCGAGCTTTAGGAAAAGCTCTCTCAGCGTTTTTCACTAAGCTGCTCTAAAAACCCTCCCTGGCTGAGAGCTGCTGTATAACCTTTACACGCACTCTCTCTGCTGAACCATGTGATCAGGAAGCCTTTGAGGGGGTTTTGGAACAAAGGAAAGCCTATTTTTGAAAGTCATCCACCACAGGACTCAATTAGCACTTCATCTAAAGGCTGGAGCACGGGGTCAACGTATGCTCCCTCCCTTCCCGTGTTTCCTGAGGAAAAGCTGAAGTGACTTGACTCTGCACATCAGTGGTCTGAGCCTCTGCAGCCAGGGCTCTCCAACTCAACCCAGACGACGTTTTTCACTTCTTCTGCTTCCTCTTCTTCCTCTTCTCCTTAGGTTCCAAGGCTTCAGACATTGTTGTTGGCCTGACTGCATCTCCTCCATCTTCACTCACTCGTTCGCTCTAATTTCCTGCGTGCTGTCCTGAAAATAGCCCACATTTGTGCTGAGCCTTTGTCTGTCTTCGCTGCCAAAAGTCCCACATGTTTTAGCTCCACTTGCACGTCTCAGATGATGACTGTGCTGACTGCCTCTCGTATTCCTTCGCTCTGTAATGTCTGGCATTCTCCATGGATGCAGACATTTTTAGTAGAGAAATCAAATGAGTTTCATACAATACTCCCTTCCCTCAGTTAATCATGTCTAGAGCTACTAAACTAAAAAAGAAGATTTTTTTATTTTTTATCCCTGCTTCTTGAAAGTCAACTGATGTTTTCCTACAGGCGTATCCTCTCAGCACATTTGTTCAGTCTACTTTCATAATAAGGCAGACTCTATGAAGGGTTCATACATAGTACCTGATGACTTCAGTAATGGTAAATAAATCATTGATTATGAAGAACAATGTTTGGGTTGCCAGGTCTCTTTAATAAAATGTCATTCTTTAATAAGCCATCAAATCATCACTGATAATCATCAATGTATTCATAATAATTTAAAACTGTCCATCTAGTTTTGTTCCTCCAATAGTTAACCACTGATAAAACCAACAATCCAACCTTTCCTTAAAGGTGTCTGATGTGTATATGTTCTCCACCCAGCAGGTTGACCAGATGCACCTCAAAAGGTGTCAGAAAAGCTTCAAGTTTCACCTTAAATTCTGCAACAACTTTCAACGTTTTTGATATGAATCTGTGTCAAATATCATGTTAAGTCCGACCTGAGGTCGGCCACGTTCCAATCAGGAGTCACCGTCATTGTGTCTCCTACTGGCGACAGGACATAAGCCTGGTATGACACTCATCATTTGACTTACATGAAATTTCATGTAAATTTAACACATGAAAGTCTGTACTGTACCATGTCATTAGTGGGTGGCAGCTTTAAATGAAATTTAATCTGGGACCAGGTAGAATTCCAGCACAAATAAACTAATATTTGAAGGGGATTAATTGGCAGCTCATTTTTGCAGGTTAGACCGGCCATGGTTACTAGACCTGGGTCACGCCATATGGCCATTTTTTAGTTCATTAAATGTTCATTATGATGCTGGTGATCAACCTTCCTAAAGAGACTAAACTTTTAAAACTTTAGTCCC